>VZRH01000364.1:45086-60235 GCA_013397555.1 Urocynchramus pylzowi | reverse complement strand
CGCGTCCCCAGCACACCCCGGCCCTATCCCGGCCGCATCCCCATCACTCCCCGGCCAGAAGTGGCAGCAGCGGGGGCCAGGCTGCTCGGCTCCGTGCAAAACGAGGCGCACGCGTTTATATCTGAGGAGCTTCGTTTGTATCAATTATAGCCTAGCATAGGTTAGAAGAAAATTAACTCCTTTTTCCTGGCCGTCCCCCGCCCCCTCCCCACCCCCGCACTTTCGGCTTATGAGTCCAAAGTGGAGCACCAAGATGCAGCTCTCCCTTTGCCAGCTCCAGGCACAGCGATGCTCAGCGTTTAGGAGGCATTTCACGTGCCCAGCTTGGACGCGTTCTCGCACTAGCAGGCAGCTGCCTGCCTCGCCTCCTCTCTTCTCTCACCCTCAGTCTCTGCTCCCCAATAACCTGTTGGCAGCAGAAGCCAGAGGCACCCTGTGCTTTTGAAGAAAATGCAAGAGGTCTTGCAGAAAACAGTCTAATAACCTTCCCAGAAAAAAATTGCTTATTGAGCTCTAGGCTGTAGTGAAGTGTTTATTCCTTGTCTTTAAAAAATAAGTTCTATCCTGAAGCTTGTGGAGATCTCAGTGTTTTGAAGGAAGCAGTGCGCAATATGTTCTGCTAAGATCTGTTTCCTTTGCCAGGTTTTAACTGGGACAAGCTTTGTCCTTTGCTGTTGTTGACCTCCTGCTAGCTGGTTTTTAGTGCGTGTTGAAAATGGCATCCTTCAGTTCATTAGTCTTAGGTACAAAAAGACATGTCTTTACCAGTTTTAAAATGTTTACTTTTTATTCCTTTGATTGTTTTTCCCCATATTACAAAGACTGCCTGTATTTTCTTTGCTGTATTTTGTATTACAAGTTTTCCTTTTTTGTTACTGTTTCAATTTTATTTTTTCCTTCCAGTTTATGCTTTTTCGGCATTCTTAATATTTTACCATCCCATACCACACACACATGGCCATGTTCACACACTTTGTTTCTGCTTTTCATAACTGGATATTTTCTACAGGTTCTTTTAATGTATTTTCTCTCTTTGTGAAGTTTACGTTATCTGACATATAGATACCATTTTAGTTACATAAAAAGTACAGAGTCCATGTACTTGGGCTTAGGGCTTAATTTACGAGTGTAACTATATCAGTATGATGTCGCAATATGGGGTTGTAATGTCTGCAACTGAATGAAACTCAAACTTTTCCATTCAAAAAAGAAATATACCACAGTGATGAGATCTGGGATGCTGCCACCAAGTCCTTGCTTTTCTTGATTCCCAGATACTTTGTATTGTAGATCCCTCTGAATTGTGCCACTGGAATTTAAATACTGGTTTTTCACATTATAGATGTCAGAGGCAAAATAAGAAGAATGTTCTGATATTTGCTACAATTTGTCATTTCTAGTTTTATGAAAGCATAGGCCCCAGTTGCACCTCCTTTAACCAAATTGCTCTCTGGGCATTTTACTTTCAGGTGGAAGAAGAAAAATCACCCAATTTAGGGCAATTAGTACTTCAGTTCAGATATTAAGACTTCAAATCTGTTTTTATTTTCTTCTGTAGAACAATCTTGACATTTAAAAGAACAAACAAGCCTGAAGTTTTGGGGGAAAAGCATCCGTGAGCCATCTGTAAGGTGCTCAGTCTGGTTTTGTGTGAACATAATTATTTGGTATGAACCTGATTATTCTGGTGTTAGGTTATTCTGCTGGTGGTTGCCACACCTAAAGTGGCCAAGCTCACCAAGCTCTGGGAAAAAAATCAGAAGTTAATCTGATAGTGAAAAATACTTGTAACTGCCTCTAGAAGAAACCATAAACTGAGTTGCTAAGTGCCAGCTCTGAATGTAAAGGGAGTTTCCCATTTGCTACTCACAAAACCATGTTTCACAATTCCATCACCTACTCACTGCAATTGTCAATAGACTAAGCAAAGTCAGATAACATTAAATACAAATCAGTCTCCCTGGAGCTTTAAAATTTAAACCTTTAAGATGGTCTTATCTTCAACAATAACCTGGAAGATGATGTATTGGTATCAGTTCTGTTGTTAAATGTTGAAAAATGAGACACAGATATTAAGGCCACAGTTCTAGATCCAAACAAGGATTTAAGCACCTGAATTCCTAGAGTCAAGGACTTTGATTGGGAGCTTGGGCTTGCTATAAAGTGCATGCCATATGGGCAGCTAAGCAGTGCATAATAGGATCCATGGCCATCCTCAGTCTGTGCAGAAAGTTCATTGCAGTTAGCAGACTCAATATGTGTTTGTGTAGGGTCAGGTAAACTGAAGCACTGAGGACAGTGGCCCAAGTATGGTCTTACAAGTTCTCATTCTGTATTTCAGAAGCACATGTATCCACTTGAGATCCACAATGTGTTACAAAGTTTGGTAACACACTTTTTAAAATGTGGCTAGAGAAGATCCGCCAGACTTCAAGAGACTGGATTAGACATGGATTCAGTTTGTTGAGGGTATCAAACTCATACCTCCCATCACTGAGGTAGGTCACCTGCAGGGTAAGAGTAATGAACATCTCTCATGTTGAAGGTGCATTTCTGTAGTAATTGTTTAATGTAACATAGAATAATAATTAGCCTAGATTACAATTAGACTAGTTTAGACAAGTAGACTTGTTTAAATTACAGGTCCTCTAGATGCATGCCTTTTTTCTAGCAATGGCCATGACCTTCTGCATCTGTCCTTATTTGTTCAAGGAAATGAGGGCTTCCTTGAATCCTGCAATCCTCTCCAACCTCAGGTGAGAAATGTAGTAGTTCCTCTCCATCCCTGACTCTGTCCTTGCAGGGCTCCTTCTTGTTCCTCTGCCCCTTTGGACTCCCTGGCTCCCCTCATACAGAACATAAGGCTGCACAACATGCGACTGGTCCACCTCAGCAATGAGTCTCCATGGCTGTGCTCTGCTCGTTCCACTCCTTACCTGCTGGTCCTGCCCAGAAAGGATGTCTCTTACCACCAGAAAAGAAGGAATCACATTGGTCCAGCTTGTATTCTGAGCTAGTTCTTGAGGATGTTTTCTGGGTGGCACTGGGCATGGTTGTGTTTATGGTAGGATTTACAGGGTATTCTGCATCATGCCCTTGCAGTGATAGGGAAACAAGTTCAGCTGTACACTAATTGAGGCAGATTTCAGTTCTTCTCTATCTCCCAGGAGATTCCTTCTTATGGATTTGGTTATACTTTTTGCCTCTACAAATCAGTAAAAGTGGCAGATACAGATGAAGTAAGGATGTGGCAAATTTCTTCCAAGCTCTCCCAGCCTTCTCCAAACCTCCCTTTGTGATTCAGGGTCTGGATTAGATTCTGAATTAGATTCTGATCTAATTCACCAACAGATTTATTCTACATTTTTCCCTTTACCTGTATTGGTTTTTAGCTGCACTGCAGTCTGTGTTACAAGCAGTAGAATCTCCTTTTGTTTTGAACCTGCCTCATTGTAATTTCATTGTATGTACCTTAGAGCTTGTATTGAAAGACATGTAAACCCCCTTTTCACTCTCTTTTTAATGAGATTATTCCACTCATGATTTTGAAAGATCTCCATTAGGTGATCCCTTTAGGTGATCTGTTTTCTTCATGAGAAAGAAAACATGTTTTCTTCTTATGTTCACTCATAAGATTTATCCATAAAAATAACTTGCAGAATCTCTGATACGTGTCTAGTATAATATATCATCATTTAATAAACCAAACTAGTAAATGAGGAGAAGCACATTTTTTCCAGTGGTTCTAAAACATATCTGCTGACACCATATGATGATTTTCAAGACTCTGCAGATTGGGGAGGAAACAGAGTTTTAAGGAGCACAGACTCCTTTGCATCAAGCTGGATCACTATCATCTTTCATCTGCCTCCAAGTTTTCTTTCCTCTGTTTCCAGTCTTCACCCATCAAACCCTCAGTCTCCCTTCCAAAATACATCCTTTGGTTCTCAGCTCTGTCTCTACATATTTTTTTCCGATCTCCTTCCCAGGCAAGCCTAGCTAATTCTACTCCCATGGCTCTGTGCATCCCATTCACATTTCTCACACAATGTCCATGTCTTTTTTTTTTCCTAGTGAATCCTGGTTTGCTCTTAAGTTCCCCTGAGAGCTCCTAATCCTGTTATCCACTCTTCTTTATGTCAAATTATCTTGCCAGAGCAATTCTAATTTTTACTTCCTGCCTACTTGGTCACAGTCCAGTCTTTCCTCAACAATTCTCAGCCACAGCTTCGCCCTAGACCAGCAGTTCTGGCTTGGCCTTTCCCCCCTTATTTGTCAAGCTCTCAGTCCCTTTGTACGTAACTTGGGTGGCCTCTGCCTCTGGCACTTGGGTGCAGGCAGGGACAGCCCTGAGAGAATGGCAAAATAAGGTACTGTGGCACCCCATCTGGTCCTTGGATGGCCTGAAGGGGTAAAGCATGCTGTCTCAGGAAGGACAGCATCCGTACAGCCTGTTCAGGGAGCCAGGATTTGTGCTTTTTAACTGGTAAACCTGGGTTCTGTATTAAGCAGTTACAAACAGATTTATCAGAGGTTTGTGGCTTTGCCAAATTTAAACCAATTTTCACAGTAGGAGGAGAAGTTGTGTCCATAGCTCAAATGCTACTCATGACCTTATCAAACAAATCTCCACTCTAAGGCCAAAAATAGTAAAAATTAAAAGGATTACAAGTGGCATAGCAGATTTTCTATAGTATATTCCCTAAAATAATGCAGTTTAGGAAATTTCAACCCTCAATTTTAAAATAAGCAGGGACAAGACAACAAAGACAAGCTCTTTGAAATTTGACATGAAAATCTATTAATAAAAACAGACTTTGATACCAGGTAATGCTACAGTTCTTCCCTGCAATTAGGGCTGTGTTCAAAGTGTAAACCCAGCTGAAGGATGAGTTAATATTTATATAGAGAAGCCTGAGAAACCTGGGATCATGAAAGTCCCCCGCCCCCTATTTATGTGGTGTGCCTAGACACAGATATAGCTACTTGTGTTTAGCAGAACTAGGAGTGCCAGTTGAACTGTGTTTATGAGAGTTTAAGGAAGAATTAGTTACCTCCTTCTATCTAAAGTTTTAGTTCTATGCTACCCACAACCACCTGCGGGGGTTTTAGTCATAGTAAACCAACATTTTTGCATGAACAGTATGGAATCAGTATAACAAGACTGTGGCATGGGAGTATTTTGCTGTAGGAGTTTATACTATTGCTGCAAGGTTGTCTGAGTCTGACTGTGTCTTATCTGTGTACCTTGTCCACAAAAGAAACAGGCAGGCTTGCTACTGAAGTTCTGCAGCTTTAGGAAAACTAGGTTCAAGATACAGGCTTCCCATCTGCTGTTGTACAAGTTATTTTAGTTTCCCATTTATAAAATTAAAGTAATACTTAACTCACAAGGTCATTGTAATGGCAAATAAAGTTTAGAGCAAAGAGACTCTTGTGATCAAGGGATGACATGAAATATAAGTTTGCCTCTGGACTGCAGACCTGACATTATATCTCTGTGCCTCAGTCCTCTTGGTGTAAAATAAGGATAATATTTCCTCCCCACACCCTTTATTTGTTTAGATTGTCAGTAGAGCTGGTTAGAAAAATTCTGACATGTTTTTAATTGAACATTTGCTGACTCATCAAAATCTAGTATTTCAATGAGAACCCTACTCAGCTTCCTGACAGCTTGCTGACCTGGATCCTTGGCAGAGATCTGGGAAGTGCTGGGAGTTGTGGCTCTCAGGGTTTCCAGGCTCATTCTTCCTTGATAGCTGGAGCTCTCAGTGTCCACAGCTGTGGGACAGCCTGCCGCGCAGGGACTCCCATTGCTCACGGCTCTGGGACAGACCACCTCCAGTTCCCTGGATTGTCCAGTTCCCTGCACTTTCACACCTTTTTTTTCTAAATAGAGTACTGTTCCCAATGGAAGAACATTATATTATGAAGTAACAGAATTTTTTTGCAAAACAAAGTTATCCTTCTCTATTGAACTTTTCAGAGCAGGACTGTTTTGCTTTAATGCTGGTGCATTGCATAAGACAAAGAGAAGTACAGCCCTCTGCTTAAAAAGCAATAAACTATGTAGAAAGAGAGAATTATGAAGAGAGACATAGCAGTTAGTTAGTCCTTTTGCTGCCTCCCACAATAATTTTGTCACAGTTTCCAATCTCAGAACACTGGAGACAGCGCTTAAGCCATTTGCCTACAGATGAGACATCCGTGTAAGATCACAGCGAGAAGTAGTTGGTTGACCTTTACTCCACCTACTCCTTTTTCCTGTAAGGAGTGGCTGATACCCTTACCCTGTATAATAGAAGATACACACATGCAAAGTCACAATTCTGTTATGTTCACCTTTAATTTGTGAGTGACTAGATTTAACAGGATAGAGGGTTGCCCACTCCTTGGCTATAGGCCGATTTTATCCCTGTATCCTGCAAAGAGCTACTAGGGGAAATAAAAATAAAATAGGCAGATATGTTCATGAAACAACCATCTCGATGCCCAAAGACACTGGTGGTGAAATTGCCAGGCCTAAAATGCCTGTTGGTGACTTTGACAATGACTTTCTGTCATGAGACAAAAGCATAGAATTGCAAAATGACACATTTCAAGAGATCATCAACTTCAAGCCCCTTGCATTAAGAAAAGCTCAAATATCTGGTGTACATCAGGAATGAAGTTGAGGGAGGTGATTGTCCCACTCTGCAGTGGTGTGGCCTTGTGCCTTGGTTTGAAATGCAATCTAGGACACCTCACCTCTGAGTCCTGCGTGCACTTTTGGGGATCACAATATAAGAAGGGTATTAAGCTATTTGAGAGCATCCAAATTAGGGCAACAAAGATGGTGAAGGGCCTTGAGGGGAAGCTGTATGAGGAATGACTGAGGTCACTTGGTCTGTTCAGCCTGGAGGAGACTGAGGGGAGACCTCACTGCAGTTACAGCTTCTTGTGAGGGGAGGAGGAGGGGCAGACACTGATCTCTGCTCTGTGGTGAGCAGTGACAGGACCCGAGGGAATGGCCTGAAGTTGTGCCAAGGGAGGTGTAGGCTGGATATTAGAAAAAGATTATTCACTGGGAGGGTGGTTGGGCACTGAAACAGGATCCCCAGGGAAGTGGTCACAGCACCAAGCCTGACAGAGTTCAAAAAGCATTTGAACAATGCCCTCAGGCACACGGTGTGACTCTTGGGGATGGTTATGTGCAGGACCCGGAGTTAGATTTGATGAGCTTTTAGAACTCAAGATATTTTATGACTCATACCTAGCTAGCCTTTTACATCCTGTATGAAGTTTATCATGAGACTTCTATCCTGAAGTCTTTTCAGTCTTCTTTATCCAGGAGCAAATAAATGTAAAATTTCTTCAATCTCTTTTTTCTATGCTGCAATTTCTAAATCTCTTCTCATATTACTTGGGGTTTTTCCTTGACTCTCCCTGTTCTGTAAGCTTTGTGTTAAAGCTCAAGTTTGAAAATCTTCCCTAAGCAGAACAGAGCAGAATAGTTATTTCGTGTTTTACAAATGTTTTTGCTTAGAGAGATAAGAACCAAGTAGTCCTAAAGAGAGACTGAAAATGATAAACCAGGTGTGAACACCCAAAACCCACTGGATCAAACCAATAAACCTAGCACCACTAGTATTTCACCTGAGTAGACTTTTTGAAAAGAATAGTATGTAAAGAAAAGAAAAGAAAGAGCAATATTGTTGTCTCAAAGGTGGCTGCAGTATCCTAAGGAAGGACAATCTCCCATCATACCCTGTGGACTGTAAAATGAGGACATAATACGCTGCATTATGTATTATATATATGCTGTAGATATGCTCTTTGTGAGGTACATCTAGCTCCTCCCCTCAGACGTAATCATTCTGTTCAGAGTTCTTAAGAGGAGAAGTTAGAAGCAGAGCTGGGAATCAACGTCACAAGCTGCAGAAATTATGTTCTTATTCCAAAGGGGTCTGCAGGGAGATGTCACACTGGTACACAAGGGATTGCTAATATAGTCCAGAGTAAATGCAAATTATCCAGTTCTACCTTAAGCAATATAAAATGTATTCATTTCACATTAACCTACTTGAAATGCCTGAATGGAGGAATTTATTGACTTTTTAAATTACTGCTCATCTACCAGGAGTGCTTTCATGGTCTTCTGAGAATAGGCAGAATGTGCTGTGTGCATGAAGAAAACAGATTACATTGATTCTGCAGCTTGCAAGGTTTCAATTATATCAATACATGCTATATTTAGGAAGAGTATTCTAGATAGTCTTTCAGTCTGACTTCACAGGACTTAGAAATATATTTTTGTTGGAAAAAAATTACTGAAGAAACTAAAATTGCTGTAAAAGAGGATAAAATGCAAATTTCATTTTTATATTTTTTAGTAAGAAAACTGAAAAATTGCAATAAAATTTATCATCTTCTCTAGAGGACTTGATACAGTGCCAAATGGAAAACTAGTAATTAAGGTGGGGAACCTGATGATCAGCATTAGGACTGTAGGCAAGGCGAAGAACTGGCCAAAGAGAAAAGAGAACTAGTGTGAATTAAGAGTTCCTCAAAGACTGGTCTTGAGCCTCATACTCTTAAATGACTTTGCAAAAAAAAGTAGATGTGTGCTATTGTTCTTTCTCAGTGGCACAAAGCTGGGTAGCTGATGAGGACAGTGGAAGTGGAAACACCTGACAGTAATGGCCCATCAGACTAGTGCCTGGGGTGTGCTGGTTCATGTGTAGACACAGTGAAATTATTATCAAAGCTCCATGCTTACTTATAGAGGAATAAAGTCATCGTTCCTGTTCAGTTTCTTGTCTTGCTCACTTTGACATGGCTGACAGTTAGCTGGAGGCAGAGTTTTCAGAAACACAGCTGAGGGAAAGTTGCAGAAAATTAGCCTTACTTATGTTTTTATCTTGTTGTCTGCTTTGCCAGTTCTTTTTCTAAGTATTTCCTAACCACACTGATTCTTGCATGAATATACTAAGTTATAACTTTTTGTTAATATAGTGGAATTCTTTTTGGCTACACAATAACATTTGTGAAAATTACCCTCAATACTCCTTTCATGATCCTGTGGTGAGGTATTATTGTGATTTAATGTTGCACTTCACTTCTAGCAGAAGACACCGACACTCTCCTTTATGGAATGTATACATATTTTCCTTCTGAGCTAACAAGCAAGGTCACTCTAGGAAGTGGCCTCTAACCTTGCTAGCAAAGTAGAGCCTGTTCTGTTTGTCGGCAGAACAATAATGCAGTTCTTGTGTATCAAATAAATGTCTGAAATCGACATCCTTCCAAATACAGCTCTGTAAAGGCAAAACAAGAACTGGAGAAATGGAAGTGGGATAAAATGTAATTGTGCAAAATGCAAGTCAACGCACTAGAAGATTAATACTAGGCAATTCTGTTAGATGGCAGAAGCTTATCACTTGTGAATGAGGTCTTTTTAACAGGTGCAGGGAGACAACAAAGCCTAAGTAGTTTTAAGATGGAGCTTGATAACTTTATAAATGGATTATGACATAGTCCTGAGGTAGCAGACGGCTGGGATTTGATGACCCAGATAGTTCTTTCCTAGCCTGTGTTCCCTTTTTGGTGGTGGTGCTGCTGGGGGAAGAGCCAGTTGTCTCTGGTAGAGGTGCATATAAGGAGCTGTGAACCAGGTTTCACATGTTTTTAAAAAGGTCTGAGGACTACTCAAAACCTCAAAGAAATAAAGTTCTCAGACATATGTGAAAGAAAAAGTTTCTGGTGTCATACAATAAGTCTGTCTCATCCTTGTGATCCATATTAAGGAGTGGATCTTGATACTAGGCCAGACCATCTGGGAAACCAAATTAGGGATACCTGGTAAGAGCACCTGGTGTGGTGTCTGGTGTGGAGCACGAAAGCTGAGTAGGTAGTGGGAGAAGGGTGTTCTGCATCTGTGTCGAGTGGTAGTGCGCACCCTAAAAGGTTTTTCTAAATCACAGTTTTGCAAAATCAGACTCTCCTTATGTATAAGAAAAAAATCAGACAAAAATGTTTATTTCCAGAGATGTACAGGTTGTTGAAAAATATCTGGCTGTAACCAAAGGATCAAAATGTCTGAGGCACAGGGATGGGATCTGTATGCAGCACATACATAAGCTCTTGAAAACCCTAAAACCCAATCTCCCAATTACATGGGGCAAAAACAGGAGACAGAAGTAATGAATAATTTTCAGAGTTAGTAGAAAGTCCTTAGATTATACAGACAGAGAAGTAGGATTAAGATTTGATTTCTAAAGTGTAACTACCAATTATCCAAATTTATCTTAGGACATTTTCTAGTGGGCTATAGTAGCCATTTACAGAATCAACAAAAAATATACACATAACATTTCCTGTTTTGTAATGGGTTTTTTTGGTAAAAAAATAAGGAGCAGTATTACATTAATAGGTACTTGAAACCATGCATTTATTTCCACATAAATAAATTTTATTTTAGTCAAGCAATTATTTAAATAACTTCTCTATCCTTTTAAAGTAAGAATCAAAATATTCTGCCCTAAACTGAGGAATACCAGTACTCCCATTACTCTCATATTTGAAAGCGAATATTATACTTCTATTTTGCAGACAGAACTTTCAGGAGAATATGTTGCCTAACATTCACAAATGTAAGACATTTAAATGAAGAGAAGAATGAATGGAATTCCTTTCACACAATTATAGCACTATAATTAAAGACAGAATATATATTAATCATTTCCTTTAAAACAAAAAAGGAACTTTGAAATCCCACAGGTCATTAAGTTGGCAACTCATTAAAAACAAGACATTTCCCATGCAGCAGCACAAGTGTACTCCTTAGTTTCACAGAATCCAGTCCTGTAAAACTAAAGTTAGATTCATAAGGAAAAAAAAAGTCAATGAAAGTTGTGAATACAATTAAATTTCCATCCTTCTCTTGTAATAAGCATATAGGTATATGAACAGATAATTTCCAAAATGTTTCATCAGTCAGTGCCGGCACAGAAAATAGATAACATTAATCTAACTTGGTTTTGAAAATATAAAGAAACAAATATTAGCAGATCACATAATATCCCATTTGTAGCTGAAGGGATCCATTTCCAACATTACATTGTGATTTTTAACTTTCTGTCACTGCAAGAGACATTGTAATCATATTCCGGCATGAGGAATTTACCAGAAACCTTACCCAGAAACTCTTTTCTCATGGGAACTGGTTTAGGGAATCTCCAAAGTGCTAATTATTTCAATACAGAAAGTCTCCGTGGTTAAACTACCTACAAGAAAATGATAAAGGTTTTTAATGTATCATTGGCCAAATCCCAGGTGCAGTCAGGAAGACATTTCTGCTTGTTCATACGATTGCAGGAATTTATGTCAGTGATGGCTTTTTCTCGGATGTGTTTGGCATTGGTCACAGACAACAATGGTGAATTGAACTACATGGTAACTGAGTTATTCTGGGGCTTTTTCCTTGCAGGCAATTCTACAGAGGCAATAATTTTAAGTAGGATTTAATTAGAAGTACTGTGACATGTTTTGTTTGTATTCACACTGGGTGAGGAATGTCCCTTTTCCCCTGTTGGATTGAAGCTCTGAGCACCTGGCTCAGCAGGGAAGGGGCTGTGGGAAGTGATGACATTTGCTGTAGTTCAGTTATTATTAGTGCTACCCTGCCAGGGACACTGTGAGTTGGCTGGCAATGATATGGTGGCCAGAGTAAACCCACTGAAGAACTGAGGTCACAGCAACCCTTCCAGGGGCTTTGTGGAGTTGAGAGATCACCCTGTCAGCTGCCTGCTCCCCTCAGGGCCTACCTCAACTCCCTGCCCCATCTAGCAGGTTCAAAGGACTTCACAGCTCCAGGACAGCACACATCCCTCCTCCACAGTCTTTCATGGAGACTTTCTCACTGCCAGGGTGAGGATAAATGCCCTCTGAAGCAATAGAAAGCTCCAAGAAATTGTATTGATTTTCCCCGCCTAATTTTCAACGGCAGGCTTGCCATTTAGGAAAATGGCTGCTCATTCATCTCATTGATTGCACTGTGTAGAGACTCTCATCTTTGTCCTTCATGGCTGAGGATTCTGATCATGCTTTTCTTATGGGACAGTTTCACAATATAAGTTGGGTATGGAGCAGCCTGCTGCCCACAGCCCTGTGCTCACACTGCTTCCCTGAGCTGGGATTTAGATGTGACCACAAGTTGATCCAGCAGATGATTCCACAGAAGATTAACCCCTTGAAACAAGAAACAAAGCCTAGTCATTCTCCCAAATCAGCAAGCTGATCTAGCTCCATGTGCCCATACTGGATTGGGTCCCCTGCAGAGGGGGTGGTGGGCCCTCACTTTTTTGGCAACAGTCAGCCATCACACCGACTTTGTGTGATTTCACTCCTCTGGCTAATGGTTTGCTTTGAAGAGGCAAGAAGTTCAGGTTCCTTCCCATTTGTTGTGGATTTTCCATGGGCACCATTTTACTGAAATTATCAGCAGGAGCCCCTTTGCTGCCAACAGGAGAGGATTTGAGTTCTCAGCATTTCTAGTAACAAAGATGGGCATAGAAGAAGCACCTGACCTTCGTCCCTCAGAGTCTGAAACAGAAGAGAGTGAGATGTGACAGAAGCAACTACAAATTAAACTCAGTTTTAAAAGTAGCCTATGAAATTTCTGGGATTTCACCTTGACTATATTAGATGATGAGATTTTTGACAGTGGCCCTGCTGAAATTCATGGAGATTCTCCTTGTATTGAGAGAGGTTTGTATTCTGTCAGTTTGCAATCACCCAGATACATTTTCTTTGCTCCATTTTGCAAATTTTAGTTTCCTTTTTGCATTCAAACAAAGATTTCTTTCTCTCTAAACATTGCTTTTACTGCCTTAGGAGCATTGCCAAGCTTGTGCCCTTTTTAATTCTTTGCAGCTAGGCTGGAGCTTTTAACGCATGATATTTAAATAACATATCAGCTTGATTATTTAACTTTTTCCTATCTCAGCTTACTGCCACATTCAGCTATGTAGTAGATCTTACCTAGAATAGTGTTAAGGCTTGAACCTTGAACCAAGCCCTTCTAGCATATTGCTTCTGTTTGGAAGACATGCATTTGGCTTTTGGGTTCTGTAAGAGCTCGCTCTATGCCAAATGGGAGCAGCATTTTGAGTTTAATCCATTAGAGTGAATTGCATTATATCCTACAGAGATAGGGACCTGCAGAAGAAAAACACTGCACAGAAGGGAGAGGAATGAAACTGCCAGTTCAGAGGCTGTGGCTCATACTATGACTATTCAAATGAATGCTTACTAGTAAAGGAGCTCCACTTGAAAAACAAGATTGGAAAGAGAAGAAACTGGGCCAAGGAGCATGAATGCTTACAGAATACTTTGTGACAATAAGACAGAAGCTGTAAAAATTATTTTTTTTTTTCTTTTGACTTCACAGAAACTCCTGGGATTATCCTGCATAACTTCAAGTGCACTATACTTGAAGTTATGGTGCATTCTTAGTGCTCTTTCCAAGGAGGGAGTGTTGTATATCAAAGCTGTGGTTATTTCTTTACCTTTGTTTGGGCTTATGTTCCTACTGTCATAACAGCAGGATCATTTTACTGGTCTGCTGGTACAGGCATCTCAATTCTCGTTCAAAAATACCCTGAATGAGAGTACATGCTGGCCACTACATCAAGAGATCAGGCTTGTCTTACAAGGTAAGACAGAGGTAATCTGTGATGCGTGGAGCATTTCTAAGTAGACTATAGAGCCCTGACTGATTGCATGACTTGGGGTTTTTTTTGGTTGATCAGCTGTGATACAAAGGTTTGTTATATTCCCACATTCTGTCTGCAAAGAAATATCCAGTCCCCTCCCCAGTGTGAAACTACCAAAGTCTTCATAGAAGTTGTGAGAGGTGGCTGTGCAGAGAGTTCTCTTTTCCTGTGCACAGTCAGATCTTCTCTGTGATGAGGAATTTTCCATTATCTCAACAGCCTCTTTATCTGGACCAACTAAAATGGAGTCAATGTAAAAAGAGGTATTTTTGAAGTGAGCCATACTTCAATCAGTGTACAAGAATATACATATATTCTTATATCAGTGTACAGAATTTGCATACCATGTAGCAAATCTGTGAACAGGCTGTGATAGTAATACTTGTGGAAACGTTGGCTTTTTTTAAGGAGTCAGCATTTTGGTGTTGTATATATGACAGACAATTTGCATTCATTTTGTATACAAATTTGCTACTGCATAAATTTAAATTTAAAGCTATTTTGATTTAAAGTTTCAAAAGAAAGCAAAAATACGAATTCCTGCAAGCATCTCAGTTTGTTTTTATGTGTACTAAACCATTTCACTGTGCTCTTGGTATTAGGAATCACACACTTTACACCTTATACTATGGAGGTTCTCTGAGTTGCTGGAGTCCTGTGGGGTAAGGACTTTCTCTTCTCATGCTCCTTGTTTACAGAAAGTCATTGCCATCTAATATTAGGAACTCAACATTCCTGCCAGTTCCTGGACCAAATTTAAAAATGTTTGTTTTGAAACTAGTCTTTCATTACTGCTCATCTAGTTTTTTTGTAGACATGAAGCCATGCATAAAATGATCTCGTCAAACTCCTCTGTACTTTTAAAAGATATAATGGCATAATGTAATTTTCTGTTTTCATTTTTTTTTCACATGAACATTTTTCTGGGCTACGTAGAATAAATGGCCTGGGACTGTCAACTGAGCAGTTGTACTCCCTGCATTTCAGTGTGAAGCCTTTCCCCAAAGCTGCGTCTTGCAAATGCCTGTTCATTAGGAGGTACATGGTCTAGTGTCCCTGAGCAAATAATTTATCATCTTCTGTAGGGATAAATTCCAGTCTTTTCTGATCATAAGCTTCAAATATCTTCACATCATGGGTAAAATAGATATTGGACATATTAGAACTTTTAAAGTGAAAGCAGCGTGGTGGTTTAAGGTGAAATAAAAAAAAAGGGCAAGATAGAGGAGATGAAGGACTGAATGGCAGAACATAATTTAGGTCAGTCTTTCCCCCGTTCCTGTCATCAGCTTTCCGGTACCGAACTCGTTTCAGAGCGAGCTTGTTCTGGGCCAAAGCGGGAATTCCCGGCCGCTGCTGCCGCCGCGCTGGCAGCGGCCCCGCGGGCGGGCGGGC
>VZRH01000364.1:264-44978 GCA_013397555.1 Urocynchramus pylzowi | reverse complement strand
CCAGCCCCGGGCCACCGGCGGTTTCGCCGCGGACCGGCGGCTCTGAGTCGGGGCCGCTGGAGCCCGTGCGTAAATGCGAGGCGAAGGGACGTGTCCTGCTCGGGTGTCTAAACCAGCGCCCGCCGAGCCCCGCGTCCCGGTGCGCTCAGGGGCACCGACGGACCGCAGCCGGCTGGCGAGAGCCGCCCGGGGGCATCACGGACACGAACTCCTGGCGAAGGACGCCCGACCCTTTCCTGACGCGAAATTAGCCCGAGAGCTGCCGTAGCTCCGTCTTGCTAAAGTCTCCTAATATATATATTTTCTGAGCTGAGATCTAGCATTATTCCCAGGGGTTCTCCAGGAAAGGAAGTGGAGAATGTTCTTTTCAAAAGCATGAAGTGGGAAAATGTTTAGAACTATTTATAGCTGCACTTAGCCTGTGGAAATCCCAGACATTATAAACTATTTATAGTTATTCTCTGGGTTAAAAGGGTGAAGTCAGAAATCTTATTGAAAAAGTTGCATATGCTTCTTATCCATCAGTTAGATTAAATAAGACTTCTGAGTGCGGGATGGGGCTGGCTGGGGTTGATGAAAACTAGGAGGAATCAAAGATGAGGTGCAAACACCAAATTCAGGGAAACACACCTCCCATGCTGGGGGAACAGGAAGGGCCCTGTGGCACCTGTGGGCTGAGCCCAGGGCCAGGCGGTGCTAGGGACGTGCACACTCACTCTTTAGCTGTGGCTGCTGACAGCAAGTTAGAGCCTTCCATTGCCACAGGCTTCCCATCCTGGCTGTTAGTGGAATCCCATGCGTGTTAGAGCTGCTGTCTCTGCCTGCTTTGGTGTGTCAAATCTCTTTATGCTTTAAATCCTTGGAGTCTGTGCATGGGCCTTTTCTTCAGTGAGCTCGCTCAGGCATTGGGAGGCAGCAGGTAGCATCAGGGCCATTATTTTCTATGTTCTGGCCATGCTGCCTCAGCAGCTCCAGCAGCTGGGATTGTCTCTATACAGATGGCAGTGGGCTGGGCTGCAGGGATGCTTCTGTGGGCTGGCTGGGGCTTCCCATCCTCACAGCACCTTGGTGACTGACTACATTTAAAAAATAAATAATCTCTAATGTGTCACTGTTGTGACACGAAATAACAAGACTCACGTGAAGATGTTCCTCATCAGAACAAGCACAGGAAGAGCTTTATTTTTCTGACTTCAACATTTATAGAATTCTAAAAGTGACAGTGGATTGGAGGATGACATTGCTACCTCTCTAACCACACTGGTTAAACCAACAGTCTCAAATCAAAATTCTCCTCTTACAGAGAAGAATACAAAACAACTATTATTTACATAAAAGTATGTAAAAAACTTCATTATAAAAATATAAACATCAAAAAGCTTAGAAAAACTCAAAAAACCAGAGTAACACTAAAGCTTTTCCTGCTTTTGTCAGAATTGTCTGGACCAAGCCTGAATTTGCTATAAGCAATTAAAGAACTCCATAGAATATCTCTTTACTGACAGTTGAACACAACCAGCAGATGCAAACTGACCAAAAATGTCCTGTATAACATGAGAAAAATGCTGAAATGCAGCTCATTAGAACAGAAATATCATATCAACACTGTTAATGTAACTAATTTAAGGAGAAGCTTTCTTACTGTAACCTGCATAATGTCAGACATGAAATCCCAATGATGTTTGCTCCCCACTGCTGTTTTTCTCTGATGAAGTGTGCAAAACCAACACTTGTCTGGTTTTAAAGCTCCTGAAACCAAACATAATAAAGCATTATTATTATTATTTTATTATTTAAAAAATTCTCCTATCATCCAACAGTTTTTGCTCTACCTGACTAGAGTATCTTTCAATTAGTATCACTGATAAATGGATTATTTCAAGCACTGAAAGAAGTATCTCAGTATCTTCAGCAAAAACTCATTTTTCTTTGAATAGTGGATTTAAATGTCTCATTTCAAAGGAGAGGGTTCTACTATTTTTGCTTGAAGCCATGCTTCTCTTTGGCCCTGCCTAATGCTGAAATTTGTGCCAGTGTCTTTAAAGCTTGTATTGTTTGCTGTTTGCCATGATTTTCGGGTCAGCAAAGAGCTGCTGTGTGGTGATGCCACTAATCAGGAAGGCAGTAACTTCTTACTTAAAATGGATTTTTGTTTTCTAGTGCTTTTGTTGGTCCTTCCAGCATTTGGACAAGCATGTGTGGGTGTCTAGATTGCCCCACCTTCTGCCTGCAGTCTCTGTGAATAGAAACATGGGGTGTACAAACAAACATGTATAAATCACATGCTTGTTCTTCTGTTATCTTTCCCTGCTTTCCCCAGCTTGGCTAGATTTCTATAGTGACCCACAATGGATCATACAAAAAGGTTTCTTGGAGTAAAAATAACCTTGGAAGTAAGGTATCCTTTTCTCCCCTCTCCTCCCTCTTCAGGTATAACAGGTTTTGTAGATGACACTGCAATTACAGGCTGATGAGCACACAGAACAACTCTGCCAG
Source organism: Urocynchramus pylzowi (assembly GCA_013397555.1). Taxonomy (NCBI): domain Eukaryota; kingdom Metazoa; phylum Chordata; class Aves; order Passeriformes; family Fringillidae; genus Urocynchramus; species Urocynchramus pylzowi. The sequence goes on along the minus strand of VZRH01000364.1, from coordinate 42,482 downwards.
GTCACACCACAGCCTTCACTGTTGAAAGAAGAAAGCTCTAGAGCTCGACTTGGTGCACTCATGCCTTTACTACCCTTCTTGGTATGAAGGGCTGAAGACCAAACCTGAAGTAAAGTTGGTTTGACAAAGCCAAACTCCAATTTAGGAATGAGTTGAGTTGAGAATCTCATTAGTCACAACTGGCATTTTGATAACTCCATAAAGAATTTTATTCGCACTGCCATGATTTTCTCAATGGTTCAGCAACATCCCACAGAAAAAAACCCAAAAAAAGAAACCCCAAAACAAACCTCCAGACTTCAAAGGTTGTAAATAAACTTCTGTTTTAATAGGCAGACTTACCAGATGGCATCCTTTATTGGCAGCAGTGCAGCCATTTACAGCCTTGTTAGCAGCCACATGAACATTACTCAAGAGTTTTCTATGACAATCCTGGCTGTTTCTAAAGTGTATTTTCTAAATTATTTGTCTTATTGCAGTGTGCCTCCCCTCTTTGAAATCACAAATTCATCAAGAGTTGAGGTCATTTTCTTTCCCTAAAAGACAGAAAAATGTTTTACAGCAGAATATTTTAAAAAACACAAACCAAGACAGGATGTAAAATAAATAGCATCATTTGTCCATAAACCACCAGACTGTTTTGCAGGAGCAGTGGATAGAAAGGGACTGTGCTGATTCAGTTCTAATGTAGCCCTTTCCCCTTATTAAGGAGACCACAGGCCATGAAGATTAAGAACTTCTGACCTTCTGTGGTGCAGCAGAAATAAAGTATGGAAATAAAGCTTCTCTCTAAATTTTCTAACTTGCAAAATGTAGCTATCAGTTTTCAGGTATTCAGTTAGCTGAATCATGGGCAACAATATTGGCACAGAAATCACTTGTGAAGAGGCAGACACTAATACTTTCCTTGTGCAGGTCATGCAAAAGAGCACAGCTCTGCAAGTTAAAACCAAACATTGCTTCTAGGTACCCATATTGATATTCTGCAGAAAGAGTGCATTAAGTCTGTAAATATAGCTGGATTCAGTGGCTCATTGTACAGATTATCTCGATATCAAACCCACAGCAAAGCAGTGCTGTACGTCACTGACTACCAGCAATAGCAATGCAGAAGCAGAGGTGTTGAGTTTAAATGTCAGCCATGACCTGAAGCTCTCAACATTTTCCCACACTCAATTTGCAACATCCAGATTTCCTAAGAGACCCCTGTATTTGTACTTTCCTTGTATAACTTGGGACTGGACATTTGTACACCATTTTTTTTCTCTGTGTTGGGAGCTGGAAGTCTATCTTAAGAATATTTCATCTTACTAGGGAGTAAAGTAGCAATTTTCTTAATGTATTGCTGGTTATACAGAGTCCAGCTACTAAGATAGAGATGAAAAAAGATAAGACCACTGATATCAGTAAATTTTATTACAACACAACAGAGCACTTGTTCCTACTTTGAAAAAAGCAAAGATTTTCTTACCTTAGTAACTGAAGTTAGTTCTGTCAAAAATACAAAAGCAAAAAGTTACCAAGTTGAAATCAAGTATGACTTTGGTTATTTATTGGTAAGTTCACACTCACACTATTCTTTAATTCATTGGAAAGAATTCTGTTATTATTTTAGATATAAATAGTAGAATACAAGACACAGAGAGGGTTGGCAATTGTACTGGGAGTCCTTGTAAGTGAGCAAGCTCTCCCACTCACTGCATGCCACAAAGAAATGGCATCTGTGCCAGGAAAGTAGGCAGAGTTGACCACTTTGCTACTCATTTCCTATGGTTATGTACTCGTTTCATAGTCTGGTCCATGAAAAGTGACAGGTTTGTGCTACTGATACTGGAAGCACAGTCTTTCAGCAGCCTAGGGAGAACATAAAAAGAAGGAAGACACTCCTTATTTGGTTTAGTAGTGGTGGGGCCACAAAGTTGGATTGCTAAGATTATTTGGATGCAGACTTCCACCTCTAGGGTTGGAAAAATGATGGTTAGTTAGGATGGGTATTCTTAAGATTCAACCTACACTGTTTCAGGTTGTGAGTATGACAGTCACAACTGAAGCTGTAGCAGACTTTGGTGCCATTAGTTTCCCTGAACTGTCGCAGTCACAGATGCAACACACATCTTCTCTGCTGCCCTGACTGGATGTCATGGGCACCATCAGTATGTTGTCTCCCTGCAGTATTGCAAACCACTGTAGATCATCATGCCCATCACCTCCAGCTAGTTTTGGAAGGTGCACAGTGTCTTGTATTACTGCCTGGCAGCAAAAAGGCCAGGAAGCACCTGGAATTGGTGCCATCAAGATTGAGGGAGTCACCATGCCATTCAGAAAAATTGTCCAGCCTCCCACAATTCCTACCTCAGTTGTTTTTAAATCCATTTAAACTTTTAACATCCACTGAGTTCCACAGCTATGTGGTGTGAAGAGTAACGCTGCCCTCTCAGCCATGTCTTTTGAAGGCAGGGATTCCCCAGTTTATGCAATCATTTCTCATACAGAGGACATTTTGTATGTTTGGCTTTGCTGCCCCTCTCTGAACCTTCTCAAATGTCCTCTAGCTGTCTAGACTCAAGGGAGAACAGAACTGAATACCAGTGTGCTTGGAAATGCAAAGGAAGATGCTGCTAGTTGGCAGGAAGTAAAGAACCTTTCTTGAATTCAATGGGCAATCAGCTTTTGGATGACTTAGGCCTTTAGCTCTCTAACTCAGGCATGAGACAAACCTTCCCAAGATACAAACCTCTCTTCATTAATGATATAATCTCTTGGAAAACTTCAGTTGGATATTCAGACAATCTTTATTAGGAGTCTTTGTGCTCCTGCTGTCTTTGTGCCTACCTACACTTTTAACTCAGATGCTCTAAATTGCATAGATAGCAAATTTAGTGGTACAAGTAACCCTCATAAAGGTATACAGAGAGCTGAAGACCTGGGCACAAGGCCCTTGTTAGCCTGGGAAGATCCAGGCTCAGATCTCCTATGAGTGCTGTAGCTTCATAGTAGTTTGTGTGTAGCTCACTGCTGGTGGTCTAGGTATGCAAAAGATTCCAAATGGGAAGGCAGAAGAGGAGATCTGATTCTGTAACAGAGGGGCTGTGATACTGTGCAAGAGAGTATTGCTTAGAGACTATGGGTGTCTGTCTCTCATACAACATGCTTGAATTGTAATATATATGAAATATCACTGACATTAAGGAAAACGAGAAGACAAGAAAGCACAGAAGGAGAAGAGGTTGGATAAAATCAGGGCAAAGTGAATCTCAAGTTGTATAACTTCAAATTCTTTTTTTTGCAGCTGTGCCCTTTAATAGATTCTATATGGGTCATCAAAATATGTTCAGCATCCCTGCACTTAAGGACATTCTTCTCTTCATCAAGTAGGATACTGAGTGTAGCTGGGAATAAAATAACAGTGTTGATTCCCAGACTAGAGAACTCTCCTTTTAGCGTCAATTTTTTATTCAAGCCTGTGTTGCCTGGGCAATGTCAGGGAAAATATAAATTCTCTTCTGTAGGAGGAAATGCTCTTCCTCCAACTTCTAAAATGCTTATCTTTGTGTACAGCTGAAATATGATGAAGCGTGTGTCCAAAAAAGTGTATTCCCAAGTCAGCATTTCAAGTGGGTGTGAATTTCAAGTTATTCAGAAATATCCAGTCATTGGTGGGGAGGAGGAGGAGCACCAGATTTCTTTAAGTGTACATTAAAAGTGGCAAAGGGACCAGCCAGGCTCTTCACAGAGGTCAAGTATCTGCAAGCTTTTAGCGGGGGTTCCCAAGTGTCTTGATTTTCATACGAATTGACACATTAGGCTGTAATCAGAGCAGGTCCATATTTGCTCATTTCTTGAACTAAAACCTTTGCCGTCCCCACAAATGTTAAGATCAAAAATCCTGGGTTTGCTCAACTTAATATTTAAAAAGTATAATGCAGAATTTTGGATGTTGGTTTAGTTTCATTCACAATGTGTTGCACAGAACATTTAAAGTCATGACAATTTCCGTACTGCATGCATAAAAATCATCTGGAATTTAGGCTTATCTCTAAATCCATGGGAGGACTTACTTAGCAAAACTTCCCCTGAACAAATTTCAGTTTGAGTGAATGAGCTGGAATGCTTCATTCCAGAGCAGAAAATCTGGACAACGTTTCTTCTTTTACCTCTCCCCATACTTGCATCCAAGTCAACAACTAAAAATGTAATTTAGAGATGAGATCATCTCCTTAACAGTTCTCAATCATGAACCTATCTCCTCCTGTGATTTTTAAAGCGTATTTCTTTAATTATTTAAAGTTTTGAAAAATCAGGATCTTAAGAGAGATCTATGTACTGCAAAAAGTAACAACTTGGAGAAGAGTTTCCAAGTTTCAACTTCAGCTGCCATGACATGTCACATCAATAATATTGTGAAACCACCTCCCTTTGCACACTCTTTGCTAAAGACCTGGTTTTCTCTCTTAAAAGCCCTGAGTGTATAGCTCTATAAAATCGGTGAAGAAGAAGGAAATAAACAACCCCAAGCAAAGCCTAAACCTGCCTGGACTGGTAATACCAATCCTTTCCCCAACGTACATGTAGCCACACCTTTTTTTCCCTCCCTTAAATAAATCTCTAAAACAATGTGAGGGAAGTTATGGGCAGTGATAAATCCCCTTGGAAAATAAACACCCCGGGGCAGTTTTGTCTCTAGTGATAGCTCAGGTGCCTTCCAGACAGCAGAAGCTCCACGGCAAACAACACAAGCTGGCACGGAAGAGGTCGCAGGAATGTTCAGGCAGTGTGAGCTCGAGATTCCCTGGAGTGAGGAAGGTGAGGACGTGCTGGCAGGCTGGGAGGGCTGTGCCTCCAGCACTGTGCCACAAATCACTCCTGAAGGATGTTCAAGGAAACGTGCAGTCCTGCATCACACCTGGCTGCTACTTAACACCTCGGTCCTGCACAGCAGCCTGAGCCACTCCTGGGTGATTAGAGCTTGGTTCACATTTGTATCAACAGAAGGAAAATCCTGCTTTGTGAGGTCCAGCAAAAGCTCTCAGCAGACACCTGTGCTGATAACAGTGGTTATTTTTTTACCACTGGCAGTTTTCAAACACCCTGTTATCAGCTGCTGCATGATGCTGGAGTACAGGTGATACTCTTCCAGAGCCTGCTGTTCGATCCTATCATGTAAAGAGGTAGTTTTGAAATAAAGCAATAAAAGGAGATCAGAAATAAGACCTTGTTTATTGCAATAGGACCACAGCCATTTGGTTTTATTTTATTAGAGCTGTCATTAATGATGACTGCTGGCACAGACAGAGGCTTGTTAATACTTTTCAGTTTTCAGTGTGAGCAAATATTTAATTTTTTTTGTTGTTGTGGGTTTCTTTGGAAGAAATGATAATTAATCAGTTTTCTAGATAATATTATTGGTATACATCAACTTTAAGCTTTGTAGGTGTTAGAAACACTGCTCTACACAGCCACAGTTCCTGCCCTGAAAGACTAATTTAGAGCACCTTTGCCTCACAATCCCTAAGGTTTCACCAAACAAAAATGTGTGTGCGTGTGCTGGCAGCTTCCTAGCACTGAATGTGCTGATAACACTTCAGCACATAATGCAGTTGTGCCTAAATTACATTCTATACAGATCAATTAATGTAACATAAGTTTATTTTAGTGGAACTATAAACAGATGATCAAGTGATGCAATAGTTTTTATTAGTTATTTTTGTTTAAAAAGGAACAATCTCCAAAAAGTTGACTATAGTTGAGTCAGGAAGATATCCAGAAACATAAAACCAGCTCAACAAATCTGTAGTTTAGTAAGTCAATACCAGATGGTTCATATACTGGGATCACTGTGAATATTTAAAGTATTTTTACTGTATTGATGTACTTACCATAAATGCAGTTACAATCTAAAACTGATTACAAAAACAGAGAAAGGGGAAAAAGAGAAAAATCCACCTACCTCACTGGCACTCTTTCTTTCAAACACATCCTTAGCCAGTCTCACATTATTAGTCACTGAAACTAAGAAAGTTTTTAGATCCTAAGCCATTTTTTATGGATATATGGTTTGAAGAGGACATCAATTTTGCTGCCATTCTGACACAGCTTAAGCAACTCATTCTTCAAGGCCATGCCTGTGTTTGTCTTCAGTATTTGTATATTTGCCAATGTGAGTTCCAACTAAATTATGCAAAGTGTGGTAAAAGCTCTTCTTATCTCTGGAAGAGGAAAGGTGGGAGGGATATTGGTGGTCTGTGCACTCAATTGGTACCACCTACAGCACTGATGAAAGAAAAATGAGTTAAAATGTGCTGGGAGTTAAACTACATTTACAAATTAACTCAGCTAATGTGAATCTCACAAAGGAATAATACTTATTTTGACTTTCCAATATATTTTGGTTTAAACAGATTCCTAATCAAATTAAGCTATTTTAGAAAGATCTTTAATTGTACTAAAGGGATTGAGCTAGAGAGCCTTTAGCAGGGGAGCAGAAGCTCTTTGAGAAGGAGAGACAGCAGCTATGCTGAGTCATTTTCACAAATGAATGATAAAAGTATTCTTGCAGGATGAAAAAGGTAAGGTTAAGACAACTTCTCCTGCACAAAAAAAACCCCTAAAAACAAAACAACAACAACAGAACAAGCAAGCAACAAAGGAAATTAGTCAAAGTGAAGTACATCTTCCCAGTAAGGAAATCCAGTAGCTGCTTGCAGAGGAGAGAGCGCACGGCTGTGCTGTGGCAGAATGTTCACTGAGCACTGCACATTGCAAAGACCTCAGAACCCAAAACTACTCATGAATCACTGATGCTTCTTGGTGCTGGGTGTGCTCTTGGAAAGCAACCAGGCACGATGGACAGCAGTCCTATTGCCCAGAATGTGAGACCAGAATTTGGAATTCAATTTCCTGCTGGCAATATCTGCCTGTCTACTACAAATTCTGCAAGAAGAGCCAATAGATAGGGATTTCTATCAACCATAGAATTTAAGGTGGAATTATCTAAATTGGCAGATTGTTTTGTTGGAAACCTTTTAGTTTAAAAAAAAAGGGATATTAGACTTTTCACTGTCAAGTCTGTTACATGTGTGACTAATAAAGACCAACAAGATGATCCAAGAATTTACAACTTAAATAGCTGAGACTAATCTTAGGAAGATTTATGAGAAAGCTGATTTAGAGTGCTATATTCTATAAATTAATAGTGACAGATTTTTATGGGTAGTACACTTAGGAAATAACTAAAAAATAAAACCAGGAGGCTGTTATAGTCAAAGTTAAGCAGTATAATTCAAACAAATGATTCTGTTATTTACTGGCAACCATATATTCACATGCCACAACCTATATAAGTATTTTTATTTTACTATATAATACTTGGCAACAACCTTCTTAATAAGAGGGCTCATAAGGCCAAGGCTGAAGAGTGACAACATGTTACCAGTGCTCTGCACTGAATAGGTAAATAGTTTTGATGATAAATTGTACAATTTGTAGACAGACATGATTACCAAATTTTATATCAAACATAACAGTTTTTGTATCCAACATGCTTTTCCTACTTTTCCCAGTTTTTATATCAAACATACTTCTCCTACTTTTTCCTTTCCACTGTTAAAAGTTTGCATATCAGAAAACTAAGCAAGGAAAAGATCTCAGCAAGTTAGATTTTATAGTTTGCATACCAAATCCAGCTATGTAACACTTGAAAATGAGGTCTTAACCTTTTGAGTTACAGGTGCTTAGCATTTCAGAAAATAAAATCAGTTTAATTTTCCATAGAAGAATCATAATGTGGAGCTTTTCCGTTATAAGTATATTTAACATTTTACAACTAATACAACAACTAAGAGCAACTATACAAATGCAATTTGTACCTGAAACACCCTGTCACTCACAGATGCTGCTGAACTTGTTTTGAAGAAAAAAATTGTATAACCCTTGTTTACAGAACTTTTATATTCAAATCTCTTCAAAAGCCCAATAATTAGAACAATGCAATAGAATGGCAATGTAAAAATAACATAAAAATCAACCATTATACTTTGATTTTTCATAATATTAACTCAAAATAATATTTTTTTGTACAGAGTTTGCATTTTTTTACACTGAGGGAACTCTGAGGGGAACACTGAGTTTAGAAAGTGTGAGTTATGAGCTGCCTTTAAATTACTTGATAACATCACTCTCTGTCATGATACATCATTTTGATGCATGGTACTTGTTTGGTACTTGGAAATCTTTAAAGGAGCTTGTACATTTATAGATCAACAGGTGCTATGCAACATACTTTACATATACACCTCACTTTGTACCTGCCAAAAACAAATCTACAGATTAAAGAGGAATTTAACATGTAAGACAATTGCATACATTTTGCAAGCATACCTAAAGGATTTCATAGTATGTTCCCTTTTCAACAGATTTTAGCATTTGGATGATGTGCTGTCTAAATGCATTTAACTCAGAGTCAGTAACTGTGGTTTCAGCCTAGGTGTAAGGTAGACACATTCTGAGATTCAATTAAAGGCATTGAAATAAAACAATACCTTAACTACACATCTGAGCATAATTACTGAGTTTCAGTTACTTTTGAAAACTCAGTTTAGAAGTGCAAGTTTACACCAGCAGGTGTGAGTTGAGCACCATGGGCAACCTTAACCTTTCACCAAAGAATGTATTAGCAATGGTCGTGCAGGTGTGGCAACACGGCCCTTGAGGTGTGTGAGGAGGCACTTGGACTAGGAGAGCCAACAGGATTCCTGCATCTGCCCTGGGATCACAGCTCCTGCTGACTGCACCAGACCCAGCTCAGGCACACTCACCCACGCTGAGTGCACATCTTTTAACTGCACTGCAACATGACCAACCTCGCTTGAAGACTAGAAAATTCCACTCCCTCCCAGTGAATTTCAGTGAGCTGAAAGATTCCTTCAGCTTTTAGTTCCAAAAGTCTTCAACAAATAAACAAAAGGAAGATGACTTTTATTAGGGAAATACTTTATTTCAAAATCTAAAAATTTCACAAGAACAACACTTGCACAAATATTAAAAATATAGAAATTGTTCCTCTGTATTTTAAGTCTGTGACTAGCATTTTCTTCGGAATTTCATTCACAGCTTATTTTTTTGTTGAATCCAAGTAAGGCTTGTTTCCTTACAACCATATGGAAGCTCTTGACTTAGCTCACATCGGAAAAATGTAGTTTTCCATAGGACATATTGTATTCTGAGTGATTGAATCTAAAATAAATTAAAAAAACCCCCAGGATTATTTAAAATAAAATGCAAAAGAAACAGATGATAAAGCAACAATGTACTTCAGAGCAGTTTCTGGTATAAAGCAGTTTGGTGGAGCTGAGAACCCAGAGGGAGAAAATAAATGTGAACAGTCAAATGATAATAGTGCAAGCACTTACCATTTACTTAAATTTTAAAAGGGTGCTGCATTACTGAGCTATGTGCTTTTTGTTCTGGTCAACCTTGAGTGAATTAATTGGCAGCTGGTATTAATAGCAGAAAGCAGATAGCCACAAACCAACTGAATTGCAGCAGTTGAGTGTGAAAGATTAGAAACACCTTCAGATCTTATTTATTTGATTAAGACAGCAATTTATAGGTGACACTGTTCATACTATCACACACACAGTTGCTGAGAAAGGGACAGAGCTTTAAAACCCTGTATCATTCCTTTAAAGCATCATGTAGAAATAATTTTTTCTGAGATTTGATGATTCATGAAAATGAATTAAAAGCCATTAACTGGAGTGTGACCATGCCTTGTGAGCAAGACATAGTGATTAGAAATCAGACTGCAAAAATGAACTGAGAAATCTGTAAATGCCACAAAAAAATTAGAGCCTTTTTTGTTAGCTGGATATCCAATTCCTTCAGTCCACTGATGGGCTGAAGGTGGCCTGTCCAGCTACAGGGAGCTCATGACATCCTTGACCTGGCATAAGGCAGACCTCCATGAGACCAGTAGAAGAGTGGGACGCATGAATCACACACCACTTTAGATCATTGCATTTGTCCATCTGGCGCACTACTGTTGGAAACTTTTGTGTTTAATTTACTCTTATTTTTAGTCCTGCACAGACCTCTGGTTTCATTACCTGCTTACTTTTTTTTTTTTTTTTTTTTTTTTTTTTTTTTTTTTTTTTTTTTTTTTTTTTTTTTTTTTTTTTTTGAGATTGGAAAAGATGGTNTTTTTTTTTTTTTTTTTTTTTTTTTTTTTTTTTGCATACTTGCTCTCTAAGTCTTCCTGGAAACTGGAGAAAGGTAAAAAACCAATGCTACCTTCTTACCAATGGTGCCTCTCTCACCAATCTTCACAATTTTATCTTCTACTTAAAGTAAGTATGACATAAAATGTGGATTTAGATGAGTATTTGTCCCCTATGGCTCACTTTTCCTTTCTTCTTTAATGGTATTTTCATTCAGGTTTTAAGTCATTATGATCTGACAGCATTTGAGGTCAAGAGATTAGGACTTGCTTGGCTACTCTCATCAACTCCTGCAGTACATTCATTGCTAGGGTATGAGTGAAACAGTTTCTGGAGAAGTTTGACAGAGCATATGACATAAATTAAAGCTTATTTTTTGTAAATAAGGTCCCTTTTTGGAAAATACTTGTGCTGAAAATAGTCTGTCAGAATGGGTTGCAAATGAGTTGGAAAAATGATAGACTAAGAACTCAGAAACAACAGCAGGTGATAAAAAGAAACTTTTCGCAAGCGAAATGGAGACTGCAAAAATTGTCTTTCAGATATTCAATACAGCATTCAGGAAAATTTATCAGAGGGTACCAGTCACCATATTTCAGTACTACTATGTCAATTTATACCAGTTAAAACTGCATCTAAAGTTGAAATACATGCTGTTTTAGAAAGCAATTCTCATACAGGCATTTTCCCATAATTTAGTTTGCTCTAAATGAAACCATCATACAAAAGATAAATTTGAAAATATTTGGATGATATTTGTTCTAGGAAAAATTAAAATGGTGAGTACCAGGACCTCTTAGCTGTAAGAGAAAGATCTCATCATTAAGACAACTTTCCTGAAAATCTAGCTGTAGCAGTTGGTTCCATTTTCTTCCCTTCATAACTTCAGTTTAGTGAAATACTTTTGATAACTTTTTTAATACATATTCTGCAATATCTTATATAAGTTGAAATTTGGTGTCTTACCTAATACCCATTTTTCTGATAGAGATATTATTTCCTGGTACTTCTTTCCTGGTTTTTTTCCTATACAGATTTTTGCCTGACGTAAGGCTTTACATATTTTCCCTCCTGCCAGCTGTATAAGTTCAATTAGCTTTTTGCAGGGGGGCTGACTGGTAGGAGATACAAACATGACAGGCTGGTTTGAAAAGAGATTGTGCTGGTATTTTCCTGTTGATAGATGACGCTGAAGCCTGCAGATCTGTATTTGAGGAAACAAGAAAATTAATTACCAATGTGTTACATTTCCACTCAAAGTAAAACGAATCCTTGTTTTTCATAATTCAGAAAAAAAAAGAAATACATTAGTATGAACTTTACTTTTTCAGGTGTTATCATATATAGCATAAATATAAAAAGAATTTGCTCTACAATATGATTCCAAAACCAGATTTTGAGATTACTTCATTATAGGCCAAATATTTTTCAAATATTTTTATGAAACTTCTTAAAGCACTCAACAATATTATTTTTCACCATAGTCTTACATTCTTATATTTATAACACTGGCCATCACACAGAAATCTTAAAGGATATTTAAAATGATTACAGTCTTGCAGCACAAATACAAACTGTGATAGACTTTATAACATACAATGCTTGTTGGTTTGTACTGGGGACATACTAACATACCTAACTCAGAGTTTAAACTACTTTAGGATCTCTTTTCCCCTCCTGTGCTCCACAGAAGCAAACGATATTTTCACTCAGATGTATGAAGTAACACAAATGTACCAGCACTCGGAGCGAAACTTTTACTGTAAATCCTTTTGTGTCCACAAAACCAAAAGAAGTTCTCTGGGAATGCTGTGCAGCTTCTAACATTTGATCATTATAGCAAAAACCTGCTTGATCTATATAAGGCAAATTTTCTTCTCAGTATATACGTGGCAGAACAGCATTGCAGCAATTAAAGCCATCTCCTTTAGCTATAACATGCATAAATGTGTGCACACAGCAAGTGTAAACATCATGGTATGCAAAATAAAGTTTTCATACCAAAATTTTTAAAAAAGGTTGTATTTCTTAATGTGAGGCTGCCATTGACCTGCCAGAGCAATGTAGGTTACAGCTCTGATTTTGTATTGCTTGTCAAAGTTTGGAAAATTTATAATGAGACTGGAGTTAATTGCAAGATGAGAACAAAAAGCAATGTTTCATATTATGTGATGCTTGGAATTTTTTTTACAGATGACAACATGAGCATGGAGGAAAGGTCATTTTGCATGTATCTGGTTTATGAGACATCTGAATATGAAACTGAAGCATGTGAGAAGGTGTAACTGGACCAGTGGAAAAAATTAGCTGTTGAGTGGATTCCACTCAACAGACACACATGCTGTGAAACTATAGGCACTTAAGAATCCAATGTGATAATGTATGGATTTGCTCAAGCACACCAGATCCACTCACAGGCCACAGAGAGGCAAAAATCAGCGTTTACATTCAGAGCTCAGAGAGGAGACTGGAAGGTTAACTTTGCTTTCTGGCCCACTGGCCTGAAAGTTACACTGCTGGCCAGCTGCTGAAGGGCAGCCAGCTGACCACACAGGCTTTGGTAGGGGCATGAGAGGGCACAATCAAGCTCTTACCCCTGAATTGACTCAGCTGCCTTTGCAACATCAAAGCCTTTGTGGCACTCCAGGGGTGCTCCCAGTCCTTTGAAACCATACCCATTTCATGCAAACTTTTACAAATAAATAAATAATTCCTTAGCAGAGACCAAGCCTGGGAAAATATCAGATCCTAAAAGCAACTATTTCCACAAATTGTGGATCTATAAGTCAATAGTTATGGTTACAGTTGTTTTAGTGCCCATTAGACAGCACTGATTTTCATTTCCAATGGTATTCTTTAGCAGATGAACACTAAAACAAACTGTTGTTAACCCACCCATTGAATCTTTTTAGTAAGACTCTAACCATGAACCTCATCCTTTCACTAGTTGGATGAATGGCAGGAAAACACCTTTTACATACATACATTTCTCATAAATATACCATTAATGTAGTTGGTTGTTTGAACCTAAGTTTTAAATGAAAAAAAAATTACTGCTGACAGAAGTAAAACTTAAGGAGAATGTATAACAAATAAATAAAGTCTTTCTTTGCCATAAAGTAAAAAAATCACAAAAAAACTTCACCAACTATTGTCCCTCCTGTAACTCATTTTCAATCCCCCCAAGCCAAAAGAACATATAGTATAAAAAACTCCTAAACTGGGTAGTTCTGTCTAGGACCTGTATGAGAATACCTCCTGCTGGGCAAGGTGCCAGAACAAACACAAAACTCCATAAACTCCAGAGGAGACAGCTATCAAGTGCTACAAAGGTATTGTTCTGAATAATACCTGAATTCATGCAATATGTAAGAAAATAAATATTTTGGATGTACATTGAAATTTTTAAGCACCGAGACTGCTAATTTCCTATATACAGCACTCAATTTTCATTGTCCAATTTTCAGAAAATAGCACATGAAGAAATGCGCAGCCCAAATTACTATTAGAATAATAATATTTCACAAAAATGAAATGAAGAGTATGGTTATGATTTATTACAATTAATAAAATTGTAGAATTATAGAATTGATAATGTGAAGTACTGGCTTCAAAAATATACATAATGTAGCCGTCTTTAATGATTACACATGTCTGAAGATTTGTGCATGCACTGCACAATCAATGTATGCATTATTAATCTTCATTCTTAATTTCAATTATTGACTAAAGATAAATAAATCTTAAAAAAAACCCCTCATGATTTATTTTATAATTATATTTAAGCATTTAATATAGTATTTATGAAAACATGGACAGTGGCAATGTCTTGGTTATTTGGTTACTTGCAAAAATAATGAATATATTCTATTAAATACAAACAGCAGAAAATCAAATTGCAGACACAAGTTTTAAGAGAGAAGATTGTATATTTTATGGTTTATATCTATCCAAAGACTGAGTACTATTTTCATTTGAAATTGATGATCAAAAATTGATTTATTGCTCATTTTCAATAAAAAGAAAACTGACTGTATTAAATGACAAAACCCCTACAAAACTGATGAACACCAAACCCCACAGGCTTTATGTTTTGATAATGTACAAATTTAACAATAAAAGACATATAAAATAGCATATTAATTTAATATAGTTTAGTGGTGTTGCTGGGGAAATATTAAGCTCTAAGATTTTAATATTCACATTATTTCAGTATGGATCAATGTACTGTCTAAGTAATGTTTACATTTTCAGTTGCTATAATTCCTTATGAAGCCCTTGTGAGGAACGAAATCCCAATTATATCCCTGTTAGAAATCATTACACTTGCACAGTGATATGCATTTTTGGACTGTCATTTAGTAAAAATTTAAAAGCAAACACATATGTGGAGCCCCATGCATACAGAGATCAAGGGCTTACATCCACACAAGTGAACCATCAGCCTGCTTCTGATGAAAAGGAGAATATTGCAGTGTGCATACTTCTGAAAATACAGTTATCCTGCAGTGAGGAATTTGCAGAATCTCTAGGACCCTACAGGGATCAAGGAGTGATTCATGTTAACAATGCAGTACTGCTGCAAAACAAAGAAGAAATGCTTTCTTTTTCATCTTTCTAAACATCAGGTTTAATAAGATAGGAGCAACTAATCAAGTAGCAACTCTATTTTTGTAGGAAAAACATGTGCCATACATTTTCAACTTAAATTAAAAGCTCATCATGTTAGTTTGTTGGGGTTTTTTTTATTATTTTAGCACTTGGCTGAGTTTTTTTAACATGTTGGTAATACTAAAATTGGAATAGTATTCACTAAAAGCTTTAAAAATTACATTTAAATGCTGCACTAGAAAAATAAATTGGTGCTGTCTGGCATGAAAAGGGATGTTAAGATCTTGAAACAACTTCCTTCAGCAAGCAGTTTCACAAAAAAATAGATCCTCAGCTTTCAAGAATGTTGTCTCAGTTAATGGAAGACCACACTGATGCAGGACCCCAGCTGGTTCTGGATATACTGCCATCCTTTTATCTCACCAGCACCCAGAACCTCATTCCACTTTTGGGCATGATGTGCATTTGTTATTGCTAGTGATGTTTTTCATTCTCAGAGCAAAAATCAACTTGCAACATTCATGCAATATAAATTAATAACAAATATTGCATCTTTATCTCTGACTGTTTATTGAAATAGTGTTTTCTCATTAGCTATTGATATCCTTTGGCTGAAACAGAAGCTCCCTGTCTGTCAAGACTTCAGACAGCCAGAAGTGAGAACATTTTGAAAGCTTGATAAGGCCACATCAGCCCCCCAGCACACGCACACACCCGGAGATTGTGTGCAGGCAAACAGGCCATGGGTTTCTGCAGTAGAAAACCGGCTGCTCTGAGCCAGGAGCCACAAGTGGAAGAGGATAGAGTAGAAAATTTGGTCCAGAAAAAAAGAAACTTTCAGTGTCTGGTCTTGGAAAATAAAAAGAAAAGCAAAAGGAGATATGGCATACAGTTGAGACTGTATTATCTGAAAAGTTTTTCAAAACAGTTTCTTTCCTTCCTCTGATACTCCTTCACATAAGAGTTTCCTGGCCAAAGCAAGGGCGAAAGCAAGAACACTTGAATCCAGACAATTCAGCTGATATTGTTTCTTTCTACTGGCTTTTGGCAGACAACCGTGCTTCTCTCAAATCCCACAGACTGATAAGAAAAGTTAATTTCACCAATTTATTCTCTGAAAGACTGAGTCCCAGGGGGAATACTGTATGAAAATGTTTGGCAAATAAATCTACTGTTTGGAGGATATTCAAAATTATACTGGAAGATGTCTGAACCATTTTTTTCCGGCATAGCAAATTTTTGCAGGAAAAGAAAAAAATCACTTATTTTTAGTTTAATTTCCTTGTTTTCCAGAGATAGAACTATTTTTAAAAACTACATAATTCAATGTAATCAACTATAGATTAATAAAAAACGAATCAGGGTAAAGCATTATCTTTTCCCTTTTGAGAATAACTGTGACTTACAAATCAAGGAGCTGTATTTCCAATATATATATATAATTTAAAAACACTCTGATAATATTGTAAGATAGGGTCACTTTACTATAACTACTTGTTTAGAACTTGAAAAATATTCTGAAATAAATATATTTACATTTGGTTTCAACACAAACTAAGTATTTTTGAAATTAATAAATCCTTTAATTACAAATTAGCTAACTAAGAAATGATTTTTCAGGAGTAGAAATTTAAGCCTTTCTTCCGAAATACCTCAAAACTTGTCCTTCTCCCATTTTGTCTTATTTCAAGAGAATTCAAGTGACTACCAGGCAGTAATAAGAATGCAAATTGCAATTGCAAATTTATATCAAAATTCTGCAAATTATAATTGGGAAGGGTTTTCCTCACCAGAATATCAATAAAGCAGCCCTGTTCCCTGCCCCATGCCAAAGTGGTGTATGAGTGTGGCACATGCACCTCTGAGCCCTGCACCACTGGCATACCATGAGGGATACATGTACTACATGTGGCAAGTCCCCAAGAATCCCTGTAAAATTTAAAGATAGATATCTTCCACCTCCATACACAACCTGGTCCACTGTTTATCTTCTCTCACAGTTAGAAAGCTTTCCTTAATGATATAACCTAAGTTGCCTCTGGTGCATTTTCAGCCTATTATTTCTTGTCCTAGTGCCAAGGGACATGGAGAACAATTTCTTCTTTTCCTCTTTGCAACAACCTTTAAATATTTGAAGGCAGTTATCATGTCTCCACTCTGTTGTCTCTAGACTAAACAAACACAGTTCTTTCAGTCTTTGTGCAGGGGTCATATTTTGTAGACCTCTGATAGTTTTGTTACTCTCCTCTGGATTTTTGCCAACGGATCCCATCTTTCCTGATGTGCAGTGCCCAAAACTAGACATGGTATTCCAGCTCAGGCCCCACCACTGCTCTCTGCACACTGCAAACAATTCATGTGTCTTATGCTTAGCATTCCTGTTAACACACCCTTGAATGCCTGCTTCTTTTATCGGAGTATGACAGAGGTTACAGATCCTCTAAAATGCTGAGTTGCTCTCTGGGCAGAAATATTGCATTGTCACTCTGCAGGTAATTATTTCTCTGCCTTTGTACATGTCTTCGCTGAACTCCATCATACTTATTTCTGACCATTCCTTCTATTCTCAAGGTTATTTTAATTCCAATCTGTTGTAGCTTAGCCCTGGTGGCAGCTAAGCACCACAGAGGCACTTGCTTCCCCATTCTGCGGGATGTTGGGAGGAAGGAAATTTGCAAGGGTGAAAGTGAGAAAACTCATGAGGTGAGATGAAGACAGTTTAGTAATTAAAGAACTGACAGAGTGAATCTCCAGTTCTACTAACTTTAGGTCATGATTAATCAGACTTTATAGCCTGGTAGCTTAGCAAAAGCCTAGATAACAAATACAGTATCTGGATGGAATAGTTGTACATTTTATGCCAGCGGTTCCCACATGTGCTGGTATGGTTTATGACAAAGAGCTCATGTGAGCATTTATGGATCTTCTGTGCAGGAAATCTAAGTAAGCAATGTTGAATCTACCATTTCATATCTGGCATTTATTGGTAGGACTTTCCAACTAACACAGTTTGCAAATGCATGCAAGTTCATATTCCTCAAAAACACAAAGCAAGCAAAATTAGAACAGAAAGTTTCTTTCCTTAATTCAACTGACAGTTGAACAAAAGCAGTTGAGACCACATGCAAACCAAGAAAATCAGCCTCCAAATAATTCGATTTAGACAACCAGCCATGACTTTAAAAGGTATGTAATATATAGATGGACCTGTTTTTCCTCACAGCTGACAAAGATCTATTCTTAATGGATCTATCCTCACAAGACCTTTGGCAAAATGATACATTTTTACTGGTCTAGTTTAATGCAATTTTGAAACAACTCTGTTAGTCATTCCCGTGGAGTGTACTTTAAGTTCTCACTGTGGAGCAGCCATCGGGGCACACTCTGTACTCCCTTTGGAGGGAATACACGCAGATGATGGGCTCAGTTCAGGGGAGCAGGCTGGAATGAGCCCAGAGCCTGGAGCATGTGTGGTGTGCACAGTGCTCTCAGCACCCACTCACCCACTCTGCAGATCCCTTTCCAGTTGCCTGGATCACTGACCCCTAGACACAGGCACCAGGGAGCATGGAGCCAATCCTGGCAGATGCAATGGGGTAGTGATAGAGGTATGGGATGCTTCTTTCAAATGGAATTATTAACTGTACAAAAATAATGACCTCAACTAAAAGTAGGCTATCTTTTAACAGTTGCAACTTGCCCATATTGTATCTCATAGTTCGTTCTCATACAGCAACAACAAGAAGGAAGATTAGTTGCATTTTGGCATTTATTCCCTCATATTGCAACCATTTACCCATATTTCATATAAGATCTCCTCTAGGCTTACCGAACTCTCCCAACCCACATAAGGCAAATTGTTGGGTTTTTGTTTTAAGCAGACCAGTGCATGAGACCAGTATGTTATTAATTTCAGCAGAGTAGCTTAAGGAATGAAGTATTAATGAAGTAAATAGCAATGTTTAATCATATGGGAGTAAACACATCTGCATTTTCACAGACTGAAAGAATACATTTCCAGATAACTATATTTCAGTGATGAAAGACCACACTGAAACAG
Source organism: Urocynchramus pylzowi (assembly GCA_013397555.1). Taxonomy (NCBI): domain Eukaryota; kingdom Metazoa; phylum Chordata; class Aves; order Passeriformes; family Fringillidae; genus Urocynchramus; species Urocynchramus pylzowi. Next base: position 23,597 of record VZRH01000364.1, on the reverse strand, counting down.
AAATTCCATGAGCTAATAACATGCTGCACTTAATGGAGAGCAACTTGATACTCCCCATGGTTAAATACTACAAATGATGAAGACACAAGGCATGGAAGTCCAGTATTTGCATCAAAGAAAAAAATTCAAAATTATAAGCTCAATTCAACTACCTTAGGCTTTTCAGATATTGGATCATTTTGAATAGTCCAATTTTTTTTTTTTTTTAAATCAGCACAGGATATTGTGCAGTGAGTTTCAAGAATGACATTTGTTTTGCTGGCTTAGGGAAGTGAGGAATCCTTCCATTTGCCTTTAACAGTAAATGATAAATCCAGTGCTGTCAACAGATTTGCTATACCTGGCAATGTGCAGATGAATAATACTTTGATAAATAAAAGAGTTTTCTATTCCAGTAATAACAAAGTGAGCGATCTTGTTGAAAGGAAAAGCCTGGCAAATGTGAAGGGTTACACAGATGCTCCCAAATGGCTCATTCCCCAAACAGTTGTATGAACCCATAATAAATGCAATCTTAACATTTAAAATAATTGTTAGTTTTATCTTTAAAATATGAAAATGTGAGTCCTTTTGCTGTGTCTCAGCAGACTGAAATGTTTTACATGAAGACAGAATACATTCTTCTCTCTACTCTTCAGTTTTAGCTGAATGCCATTGCAACGCCCAGCAGCAACTCAGTGTGTGCCAAACATGAATATTTTTAAGCGTCATTTGAGTTTTAGAGGCTACAGTAAGTGATGGGAACACAATCGTCTTGGGAATCTACAAATAACTTAAAAAAAGCTCATAAATCTGGCTTTCATGTTTAGGTTTTCAACAGCTTTATGAAATATGTCAAAGCTTGAACACAGTGAGTTCGTTTTCCTTCAAATTTCTGAGGATTGACTTCTCAATCTTTTTTGATATGCTGCAGAGAAACAAATAAAAAGGACTTGGCTTTAAAAACTTAGGCATCAGCAAATTAGGTTTTTTTTAAAGTTGCTTTCTTATTTTAATTTTTTTTTGTATCAACAGAGGAAAAACTAAGTTGGGCAGCCTAAAGTATTCCCACATCAAAACAACCACAAAATGTTTCTGTTTAGCACACAATATATTAAAACATACCAAACAAAATATTAACAAAAATGTGATGTATAATTAAAAAAGTTTTTTTTTTTTCTTAAATTGTTTAAAAAAGATGCATCATAATGACTAAGCAGAACAGAAATCTGGAGAGCTGCATTAAGAAGTCCCATGCAAGCTCTCTACTTACACATACACTACAATGATAATTAGCAGGAAATTCTTGGTTTTTAAAATATGAACTAAAGGGTCAGTTGAAATTACATCGAAGCTCAACAGCAAAAATCTTTAAAATTGTCTGAGAATCACAAAAATGAGCCCACTCAAAGAGATTACCTGGCATCACACATGGTGCAACTGCTGTGGAATGCTGCCCACTGCAAAACTAGACCTGATTTGGGCTGCTTTCAGAAACTCCCAAAAGAACTGCTATCATGATTACCTCTGGTCTGTAGCTTCCCTGAGTAGTACTCCTTGGCAGGAATACTTCTTTATGTGTAATAACATCTCCTCTTCACTTAATCTATGTCACAAATTGGAAGATCCCACAGGAAAAATGGAAAGCAGAGACATTTAATCCTCCAGCACTAAAAGTAGCAAGTGGAATTGCCAGCACACACAGAGAAAAAAAAAATCCCATAGGTATTAAAATATTTAACCAGGTGGTTTTTATCAATTATGTTTTAAAATTACCATTACTCAAGAAAGGTTTTTGGAGAGGACCACTTTCTTCATAGGTGCTAAACAAAAGACATGACTAATGATTTCTATTTGAAGATTATTTTCATGAACAACTGTACTTTTTAGCATGACAATAATACAAGAACTTTGACTATATTGTGACAGCAAGCTGGGACTATCTTCTGCATAATTGAGGGAGAAATATTTATGTTGTGAATACAGAGTAAGTTTAAAGCTATGATAGTTGGTGGGGTAATGGCTGAGTACCTGACACTAAATTTATTGTCTTTGCTCTTATTTCTTAAGTTAAGGATAAGCATTTGAAAAGGATTTGTTTTAATAAAGTGAAAAAAATGAATTTGCAAACAACAGTCATAAGCTGTGCATGGTAACAAATGATGCTCTTCTAAAAGTAACCAATTCCAGTACCTGTTTGAGGAATTGACACTTCTGAACTTGTGAGCTAATACAACAAACATATTTGCAGCAGATCACCCCACTCTTTTCTTCTCAAGAGTCTACAGGAGGCAGAGCAGACACTGTGTCAGTAACCTGATCAAATGCTGGAGGATAACAGAAGTCTAACATGTTGCTGCTGCAAATAAGAAGTTTGAAACATAAACCTTATTTGGAATACAATCTTATTCCTGATTGAGATTTCAGATGCATTTGGGATTTCAACATGTAATAACATTTCTGCTTTTATTCCTTTTTTTTATGGCTTATTTCTGATTTAACTTTTTTCAGTGACAAAGATAATGGAACAATATTAATTTGATTTATTTGATATTTGCATTTGGTCTTGCAGGAAAAGTCTTAATGAAGATAAAATAAAAGTATCTTCACTAAAGGTGAAGCTATTGAAGTGGTAATCTGAAGTAAGTGGCAATCTAAAATCAATTCACAAGAAAGTCCACTTCTGTTTACTGAAAATCTTACGGTGATCCTCTAAAAACCTTTTTTTTTTTCTTTTTTTAAAGAAAAGAAATATTCTTGTAAATTCCATATGGAATTTGGGTTTGTTTTAAATTTGAGCTTGCCAGTTATGACGCAGTTAAATACGGAGAACTAGGCAGACTTATTATGGTAGTGGACTTTCAGTGACTTCTCATGTTAGCTGGGCAAAGTTTGCAGGGTCAAACTCCTGACCCTGTCCTCCTTTCTGAGTTCCTTTCTTATATTCCTGCTGTTCTTCGTGTAAGAATGGTGCAGAATCGAGCGTCTACCACTTTCTAGTCTATCTGGATTTTACCTGAAGTGCTTCAGCTTTAGTGAAAGCAGAAAGCTTTTTCAAGAGGCTGTCATTGCATATGCAAGCAGTTCCAATTTGAAAACCAAAGGATACTCAGCAAGTACGGTCCATAAAATATGAGCAACTGGGATTTGAGCTTAAATGCAAGACAAATACCCTGAAGCACAAACAGTCACAGTCTTCGAGCAAAACTAGTAGTTATTTTCTAGTCACACATCTGGATATCGTAGATAAAATATAAATGCTCAATAATGCTCAATGCTTAGATAAAATACAAATGCTTAATGCTTCTCTCCTGAAAACTAGTTTTCTAGTAAATGTATGTAAATAAATATTTATCATATCTGGCTCTGCCCCAATCCATAATTCTCACTAAAATCCATGGGAATAAGGTGGGTGTATCAGGAATACAGTTTTAGTCCTATAATAATGCAAACTCTCATGAAGGTAACTGTTTGCTTGCACACATACTATATTAAAGTATATACACTAAGAGAACGAGGAAAAAGAATATAATCTATCTAGTCCTGCATAAGGGAAAAAGTTTAAAAATGTCCTTCACACTCACTGGATCATGTGTGTATTTTTATTTTAAAATTCTATTAAATTTAAAATTGAGGAGCTAGCATGGTAGTTCTAATGCTGCCCATGGTATATTTTCTTAAAATGACATTACTGATTAAAGTGTAATGCATTTGTCCTTTTTCTGTGGACTGATACTGGGAGAGCTATAAAGCCATCATTGCTCAGACTGTTAATGGAGGCAAGACCTCACTGCATAACACTGGAATACTCCTGGGGTTAAACAGAGAAACAGTAATGATATGATTTGGAGGGAATTCAATAAATCCTTCTTATTCAAGAGAGGCTAGTGTCATACAGATTTGGAAGGGAGGGGAAAGCTAAGTCTTCCGAGAAGATACACACATAAAGTTGTTTTTAATGATTTCACAGCTAAACAAAACTATATGGCATTGTCATACTCTTCTCTGCTACTTAACAGACCTCTTATTACAAACAAATATGACAGTTAAAAATTAAGTAATCCAATACTAAACTTAAAACAGTAGTTTTATCAATTACAACTTTATCATAGCTGATTACCTCTCCAGTTTGAAATAAAGCTGAAATCCAGTATGAGATGGCTAGAGAAGAAAAATCAAAATACTTTGACCAGGCAAGTTTTGTATTGTTTCATAAATAAAAGGAATACATCAGTTTTTTTATGCTCATTAAAAGCTGAATATATTCACTGAGACACACTTTGGTAGTGCCAGCATGATACAGTCACAAAGCATGCAGATCAGGGTGACAGCTAAAAAGCAACAGAGAGCTTGCACATAATCTAAAACTAAATCTGTATGTAATTTCCTTCCCTTTGTTAATTGAAGATTAAAACTAAATCAAGGGGAAACCTTCTATGAGGCTGCTTCCAACAACAGATGACTCAACTAGCACCTGAGAATTTGTTGTGCTTGTGTGTACTGAGGTTCTGAACTTCCTGTTTCAATAAAATACCAAACAAGTTGTGTTTCCTTTACAAATAAGCTATTACATCAAACCCTGTTCCTATAATTTCAGTTTTTGTCCTCATTCCAACATTTTCTTTGGCAAATGTAGAAACATTCTAATTAAAGAGAAGAGAAAAACAAGCATCATTCATCATGGTAAGAATGAATGCTCAAGAGAACATCCTTACTGGTTACTTGCTCATTCAGTTTAATTTGGCTTTTTAAGTGCACTTAATTATGGCATGCAGTTCTCTGAGATAAAACATGGGTAGCAGGGTTTCCACTAATAGTGTCTTGTGAAAGCTATTAAAGGTAATAATTCCTCTAATGCCATACAAATGTAATACCACCTGTGTAAAGTAATTAAAAATATTTTTAGAACACCATAATACTTTAAATACACTATTCTTTAACATATAATTTGAACTTTTTTTTGAAGTGGAAATGTTACTGTGTTGTCATCATCATGATCTATAAGATAAGAGCACTAAGAATCCTTTTCAATATCCTCTTTCCTTAATTTTCACATTTTGACCTCTGTCTACTTCATTTGCAATTAACCATGAGAAAGACAAATTCCCATGAAAAGGTAAATACCAGACCTGCAAACACAGCATAATGCAATTGTCTGCTTAAGTACAATACAGCCTACATATTACAACATATGTGGTTTCTTTCCTAAATTTATTTAACCACAGAATTGGAAGTGCTGATTCACCCAGGCAGAAGCTCAAATCTAAAATGACACTATAATAGGAGTTATAATTAATCAAACAAATGTAATTTTGGATAAGTCCATGTGCACATTGTATCTTTGTGGAGAGCACTACCACTTTGTCTTATAAACCAAAGGCTTTCAGCAAATAAAGCTAAAACCCCAGTCAGCTGCTCAGGCTTGTGTTCTAGACAAATCTGGAATGCAGTGGAAAAAAAACCATCCACTGTAAAAGGCTAAAGCCAGTAGAGGATGCAGAAAACTTCTGATGAAAGAAATAACCACTACAATGTGTGTAACACCCTCCGAGGGCAGCATGAAAATAGAAGTAAAGCAGTTAATCCTGGAAAAACCCTGTGTTTGAGGAATGATCTCATCAAAAGGAGAATGACTTGGCAGTGCTGTTGAGAAGAAGCCAGCAGCCCTACAGCAGTGGTGAGATGCTCTTGGGGAAAGCACACAACAGGAGATTGGATGGCAGTGTACACTCACAGCCCAGAGAGTCAAACATATCCTGGGCTGCATCAGAAGCAGTGTGACCAGCAGGGCAAGGGAGGGGGTTCTGCCCCTCTGCTCTGCCCTCTTGAGACCCCACCTGGAGAGCTGAATCCACCTCTGGGGTTCTCAGCATAAGAAGGGCATGGAACTCTTGGAGCAAGACCAGAGGAGATAACAAAGGTGACCAGAGGGCTGGAGCGTCTCTTCTACGAAGACAGGCTGAGAGAGTTGGGATTGTTCAGCTTGGAAGAAGAGAAAGCTCCTGGGGGACCCTAGAACAGCCTTCCAGTACTTTAAGGGGGCTACGAGAGAGCTGGAGAGAGACTCTCTACAAGGATATGTAGTGACAGGACAAGCAGAATGGCCTTAAGATGAAGGAGAGTAGGCCTAGATTAGAAATTCTTTACTTTGGGGTGGTGAGGCACTGGAACAGGTTGCCCAAAGCTGTGGATGTATCCCTGGAAGTGTACAAGGCCAGACTGGATGGGACTTTGAGCAGGTCTAGTGGAAGGTGTCCCTGTCCATGGTGGAGGGGGTTGCAGTGTGATGATCTTTAAGGCCTCTTCCAACTCAAACCATTTTATGATTCTATGAACCTCCAGAAAAAAAAAAAACCAAAAAACCCAACAATCCAACCAAACAAATCCCAAACAAAAAACCAAAACCAACAAACAAACACGAAGCAAAAAACCCAAGAAAAAATACTGTCTACCTTTACTATCAGATGAATCACTATGTGTCCTTCAGCATCTCCTACATGAGTAAGAAGCAACCAGCCCAATCCACATCACACAGAGAATAATAATAATGGGATCACACTATGGTACTGCTTCAAGAAGCACATCTTTAGTTTCATAAGTATGAGCTTAGCCAAACCAAAAACCCAATGGGATGAGCCAAACAGATCTTTCAATTATTTATGCCATTCCTATTTTACAGTTTCTCTTCTAAGCCACAGTCAACTCAACTATATAGTTCCACATAGTAAAGTTTCATGCAAAACTTAATTAGCATCATAGTCATCTACCTCCATGTTAGACTAAACCCAGATCTTCAATAATAGTACTCAATAAAATCTGTAGAGTGTGGCCTTGCTTTGTGTTGAAACTGCAGCTGTTTCAAGGCACTTACAATGTACCTTGATTCAGGCAGGAAACTCTGAGGCTAGGCAAACTTTTGGTAGGTTACTAAAGTTTTGGGACAAGTTTTTCCATTTTAACATGATAGTGAGGACACCTTTAAACTAATTCTTAAATGTGTATTTTCTTTGATTTTAGAAAGTTAGTACTAAACAGAATTTTTATACTTTTCCCCTGGATTGTCCTAATATGTTCAAAACATATCAGTTTAAAAGATATATACTAATTAATAGTTACTGTTAAAACAGCCAACAAAATTCCACCCCATTCAGACTACCCATAAAATTCCTGTCCCTCAGGCAAACACACTGCTGTTAGACTTCTCTCTCTATAACAGATTTAAAAGTAGGCATGATATGCAGCAAAGGCTATTGAAGGTGAGCAGAATCAGGCTGCCTCATCTCCACAGGTAAGAGCCTCTCTTGTGAATCACTGCCAGAATTTTCTGTTTGAAATGTATTTGATAAAGCCTTCAGGCCACAAATAAATCTGGTAGAATGAAATATGGGTAAAGTGCAACCTTTCAGTCAGATTGGGGAAAAAAAGGACAGAAATATTCTTCTGAAGATCAAAAGGTCCCTGGTGCAGACACTATCCTTTGTTTTGGATTGGTACAGTGTACTGAAATACAAAGTCTGCTTTCATGTTCAGTGGAAAATAATGAAGAAATACTATCTTTGTAATAGTAATATACTGACTAGCAAAGTGAGGCTCTTTTTTGATTGCAGCCTCTGGGATGAACTTCAGGCAAATATTAAATAATACTTTTTAAAATTTATGAATTTAGATCATCTTTTAAATACTTGTGATAAATAACTTCAATACACAAGACATAAATCATTGTAAGAAAAACATGACAATGGAACTTCTTGTCTTTGAAAAAACCTTCAAGGTCCACAACAGAACCTCATCAACACATAATAAATCACAAAACAGTAAGAACAAGTACAGAAGTATATTAATATATAAAAACTTATACTCACAAGCACAGTAAGTCAAAATCATCATTACAAAGTAGATCAGCTGATGATGGAGTTTAGTTTGACAACTATCTTATGAACACATTTTAAAATTGATTTTTTTTGGTGTTTGTGTGGTTGGAGCAAAGGTATGGGAGTTAAGAATCAAAGGAGACTATTAAAATGCTTATATCAGGGAAACTAAGACTAGCAGGACAAAATCTGTCATATATTCAAGGAATATTTTCTTCATATTAGCTGTGAATTACTTCAGCCTCAATTTTGGAAGACAGAATTCTGCAGTTAAGACTGTACCTTAGACACACTTATGAAAGTGCCTGAGAAGATGAGCCATATCAGCTAAAATGTACATTCTAAAGCTCTCAGGAGATGTAATTGAGAAATAAATTCAAAAAATATCAGGTCTGTAGGCCTTGATCCTACCCTGTAGAGACACTGTCATGGACTTCAGTGTCATATTCTCTTCCAAGAACATGAACAGAGTTGCAGTACAACTTTTTGCTTATGACTAAATGAAGAAACAGCAAGGAATTTATTAAAAATAAGGGAATTTAAATTAAATAAATAAGGTTCACTTTTGCTAGAACCATTGCATGGCACTGGGTTTTGAGGGAGTCAGATTTGTGACTAATTTTCTTGCCTGGTTCCATACACTATATGTGTACTACAACTATAATACACAAAAGCCAACAAGAGCATCTCAACAGCTCCACAAAACTGCCAGACCAGAAATTTTCCCTTCCCAACATAGCTATAAAGAGTGTCCACAAAGTTCCACCATATTTTGGCTTCTTCAGCTATTCCATCTAGAACTACTGTTAAATAAATGATAATATAATGGTAAGAGCCCATAATTCAACACATTTTTCCTCTCATGAAACAACAGTCCTTGATATACATATTCTTCTGTGCTATGTAGAAATAGTTCTTTACAAGTTCACCTTTTAAATAAATGGAATATATTTTGGACTGACAGCATTTTAACTATTACAGATAAACACTGCATATAAGCCTGATTTACTGTTATGCAATAAAATACACATAAACAAATAAAATACACATAAACACTTTGACCATACCAAGTGTGAGGATAAAGTAAAACAAAGCAGGATTTCTGAAGCTTTAGCTGTATAACCCCTGTGGGGCTCCAATGGCTTAACCAACAAAAAATCATTATATGCAGGAGCCAGGAGGTTTTCTAGCACATCCTGGTCTCATGAAACTCTTATTCTTCCATTTTGTTCATATATGGAAGACAGAACGCCAATTTTTCAGTCACTACCATTCATACATGCAGTAGGTTTCACTCACAGAATACTGAACATGTACAGAGAAACCTTTTTTACTGAAGGATAAAGGTATTTAGAGAGCAGTGACTAAAACAACCATGATATTTCCAGGCATTACGATAATATACATTACTTACAGTAGGAAAAGAATATTAAAGCTAAAAGCTGATTATTAGCATCAAGCACTTTTGGAAAGTGTACGTGACCATCTGCCAGTGAGCTTGTAATGAATCATACAGACAAACACAATCACAGTGCAACATCACCAGAAGAGAAAAGACAAAGGCACATAAACTTGACTATGTTTTTTTCTGCTGTGGAAAAAAGATCAAAGTAAAACTTTGATTGTGTTTTTAAATGATAACACAGTTTCCCCAAGTGTTGATTTTCTAGAAGTGCAAGATTACAGTTCAGATGATAATGTAAAAGCATGTGTAAGGCATGCATAATGCACTATTACTGCAGCAAAGTAGAAATTTACCAAATCTACATCAATAGAGCAATAGAAACATCTGCTCTTCCTCGCAATTAATATTGGCCTAGGTCTCTTCTTATTACCTGTATACTAGTTTCAGCTTCTTTACTGCAGTTTTTGCTTGCATTCTGGTACTTTGTTATCCCCTTCTAAACACATCCCAGTGTTTCTTTTCATTTAAGAATCACATCTTTTCAAGAAACTCAGAAAACAACCCCAAAGCAAACAAACAAAAACTGCAGTTTTGTTTCATGAAATGTAGTCTATGTTTATGTACTGAGAAAATTCTGGACTGGAACAAACTGTCAACAATCTCCTTTTAGCAAAAAATTTACATTCACTCATTTTTCATTTCCATGTTAGTCCAAACTAGTCAAATACAGAGAGGAAGCTGGTGGCATACATCACAATTACAAGCAAAATAACCAGTGAAAAGTTTTTGTGATGAAAGTGTACCAAGGCAGCAAGATTCTATTAGTCAGATATATGAGGCCATTGTACTATAATCAAGGATCAAAGAATGGTAAAAAGGAATTACAGAACTGATTTTTATCCTGGAAAATTAGCTATATAGATAAAACAGAGCTCTTTTTAGGAGCAAATTGGGGTGTTAAAGTTATTTGTAAGTCATTGTAGGACATAGTCATGTGCTCCTAGATTATAGTCATGTGCATAGATTAAGCACATCAGCCAGAGAAGCCACAGAAGTAGGTGGGTGTCCTTCCCAGGGTGGGCTCCAGAGCAACAATCAGATGGATCCATAAGTCCAACAGGTTTCTAGAACTGTTTTATCTTGGCTATTTTGTCATGTATGCTATGTATATCTGAGTATACTACATTTTTAAAAACAACTTTTAGATAAAATTGGCCTTTTGACTCAGCAGGTCTTTGTAAACTAACATTTAAAGGACATATTCTACAAAAAATGATACTATGTCTTCCTTCTTCCAGTTTGAGCCAATTTCCCTGGTATGGAAGCAGGATGTACTTCAAGTTCTCATGTCTTCACTGGTAATAAAGGATAAAATTAGTGCCAGGCTCAACAACCTATCTTTATTAAATAAAAATAGTAATTTACATACACATCCTGAATACGTAAAATTTCCTTTCTTTCTTGTCTGTTAGCAATGTATTGAAAACAGGGATTATTCTGAATTTCACAGATGTAACACAGAGAAAGAAACAGCAGTGAAGGACTAGAATACTACGAAAGCAGCATATAACTTGCACAAAGTAATAGCTTGGTAGCACCTTTGTTAACCTGGGATGTAAAGTGAGATGGCAGGTAGATGATTTATGCTCCCTCTTGTAATATAGTTAATACTAAAACTGAAAGCATGATAAATGAAGGTAAATATTCTCAGGGTTCTTTCCATTAGACTGGCAGTTGAAGTGCTTAAAAAATCCTCCACATGCATTAACCTGAACATTATAGAAGTTCTACCTTCAGCCACAGTAAGTTTCAGCAAGTGAAACCTGTATGTGACTGTGGATTGTATTGTAGACAGGAACACAATTGTAATTTACTTTGAAGTTTTCTACAGCATCCAAGGTATTGAGAGGACTTGCTTCTTATTAGGTACAATAAACACATACGTGCCAATAAAAAGGAGTTGAATGGTATTAGATTTATAAATAGATACAAGAAAACAACATCTTGAAAGCAATGCCAAATAGGCAGATCTTATCAGTATTTACTTTCACATTCTGGAAATGTGAAAGGAAGGTCTTACAATGGGACTTCAGAATTTACATTTCTGGGACTGCTAACTGAACTATTCAGAAACCAGGATTCTGGCTTTCAAAATCATGCTAAAAAAAAAAAGGTTTTTATTCATTTGCTGCCTTCTACTGCCATTTTGCAGAGAATAATTTCCATGCTTCTGTAACCATGAGGAATAGAATTATTTCCCCTAAATTTAAGCTATCATTTCTTTCTTAATCTTATTAGTTCATAATCTAGGACATAACAGACCAAGAGTCTTTTACTCCAAAACTCTTGAGAAAATTTGTAACAGCTGCAGTTTACATTTCAAGTACAACCTAAACTACTCATGCACAGAACACATTAAAAGGCTCTTAGGCTTTTCCATGCTCATAGATCAGAGATACATTCTTACCTAAAGGTGCAAAGGGAGACATACTAGGATTTTTGGAAGTCTCTAAACCTACACTGAGAACCTCTGAAAATCTGTCATTCATTTATGAACATCAAACATTTTAAAGTTTTAACCACAAAGTATTTTAAAGTACAGAATACATGGCTATTCCAGTTCAGAGACATTATTAACAGTTTACTCTAACAGCTGAGACCGGAGCAGAATATAAAAATTAAAAACAGAATAAGGATTTAGTAATCACTTATTCCTTTGCCTGTAACTTTTATTTCTGCTGAGCTTGGCAGATGTCCCACAGAATGGGGGATATCCAGTATTACACAGTCAAGTCTTATGTCTCATATGAAAAACATATGGAGTATGGCTTTCCACATATTTTCATTGAAACCAGGCTGATTTTCAGATGCCTTGTAAGCTGGAAAAATGACACAATGCATAAATGGATAAAACCTTCATGTACAGCAGATGCACTACCAGCTACAGTGTATTTGATGTCCATATGCAGAGCTGTTACACAGTCCCAAACTGTCCTGAATTACAATTAGTATTTAGGATTATACAATTAGTATTTAGGATTCACAACTCTACCTTTATAGAAGAATATTAACTAGAAAAAAACAAGAAGAAAAAGAAAAGGACAAGATAAGAAATCCTCACTCCCTTATTTCCAATTCAGAACACTTTAATTTCTGTTTGTCTTCTGTTCATGAAAATTACTTCATTCCACCAGCTGTGATATGGTGCAATACTTACTAAGCCATCTGCCAGTTCATTTTTTTGGAAACAGGTGCCTCCTTCTAAGATGGAAGAGCCAGACAAGAGATGGAATTTGATGAATGAACATTTAATGAATTTATGAACATTGAGAAATCAATGAAAGGGAACTAAGCTTCACTTATTGTAAAGCCTGATTTGAACCAGCCACGAATGCCAATATTTGAACTAGTGGTAACACCTCTTGAAAATGCTTCCAATTGTTTAACTAGTCCACAGAATGTTTGGTGAGAAATCTGTATCTTTTAAAAAAAATTCTCACAGTGTAAAGCTAATGCAAATGGCAACTGTGTGAGGATTCACACATTCTGGTTTATTTTAAAAATACACTTGTATTTAAAATAAAGACAGTTCTTGGCTACTGTTCATGTCATTAACAGTTTTAAAAGCCTCGGGCCATCCTTTGTAAGAAGGCACAGGGCATCTGCAAATTACAATAATGCAGAACAGACCCACATTTTGTTTACTTCAGCAGATTCTGACCATTTTCCATGACAGATGTATCACAAAAAGGTTCTGACTGATACTAGAAAAGTATTTTAAATGAGAAGCCCCCACTTTGCCTTTAAAGCATCACTTTTTTTTTTTTAGTCCTCGAGGTTACCAGTTTATTGAAATAGCTATCTTAAAAGCATGTGTTATTTTTCTTTATTGGGTGTACTGTAGTCCAGAACTACAGGAGAGTTAGATCAGGGGATAAGTGAGCATAGATTTTCTGCCCCTATTGCAGAACCAGCAAGGTAAAAGACATATGAATACAAAAAAGCCCACTTCACATAAAATAAATGTTCAGAAATAGAGGTTTTAAAAGTAGAGAAATTAAGCTATCACAAGTTAATGAAGAGCAATCTGATTTTGATGTAAAATTTGTGGCTTTTTCAGTTCATGATGTCCATGAAATGCATTTAAAAAAACACTATTCACTGTAGATATTATGTTTAAATAAATCTTATTTAAAAAAAAAAAAATTCTGAAAGCAAAAGTAGCAATCAAGCCATTGATAATTGAGAATAATTTGTCTGGTTGCAAAATTCTCAGCCAAGAAGGTTTTTGTGTGGGCAGTAATAGTCTATGAAGCACAGTCTCCCTATGATGCTTTTAGCAATTGGAATAACTGTGTTGTTTTGCATGTCATTGATGGAATTAATAATATAAAATTAAGTTGTCCCAGTATTGCAAAGAAATCTGAAACCATAATGATTTCCAATATTAAATCCACTGCTGCCTTATATTGGAATAATTGTGCTTAACAATTTGCAGGCATTAATATTAGCTTGCGTCTGATAGGTTTAATTTAATGTCTGTGAGAAAATGCAACAATGATTTCAACTATATTAATTATAGTTTTATCATCTGAAGAGGGATATTTTTTCCTATAAGCATTTTCACATGGAGGTCCAACATAAACATTTTTCTTTCTTTCATCAAAGTGATGAGGTTTGATGCGAGAAATGAAGAGATGAAAAAGCTTATTAAATCACTTAATTCATACTGCTGCCAGCACGGGATTTTCCTTTACATTTTTCAGTGTTTTGCCATCTGTATTACTCATACAACAGGGATTCTTCCGCTTCTCATGAGAGGCTTTTCTACAGTCTCATAGATCTTAGCTTTAGAAGATATATCTTTGTACTCTGCATGCAATTAAAACAAATTTTAGGCCATGACTCCCTACAATTTCCCTGCCTGCTGTAGTGCTGCCTGGAACACTTCCCAGCTGGCTGAAAACTCAGTCCATTGCTAGTCCATCCTTCCTCACCATGGGCTGCACTGGGGGTCCAGAACAGTCCCTGCTTAAACATTTCAACAGACATTCACCAAAGGTGTAGCGTTCTTAGCCTTGCAAAATGTGCCTATAGTGTAAAAGAATTGTGTTTCCAGACGCAATTTCTTACTGGCCTGGTTTTTTTTAATCAATTCACAGTCCAAGTGAATCCATTACTGAAAGAGAAGAGTGGCAAAACAACAGTTTGGATACAAAAGTCTGGTAACTGTAATAAAATGAAAAATACTGATAATACACTAATAACAGCACTTTAAGATGAGACAATGAAACACATATGAAATCTCAAATAACCATCACTTATTTCCATGAGTTTCATGACATTCATTTCACCTAACTTCTAGTGCTGTCATCTGAACTTATTACCCAAGAGTCTCCTTGTGATCAACAGAGAGAAATTTCTCTGACTCCACAAGTAAATCTTGGTTGACCTGATATATGCATTTAATCAAAGAAGGGCACCTTAACACCCCACACAAGGATACAATCTTCATTAATGAAAAAATAAAATATTCTAAGCTGGCTGAGTTAGGAGATGTAATTTCAGGACATCATCTAGTAAATATCTGAATGTATGGATTTTGCTTCCTAAAAATAATACTCAAGTGGGTGAACAGGCAAAGGAAAGCAGAAAATAGTAGAAGAACATCAGCTGATCACTAATTTGATGAACTGGAAATAAAGTTATTTATGTTCAAAACAAATGTAATTCACTGGACATTGCTATTAGGGCTCAGGCCGCAATGCTGAAGCAGTAACAAATCAGAATGCATCATTTAAAACCAAGGGTGATGCTTTATTAGTTATTTATAATAGAATTTGATCACAGATTGACTGAAAATATTGACAAAAAATCAAGTAAGAGCATAAAAATACAAGTAAGATGTTCTATAATCAAGCTTAGCCTCAAGCTATTAAGCTAAGATTGAGCTATTTGATTTTTAAATAAAAGTCACTTTGGCTGTGGCTAGCCTGAATGTGGATGCATATTCAAACAATACAGACATCACCAATGTCATCTCCAAATTTCCTGTATGTATATTTCTAGTGAGACAGAATAAAGATTTTTAAAGATTTGAATTTTCTGTGTAGGAAAATTACTCAAGTAATAATTCAGATTTAGATAAAAGTCCAGTAAAAGGACTTTCTAATTGGTTTTGTTGGGAAAAAATATATCACATTAATGATAGGATACTTATAAGAGATTTAGTCTTGTCTACATATTCCACTAGAGATGGAGTATTATCTTTCCAGCAAAGGATTTATTTGGAGAGATAAAGAATAGAATATTACTCAGCCAGTGAGGTACTTAAGTTAATATTTACAGAGCAATAAGTTGTACAGAGGCAAGGAGTCCAAACTCAAAGAATCCCTAATCTTGGTATCTGTATGCAGCTAATCTTTGTGCTGTCCCCCTCATGGGTTCTGATGCTTCACTAACCAGGGAGAAAAAAAACCCACTTTAATTCCTTCTTTTGCTTGTACAGCAGTAAAACCAACAACAAAAAGAATGCCCAGTTCAGTTTTTGTGACAGAATCAGCAAGAGGGTGGGCAATGTTTTTGAGAGCTATTACCGAACTATGTTTATTAGTACTGAAAAAAAGAAAATATTTACCTTTATGGAGTACAAAAATAGTTTGCAGTTGCTCTGTCCACTTGCAATTACACATCCATAATACAGTTCAACAAATATGAATATATGAAAACATGCTGCAAATATTTTTCTTGCACTCTCCATAAAAAGGTTAGTGCATGTACCGTATTTTTTTCTTGAGGGAAACAGATGTCAGGAACTAGGTACCTTAGTGTTGCCGTAAATGTCCTCTCCCTCTCTAAAAGTGTTGTTTATTCCTCTCATACAGTTTTTCACTTCCTTTTCATTCCCTCTTTGACACCAGTTTATCTTTGAATTCAGATCTTAACTTGAACATGCTCTTCGGAAGTGTGACATGCTGTTATTATGAAATAAGTGTGTGCTATTACCAGATGAGAGACCCTTCCGCTAACCTGACTGACTGCTTACAAGGGGAAGGATTTAAATCACGGGCACTGGGGTGATTTGTAAGGCTATCTTACTGTCAGCTGCTCAGACTTTTAAAAATACATTCCTTTAAACAAACAGCACATGCATTTTTCTTCAGGATGTCAGTAAGACAGACTTCTCATTTTCCAAAAGCCTTCTGGATTCTTTCAGAGTCTGTTGCCTTTTCATATCAACATAATACAGCATTCACAAAATACAACGAAAGTCAAAACATTACATAAAGATTTTAGGTTTAAATTGTCCAAATGCACAAAACTGTGATTTAAAAGACATTTTTCAAAGCATAGAAACAGTATATAAGCATACAGACTAAAAACATCTGTTAAGTTTTTAACTTATAATTCAACAGTACAGAGTAAATACACACGTCCTATGGGAACAATTTTTTAAAACAGGTTTTAAAGGCTTTACTACACATTAATACACAAGTTATTTCATTCAGTTTCAACCAATGATAACCTGTTTAAACATGTACTTTATTATGCTTTTCCCAGTATGGGAGATAGACAGGGCACAGCACTTAACACTGTCAGATATTCAGCAGTGCAACTGTAAGATCCTTAACATTAGCTGTAATTTCCATGTTAGTTTTGAACTTGTGCTATTTGAGTTTAAGATGTAATTACACTTGCTACCAGCTAAAGTTTGTTGTCATCACATAACTCTAAAGAGAATAAGCACAGCCTTTGGGCACTATAGTTGAACTATATAAAAATGTTAAGGAGGAAGGACATGTAGCAACTATTCTTCATAATCCTGGGACTCACTTCCTACTTCTGTATGTGGATGACTCATCTTTCAAAGATTAAAATAACATTCATTATTAGAAAATGTTCACAGTGAAAGACACTACCATCTGTCCTACAAACAGGAGCTTCATTAATGCACAGTAAGAGTCTTCTTAGATATGTGCCTACATTATTTGTATAGACTAGAGTTCAATAGATACTTGTGAATTCCACTTTAGATATCATTTAAAAATTTGGACTGAAAAAGGAAATCGCTATAGAAGTAATGAAGCAGCAGAAATTAAGAAGCATTTTGTATTTAACAAGGTTTTGGAAGGTGTGGAAGTGATAATGACAGGAATTAAAAATACACCATTAATTCATGTTATTGTTATTACTCAGGATGTGATATCATAAATTCCCAAGCTAAATTAACATGACCAATTATATTTTAGGTACAGTGGCATCAACAACATACTAAGCACATACATATATACAGATAAAATTATGTATATATAGATAATGTCTTTTAATGTTAATACAGTGTTAGATTAAAAAAAGTGGGACACCAAAGTAAGTCTATAATTTGAAAATATGATCAAATTAAATATCTGATTATCTGAGAAAAGATATCCCAAGTTTAACCCAAGACAGTTGAGGAAAGCCAATCCAGCCAGTGGCTAAAAAGAAAGCAATGAAGTTGACATATTGGTAGGAGAGGTGCTGAGTTTAGATCTTCCAAATTCAAAGCGATTAAGTATATAATCTACTTGTGTGAAGCTCTGATGGTTGTCTAACCATCCTTATGATAGCAAAGTTGAATGTAATTTACTGAGGCAGAACTAATATAATAAGCTTCATAAGCAAGTCACGTTTCAAATATTATGGAGGAGCCAGACAGATTATGTTACAAAATTCAGTATGTTGATGCTAAGGACCAATATAGGGGTTTTAGACACATTAATGAAAGCATAGCATCAAGAAAGGGAGAGAATACAACATCATAGACATAGAGGAAACATAACTTGCAGATTATAGATTTAAATGCATTGAAGGATGGTGGCAGTGTCAATTGTTAAAGAGAAAAAGGGAGAATGGAAGAATTTCCAAGGGAATACACAAAGTCTGGTTTTGGCTGCATTATGCTTCCACTGGTGCTGTGACATCTAGGAAAAATACTGTGTACTGAAATGATGGATTGGATGTTACAAGGCAAGATGGGAAAAAACAGACTGAGTCACCAGGACAGAGTGGTAACTGAAATTTTCAGTGGATCAGATTATTGACCTCTTGTCCCTTCAGCAGAAGTACAATATGAGAACTATTGGGCAAATGCCCTCCCTTGTAAGGAAGGGCACTCAAAGGAGACGTGATGGAACGTCAGAGATGGAACATAAAGTTGATTATGAATTCACAAGATGTTACACCAGATGTTCTGAGTGATTAGAAATAAACTGCAGCTGAGAAAGTGAGTGGAATCCTGAGACTTTGTTAAAGAAGTCATGAGAGACTAGTGCAGAAGCTCAGACAGAATAAAAAAAGAAAATGAGCAAATGGTGGGGAAAGTAGGAATGATTTGTAAGATATTACCATTAATTTTAAAGTGCTAAAAATCTGAACTACGGGTCTGGAGGAAAAGAAATTGTTTAGCTTATAGGAAAACATCATAACTTATCAATCCTCTCTTTGAAAAAAATGTAAGATGTAAAAACAGACAAGATTTTCAGCAGCCTAAAAATCCAATAGGGTTCTAGATACTGCTCCTTGGTTTTTAAGTTACAAGTTCATGAGTCTTGTCCTTGTTGACATTTGTGCCTGAGAAAAATGCTAAACTACTTACAGTGAAGGAAAGTATTTTGAAGAAAGCAAATGGAACTAGCATAAACTAATATTAAAGTACTAGGAACTAAAGGTGGGAACGTAACACTGATTGTCAAAATGTGAGAATGAAAATACCAGGAATATATAAAATATTTTATTATTTATTCCATGTTTCAGATGATTTTTCATCTCAGGCTTGATTTTGAAGTTACATTACAGCATTTTCATTTACATATGTAGATCAAATATCCCAGCACCAAAACCTATTTGTTTACATGATTTTGCCTTTTGTTTGCACATATTTTATGATGCAGTTTTCCCTTCCCAAAATGAGTAAACTGCTGAAATTAGAACTTATCTACTAAATCAACACCTTGAAAGTTTTAGGTGGCAAAGTTTGCAGATAGTAGACTAAAGCTAAATCAACATTTTATTATATTTCTTAAGTTTATATGCTTCCTTTTCAATCAGACATCTCACAAGATCTCTGGATCTGCCTGTCAAACAGAAGCTGTGCAGCTGTAAGTAAAATGGTAATTGGAAAGATAATGTTAGTAGAATTCAGGCATCTCTCTCAGAGCAGCCTAGTCATCTGCTGTGTGGAAGAAACCCACGATTGGCTGAGTAAGGGAATTACTGTTTCCCAGGAAAGGAAATTGCCTGCACACATCTGGCAAAATGTTCTAAATGTTTAGTTTTGACAAAATACACATTTCAGCTCTGCTTATAAGGTGAGATCTGTAGAGTGGGTATCTTCTTTCTAAAAAGGGAAATATCTAATTTGTACTTTAAATATACCAATCCACTATTTGATATTTTATGGCATATACTGTATACACTCAGCTCTAAAGCAAGCAGGAACTCACAGGCTGAAAGCTATATTTTAGTTTACAGGAAAAATGTATTATGAATGTAAATACAACACTCCATATCGACAGCATAAATGAAAGATGAAGAGAACAACAAACATGAAAGAAATACTGAAAGGATGTGACTAGCCTGAATTATAACTTTTTACTCAGTTTCTGACATTTATGACTCCATGCCAAATTATTTAAATTCCTCCCTACTTCAACATGTCTAACAAAGAAATGGTCGTTCTCATAACTGACAGGGGACAGATCTTCTCAGTCATTCAGTTCTCAGAATAAGCCCTCCCTTTCAAGCAGACTTGTTAAAATGCCTCTAAGGCTCAGTAAAAAGGCTGTATGCAGGCATTTTCCTTCCTCTTCCTCAGATTTCAAGGACAAAAATGGATTTAACTTGCCTTACTTTTCACACCAGTTTTCTAAATTTAGCTGTTACTACTTTCTTTTTCCCTGAACTCTGACTGGCTTTGACTCTCTGGAGAGGCAAAGAAGACCACTTCCTCCTCCACAGCTGGGAAAGCTGCTCCCAAAAGGATAGAAAGGGTGAAGGATCACAATCTACCGCTCCAAAAGATGCACCAAATACGGCACTAAGCTGCAGCGAAGGGTTAAAGGGATGTATCTTTATTTCATTGGCGAGGTGAAAAATCACTAACTGTCCTGGACAGTGGGAAACAGCACCTCATTAAAGCAATATGAGTCCATTGGACCCACACAGGGAAACAGCAACACCCTCTCTCAGTATGTGTGTTTGGGGGGGTTGTATTTCAGCTACTACTCTTACAGCCTGGGATTATCAATGAAAGCTTGGGGAGAACTTGACCATGGTGCACCTCTGGGTGTTACTCCAAGCCCTAGATGGGAAGCACAATGAGTTGAAGCTAAGTGGTGGTGCCTGCTGGGCTGGTAAGAGTCTTCCATTAGGAGTTTGTTGTCACTTCTCAGAATAATACCTGTGCTTTCCTTACCTTTTCCCCGAACTGCAGACAGCTGCCATAGCAACTGGCCATTTACTCATTCATTCATCCACAACAACAACAAAAAACCAAGACACAAAAGCCAAGCCCAGCTTAAAACACAGTAAAAGGTGAACTTGTTTCTCTTTCCAGTATTCCTACAACCACAGTTCTCCCTAGTGGAGGCCCAGGATACAGCAAGGCTTTCTAGGCAGTCTCCAAATTCAGTTTTGCTCCAGGCCTCATTACAGCACAAGGGCCTCCCAGGGTCATGCTTTGGCCTTTCATAAAGGAAAACAGACTCCAGTTCAGACCTTTAGAGACACTCATCTCTCCTCCAAAACCCAGCAAAACTGAGCTGCCGGATTACAACGGTGCTGTGACTCATTAGGGTGGCATACAGATGGCAAGCTTTAGAGCCATTTAAAAACTACTGATTTAATCAAGCCTCTCATGGAGATCCTGTCTAATGAATTCTCAGCAGATTCTCCCTTACATCTTGTCTTTTATATGTGTTCAGTCCCTTGAGTAGAGCTCTAATAATTAAAAAGAAAACTTCTAAAAGACTACACTGCTCAGTCACATATTTTCATTTAATATGTTACTAAAGAATTTTTAAAAATCCATGAATATAATCAGAAAAATGAAGATTATTCTCCAGTTCTTCCTCATTAAGAGACAGATATTTCCAGGGCTAGAGCAATCTAATTTTTGGCACTAGTCTATCGAGTATACACACGTGGTGGTGAAAGGAAGGATGACTAGTACGATATGGCCCTTTATTTTTTTGGGCTGGCTGTGCAAGGAAAACAGGGAACAGACCAACATAAGGAAAAGTTGCAATGGGAAATTCTCATTTAACTTAGCAAATTAATTAAAGTACCCAAATACCAGAAAATACTGAATTTGAATGTCTGGTTAGATAGAAATGCTTCACACAGTCTAGTGCATTAATCTAATGCTATTTTCTGTCTTCACTGGATAATAGTAGGTTGGTCAAGTATCTTGCAAAGACTGTTATTCACATGGAATTAAACATTCTTTCTAAGACTTCAATTCATTGAAAATTACAAATCAGTAACTTTCAACAGTAACTGGTTGTAACCAGTTTGAAACTTTGTTATCAATGCAAGTAGCTGTCACATTTATCTGCTTGGCTATTGCAAGACAAAATTGAAGGGGTGGAGAATGCACACTTCATATACCAAACCCTCCAAATACATACATTTTGCTGCAAATAATCTTGACCGTTCCACACATATTCCTCTGTTTTCTCTGGTTAGAAGGATGAACAGTGGCATACGAATACTCCACAGGAAAAAATCCAACAAATTGGTTTCACTCATCACAGTCCAAATACAATCAGAATCTACCTGGAATTTGCCAGACTTAACTTTTAGAGATTTTTCTTTCCAGAGGTAACTATGTAAAGAAATATCAGCAGCTTCCAACAATCTAAGACATGAATTTTAGCTGCTACAACTACTTTTGACAACCCCTGAACACAATTTCCATGATATAAAAAAAGTAAAGCCACATTAATACATTATATGAGATAAAGCAAGTTATGTAAGAGTGTCTTAAGAGATCCTGAGACATTCTGGGATTTTCCTTGAATATGAGAAACTTTGGTCAGTAATTCATGTCAGTTTGACTAGCATGGCGTTCCCTTTGTTTATTTTAATTAAGAAAAAGCTATAGTTTCTAGATCCAGACCTAGCCAAAATCTCAGGCAGTTTGTCTTCAGGAGTCAGTATCCTATCATGCTGGTTTCAAGAAGACAACTTCTCCTTGCAGAAAGGTAAACTTTTCCAAACTTTCAGTGGAATGGACTTTTTCCCAGGGTCTGGTAAGGCTAGTAATTTTCCGCTCTTTCAAAATGACCGATTATTGCAGAGACCATGGGAGTTGAGAAGTAGTCCTTTTTACTCTTACATATAAATTTCAAATACTTTATTAGAATTTCCCTCCCCTTTTATGGGTATTTCCCACTCCCAAGGGCACAGAATTGGGCTAGGGAGAGCTAACAGGGTAATTCCTATTCAGCCATGCCACTTCCTGAGCTATGCCTTACTGCCACTGCCTCTGGATGGTTTTTCCTCTTCCAGTCCCAGCTAACTTGTGATTTCTAACTCTTTTATTAACATTAGCACTTCCAAAGTTAGCCATGCCACACAGAAAAAAAAGTGCCTTTAAAATAATAAATAAAAAGCTTGTAAATACTTAACTCTTGAAAGACGTGCCTAAAAATGAATATTCTTCTCAGAGATTCAGTAAAATACAAATTCTGTGTTTAAATGAAAACCTCTAATTGCTGCCCCTCATGTTCTCTTTGCAAGGACGTACCCGAGGCTGCTTTTGTATGCATGGGATATTGTCTTTCTCCGTAATTCCACAATATATTAAACACCAACTAAATTACATCCTGGTTCAGCACATTTTAAAGAAAATAAATTAAGAACAAACAAGCCCAGGGACTCGTGTGTGCGTGTGCGCGTTTAGCGGGTGGTCGAGGGTAAAGAGCTTAAAAATGATGACCATCGCAAATAATCTACCAGCATAGTTGGAGGCTATCGGAACTGATTGCTCTGTCTAGGAAACTCTTAATTAGAGCCGTGCTGCAGGAATTCGCAGGGGT
>VZRH01000363.1:1664456-1690934 GCA_013397555.1 Urocynchramus pylzowi | reverse complement strand
ACACTGCTGAGTAATGTGTGAGAGATGATCACAGGCCACCAATTGCTCAGGACACTCACTCTGAGGTCTTCTCCAGGAGGGGAAAGGAGAACCAGCCACTCCACCAGGCTCCAAACTGACAGCAACTGACAGAACCAGAGGACACAGTCTCAAGCTGCGTCAAGAGAAATATAGGTTGGATATAAGGAAGAAGTTTTTTGCAGAAAGGGTGATAAAGTTCTGGAATGGTCTGCCCAGGGAGGTGGGGTAGTCACTATCCCTGGATGTGTTTAACAAAAGACTGGATGTGGCACTCAGTGCCATGGTTTAGTTGAGGTGTTACAGCATGGGTTGGACTGGATGATCTTTAAGGCCTCTTCCTACCTAGCCATTCTGTGAATTCTGTGAAACCTCTCTGCCTGTCCCTGGCCACAGACTCACTCTCTCAGCCAGGCAGGCTCAGGGCATGCACTGCTTGCTCCAGCCCCATGGGATAAGTGCAAAAACAAAGCTAAGTGACATCCTTAAAACCTTTTTTAATTTTTTTTTTTTAATTTTTAAAATAGGACAAGTTAAAACTGAAACACTTTCTACTTATCCTGCCATTATACATTGTAGGGATGCACTTAGGTGAGAGCTAGAAGTAATGGATCTGGGTGGTAAACTAGAAAGCTAGAAAATGTTCTGGTATTTCTAACTGTTCCTTATTCTTACTCTGGTAGACAATAACAACCACAGGAGGCCTTGACCTGCCAGTTTAATTCATATCCTATGCCACTATCCTAGCAGAAGGGAAATAGAGTGGACTGTAGTACTGTGGTTTGTCTCTATTTTCTTTCAATGTCTGGATACCCAAATAAACACAGATGATAATCTCAGCAGAGGTGTAAGTGATAGAAGAGCTATGAATTAGTATATTTTACATTTAAATTTTTGTTTCTCTCATGGAATTCTGAAAATTTCTTTCTATTTCTTTAGGCTAGTATTATCTGCAACAATAAGATGTAAGAAAATGAAACTGGATGCCTTGAGTTCTACAGACTGGGCATCGGGGCAAGCATGTAGTGTCCATAAAACATCAAGTAACTTCTGAGGGGTTACTGGTGCTGGCTGAAAATGAGCAAGTCCAAAGCAGTGTGTGGCTTGGGATACATGTCCAGATGAGAGTCCCTTCTGCCATGCCTGCATTTCAAAGGGCAGAGAGGAGCAACTGCTGCTGTGGTCTGAGCATGCATGATGAGTTGACAAATGTGCCCTTGCCAAATGCCCAGGGTCCTTCACAAACCTCACAGATTTGTAAAGGGTAAATAAGAAAACATCTGGAAGCCAAATTAAACATACTGAGAGTGTAATTCCTCACGAAACATTTGGCTACAAACTCTGTTTGCACTGTGGTGGCTTCATTTATTAATGAACAAGTGCAGTTTAATTCTTTTGTCATATGAAAAGGTTTGCTGACTTCACTGCTACCCACAGAAGTGACAGAAGGGCTGGATTTCTCCCTTTCTCTGTCTCATCAGCTACAGGCCTCTGTAACAGCAGTATCCTTCAAAACTACTAAGTCATGTTTTGGCAAAAGCAATTAGGAATTTTGTAAGCTATCACACGAGGATTGAGCATTCACCTCTAGGTCCCACCATCTTAAGAATGAAATATTGGAAACAACAGTGAACATGACAGCATGGCTTTTCCTTGGCATAAAAAATAACACTCCTGTATCCTATGCAGATGTTGAGATTGTTCTTTAATTTATAATTTAAAATCATGCAGCTACTTTAAGCCCAGAGCAAGGATACTTTGTTCATGCTAAATAAAGCGATCCTTCTTTATAAAAATATTGAAAAACACTTTGGTATATGAAAAATGTATAAACAAGAAAATAAAATAGGACAAATTTAAGCAATAGACTCATTTATCTGTGCACAGGTCAAGGTGTAAACAGGAAGGGAAAAAAAAATTTAATTGAGTATATAATTGAAGTGTTCACAATACAAATATAATATTGTTATCAATATCTGCATTTTTATTATATTCACAAATATCTGTAACAATGAAAAGTTAACTACATATGCAATGTGTTGAATTTAACTCCTTAAGAAGAAAAACTTTTCCTTGGAAAGTCCTTTAATTAAAGAGGAGAATAACAGGGAGAGAAAAAGATATGTGGGGATATGAGAGTTTAAAGGTAAAGCTGATAATCTGACTCATTATATCAATAGGAAAGAAAGTTCTTTAAAGATTATAATCAGCAGTTATGTGTCCCACAAGATATTTGGTGGAAAAAACATTATGAAAGTACAAGCCAGGTAAAAAAAATAAAAAGAACTCAAAAAAACCCCCATCTTAATAATGAAGTGATCCAGGAAAAAAAAAAAACTCTGAGATTTTGAAAAATCTCAATTTTGCAACTTGTTTGGTATTCTGTGCAGAAATAAATTTCAAAAATAGTTTACTTCAAACTGGCTTGCATTATAATTAAATTAAAACACCTCACAGGAAATCTTTTGATAGGTTGTGGGGTCTTTTAGTAAAAACTATGACTTGTCAAAGGAACTAAAAAATGAATTGCAATTAATGCCACTTCATGTACCTACTAATATAGAATGCCAATGTTACATTTAATATGTGTCAGAAATTCACATAGTCAAAGATAGCTCAATGCTAATTTTGACATAAAGCTCTAGAAGATGTTTTACTGTATTATATTCTATTATTTACAATGATAAACTATTTCTGTCACCTAAACTATATAGCAGTGATTTTTAGAAAATACTATAGGTATTAAGGACTGTAAGATGATTTCAATTATTTGGAAATATTCATTTCCAGCATGAGTAAATATCACTTTCTTATATGTACCATATACTGTATGTTGGAACCAGTGGCAAGAAAACTAATAAGGAAATGGGTCACTTCTTCCACCTGACTAGGTCAGAAAGATGTTGAAGAGCTATTGCAAGACAGCAGCCTGTGTTTTTCTGAGTTTGTGTTTTGGGAATTATTGGAAAAAAAATATGAAAAACCCTGTAGGTAAGTCTATTGAGGTTTATTTCTGGTTGGTTGGTTATGGATTTACTTCCTAGATAGTGATTCTTCATGAATTCATTTAAACAGCCCACAAGGACCTGACTGTTCTCTAAATATTCCCTTCACACAACAGTTACATTCATCTGTGTATATATATATATATGCTGGTGCTCCTGTCACTGAATTGCTCTGCACTGGTCAGTAGTTATTGGCACCCTCTTTCCAAACTGTGGAATCAGGTCCCTCTGACCTTGTGGTGGAATTAAGTCTACACATGCAATAGCTCTCATCAGTCTGTGCAGAGATCTCTAGCTCATGTAATACACTTTATGTAGTTTCCACTTTCTTCATAAGGCATTAGCAGTGAGTGCCAACAGGTATGTGGAATTTGGTACCAGGGCTCAAGATTATGACCATTCCAATCTTCTCCTTTAAAGCAGTCTTCTGAAACAAGTACATTAATTAAGGGTCCAGAAAGACTACTTAATGCTACTTCCCATGATCACAGTGGAAGTCAGCACAGTCTGTGATGATTGTTTCGCAAGAAATGCTCACGAGATACAACCCTGTGCATGCAGCTCTCTATTATTTCATTTTTCAATTGAAAGAGAAGAGATTCTTCATTTTTATAGGCTTTTTCCCCAGGAAATACAGCCAGCTCCTTGAAATTTCCCAAGACTGCTCTTGACCCAGGGTGTATCCTTCAGAGAAGCACAGAGACCTCGCAGCTCTGGCTCCACAGAGGTGATGTGAAAACCTCTAGCTACTGCTTGGCACAGCAATCTTTGTTCAATATGTGACAAGGAAGCCTTGCTGACAGCCTTGGGGTAAATTCCTTGCCATCTTAGAGAGCTATGGAACAGTGTCAGTTTGCTGCTCTCACATTGCTTTATTCTTTCTCAAATATCCACCTGGGCTGCCTTGCTAACATGTGTTGGACTGTTCTTCTTCTCTTTACAAAAGGCAGCATTTGGCAAGATGTCCAGTGGTTTTTGCAGACACCCTGGAATGAAAGCTGTACTTTTTCTCTGTACATGACATATGCCATGGAAATAACTCCTCTTGGTGCATCTCTGCTTCTGTGGTATTTTCACTTAATATAAGTGAAAGATAATCACACGACAAAAGGAACACTGCTGCATTATTTTAGAAAGCTCGATATGAAAGTAGACTGTGCAGCTAAAAATTATTTTGTGTGTTCTCTATACTTGATGATATAATATGTAATATTATTACTGCTACAAAAATAGGACACCCTGAGCTAAAAAGAAAACCAACCAAACATCAGCCTGAAAGCATTTTTTGTCACATTTTATGTGATTGTTTTGGTACTTATGTATTTCTTTTGTACTAATTTGAAGTTTTCCCTGTTGTCTCCAGAATAGATGGAATGGAAATAAGCATAGAGGAGAATTGTGGAGAAAACTTTTTTTTTTCCTTCATTATTAAAAAATTACTAATAATTAATTATAACTTAATAATTAACACTTAATTATTTTTAGGACAAATAATTCCTTTAAAAGAGTGTATACTTAATTCCACATGCTTACAAGAAAGTGACACAATGTTTTCAGAGACAAGCATTACTGAGAGTAAACTATATGCACAAATTTTCTTACCATAACAGTCTTTCATATTTTATGTCTCATATATATTTATACATATGGTCATAACATGGGTAAATTGTAATATAGAGTAAAATATATATGTATGCTATTGAATATATCTCTGTGGGTCTTCAAATTGTTGAAAAATCATATCCATGGTCTTCTGGGGGGCTTTTAAATGATCTGTTTTTCCACAAAAAAATCATCAATGACATTTCAAACATAGAGAAGTTAAAGAATTTTAAACAAATGTGAAAGAGAAAGAATTGAGTCACAGCACATAGTCTCGTACTGAGAACATCATGTTCTCAGCCTTCAGCCTCTCACAGGTCTATTTGGAAAAGTCCTGTACAAGAAAGCTGTAAAATAGTCAAAGATCACCTCCTCCATTTTTCAAGACTAGTTCATGGCAATGAATATGAAATTAGGCAAAATCACCAGAAGGCATTTGTGGATGAACAGAGCTTGTAGCCAAACTTAGAGACAAGAAGAAACCACACAAAGGGAGAAAGCAAAGATAGGAAATATGGGAAAAGCACAGAAACATTCTTTGAGCACTCAGGGATGAAGTTAGTAAAATTAAAGCCCAAGGGAAGTATAGCCAGGGATGTCAATACCTGTGCTTTTGTGATTTTTTGTGCTTTTTTGTCTTTTGACTTTTTGTCAAAAGACAAAAAAGTCTTTTACCTGTAGATAGGTGAAAGAAAAGAGATTTAGGAAAATGCAGGCCCATTGTTTAACAGGACAGAGTACTTTGTTAGGCAGGATGGGACCAAATGTCAGATCATCTCCCAGATATCTCAGGTCCCAGAGGGCATGGCAAAAGCTGGACCAACAAAAATGTATTTTTAGTAAAAAAGGTGAGGTCAGGGAAGGCTTAAGAGGACTGGACATACACAAGACCATGGGCCTTGATGGGGTGAACTTGGATGGAGCTCTCATAGACCACTGCAAGGCCACTATGGATAATCTTTGCTCAATTATGCTTATCATTTCATTCAACACAGAAAATTAAAATAAGGTGTTCAAAATGGTGGTGTCACACTGGCAAGCACAGCTCATGCTGAGGCCTGCACTGAGGATGGGAGCTGAAGAAAATATTGGATTCCAAAGATGAGGCTGAGCTCCTTGTGAGGGGTCCTCCCTGTGCTCAGAGTACCCCACTGCCCAGCAGGACTCACACACAGCCCTTACTGCACCTCAGGTTTAAATGCATGTTTGCTACCAACTTTCTTCAGCTGTTTTTTTCGTCAGGAAGGTCGAGTGTAAATCCAGTGTACTACCTTAAAATGAGCAAAACTAGAGAAACCATAAAAAGGCTTCAAAAAGCAAAGGGAATTGTTTTTCAAAGATTGCAGAATGGTTTATAAGAACTGCACAGAGCTTCTCAGTAAATGTCGTAATAAAGGTTCATTGATTAAAAGAAATTGGTTCTATTGCTCATAATAGCATCTCATTGATTGAAAAGCATTGCCTGAAATGGTTTCCTCCAAAGCAGCATCTGTTATGTATTAACCTTTCAGCCTTCAGAATCATGGGATATGAATTTCTTGGTCAAACTACTGGTCAGATGACCCATCCATGACATTTAATAAATTGCAACTCTGCACATAGATTCAGGATTTCATAAAAACAGGGAAAAACACATTATAATGATGGTACAGTTTACATGATGCACGGTATAACTGAGTTCTTTATGTTAAAAAACCAAAATTGTCTAAACTCGGAGTGTAAATTATATTTTATTAAAAGCATGAAACAAACTTTAGGATTATCATCCAGCCTTTAATGGTAAACAGCAATGTAATGATTGAACATTGAATGAAGAAAATCCATCATGTCTAGTTTGTTAGGAAAAACTATACAAGGACAAGGCAGCTTTGATTTAATCTTTGAACTAGTTAAAATGAATGTAGTTACCTATCACACTGACATCAGTCATAGCATGTGTACAAGATTATAGAAATACATTCATGATTTTCTCTATATTTTTTTCCTATTATTTAGAAAAATCTTTTAGAAGTGGTGCAGTTTATTGCTTTGATCAGATTGCATGAGAGAATTCATCTAATAAAACCATAATAAGGGTAGTTTTATAAAAGAGATTTGATTGTTTTCAGTTAATCGCTAAAATACATTTTACACATTTGTTTTTCATTCTGCATAGGAGCTACTTGCATATCTTAGATTGAGATCTAAATTATCTGTACTGGAAATGAAATAAAGTGTGATGAGGAAGATTTTATCATTAAGTCTATTTATTTTCTTAGCTAATGAGACATAGCTCAAAGCAGTTCACTGACTGTCCCTGCTGTACAGTTTTGGCATAAGCAATAATTGAACCCTTAAAGATATTTGTATTTGTGACTTTACAGTACAATATCTGACACAAAACTATGTATCAAACTATTTGATAAAATATTTTATTAAAAATTAAGTCTTAAGCGGTCTTCCAGGGGTTCCAGTTCAGGAGTTAAATGCAGTCTGTCTTCAATAATGCTAAACAGTACACAGGTTTTAAGTAGTTCACAGATCAGTAGTGTCTGAGTCATACAAGAAGGAAAACCAACATTGTGCTGTTAATGTGCTTTGGTGCCAGTTTCATGGCTAATACTGCCAGTATGGACTATAATTAAAACCAGGAAAAACTAAGAAGGAAAAAAGGAACATCTAAACCTGCAAATCTGAAAATATGAGAAATTAGAAGGATGCTGAATAAGGAAGTGGGAGGCATAAAAATAGTAAAGGACTAATATATCCTCCAAGAGGGTCAGTCAGTGCAACGTCTGGTCAAGCAGATTATCTGTGTGCAGCATAGCACAGAAACAGATAATGCCCAGCAGCATATCCAAGGCTCTACACAGAAGCAGCAGGGTGCTGAGCTCTTATAAAATCCTAAAGTATAAGGCCTAGATAGCCAGTAGTATTTATAGTCTAAAAGTGAGATGTAAATCTCACTGCTAAATCTAATAGTATCAACCTGACCCCAGTGCTCAAGTATAAGTTAATGACAGCCATCCAAACTCATCAGTGCCCACTTTACACATGAAAATTTTATGAGTGCTCAGGGTGTTCTCTGTACGTAAAATTATGTCTCTAAAATGCTGAAAAATGTGATCACTGCATTAAGTTGGTAATCACACAGAAATTAGATATTTCTCTTGCAAAGTCCACTAAGGATTCTGTCCTGGAGTTGAGCTCAGAGACACCTATCACAATCTGAAGATTCAAGTTCCCCAACAAAAGCAATTGCAGTGGCAATATCTTTTAACCACCAGTGAAGAAGGAACAGGCTTGGAGAAAATGATGTTGCTTCCCGCATTTCATAACTGTGCAGTGAGGAGCAACTGATTCTATATCACCCTCTTCATTTTGAGGTTCAGGTCAACATATCTCAGCTGCAAGAAGAATATTGCTAAAGCTCCCAGCCTGTCATACTCTGGATGTAAGGTGCAGAGAGTCCCACGGGGACATAAAAAGAATTATGACTAATTTACAGGTTGCTTTGGGACTTCTGTGCACTGTGGTTTGTTACCAGAAATACAAGCCCTAGACTACAAGTTAGGAAACAATATTTAAGCCAAGTATTTAGACAGCAAAATTTTCTTGATTAGAGTAAACTCCAAATTTTGAGTCACAAGTGTTTTATTGTGATAGCGACAATCATGTGAACAAATAAAGTTGTTCAGTATATGTTTTATAGATGTGTGTCAGGTGGAAGAAAAGCAACTTTGAGAATGGATTTTCTTCCTATCCTAGTGATAGGAAGGATTGCTGATTATAAAACTTAAGGTTTCTTTTAACAGCAAGTTATGATTAAAAAGAAAAGTGAAAAATATAAAATTCAACTGTTGGATTATATACAACATTCCAAAGTAAGTTTTTCACTTACTTAAATTATTTCTTTGTTATGTATTTTCATAGACTGTTGTTTCTAGACTGAATGTGTCATATCAGGTTTCAACTTCTGGATCCTTTAATACTTTCTTTTCTGCTAGATTAAAAATTAATCTATCATCTGAAACACTTTTCCTGTAGCATAGGATCAATAGAGCTCTTAATCTCTTAGATAAATTAAACAGATGCAGAATTTCTGTATTTTACAGCAGACTTTCCAAACCTTGAGCATTCTTGTAGGTCATTTCCTTGCTGAATTCCAATTTGTTAACATAATCTTTGAAGTGTGGATTCCAGAACAAAGAACTGTATTACACTGACAACTTGATGACTGCACCATAATGGGCTATTGAGAGACATTCAGGTAATATCATTATGGGTATGAGATGCATATTAAAAAAAAAAAAGTGGAAAAATGATGAAATTCATGCTGAGAACGAGATCAAAGGCTAAATTGTGTCTAGATTGCAATAGTTTGGAGGTGTAATAAAAACTTGGGTTTTCTGTTGTTGCTTTACCATTTAAACAATAAATAACACCTAAATAATAAAAAAGAATCTCTTAGAATCATTAACAACTGGCAGATTTTAGTGATGTTTATGTTCCACTGACAGAGTTTATCAAAGAAAGAAAACTTTCAACAGAGGGTTGCAAGTAGCTTGTCCTTGTTTCTCAGTATAGGATGATAACAATAAATGATAGAAACAGACTTTCTGGGGAAACTCATATCTGGGAGGAAGTGTAACCAGAAATATTTTTGTTTGCATGTCTGTCTATGCAACTGGTCAAATCAGTCTGTTACTAAATATATATTTGTATACCAAAAGAACATGTTTTTCTGTCTTTTTGTAACTTTTATTAAAAACTTACAGACATTTATCTCACATGAAGTCACAAATCCATTAATCTGCCTGAATACTCTGCAATATATAATTGCTTTTGTCGTTTTTGTTGCTTTATTTGGGTTTTTGTGATTTTTTTTCCTCCAACTGTAGGCAGTATTTTTAACATACATAGTTTTTCTTAAATTCATAACTACTTTTATACTACTTGCAAGTTTCATCCTTGGATTTAGGAAATTAATCTTTACTCAATTTATTAAAGTTTTGCAGTTTAGGGGGAAAGAAGTTTGTACAAAATAGGGAATGAGACACAGTGGGCATAACTTCACATATCTTTGACAATGTCGAGGACACAGCTGGTGCAGATAATTTATGCATTTTTGTATCAAATAACAGTGGTTAAACAAATTCAAAATTTGAAAAGTTTCTTTTGTACTCTTTTGAGTGATAAAACTTAGAACGTTCAACAAGCAGATTAGGGGGCTTTCCTATTCTATCTCATAATTATTGACGTTACATTAATTATTAATGCAGAAAGCAGACTCCAGAAATATGAAGAAAATAAAACCTTAAACTGTCAAGCTAAAATAATCCAGTTGCATTAAGCCAGTGTGCTCTCTTCTCTTTAAACCTGTGTGGGGAGTGGGAAGTGGCAAAAGGTACTACTGACACATTTTGTCTCTTCTTGTCTGGCAGGAACACAATTCTTTTCTCTGGATACCTTAATATTACTAAATTACCTTAATATATCTAGAAGATAATATTTTAAGTTCTTTGGAATCATAACCTAATTTACTTCTCTGTAAGTAATTCCAGCCTGACATCCAGAACATGAGTGGAACTGACTTTTCTGGAGGTCTTATTTTTAAGGTTACACCAGCTATCAAGACATAATGGTCTAGAAATCAGTCATTAATTTAACAAAAGAGAAATAAATTATATGGAGAATATTAAATTGAAACTATGTTACATGTTCCTTCATCCTTATTACATTTCCTCTTTATAACATGCACAGCTGCTTCCAAGGAAGTCAGTGAGAACATTTTCAATGAATGAATGTATGAGGGAATGAATAAATGAATGAATAAATTTCAACCATGAAATACCAAATTCTGGGCTTAGTTCTACTGTTAATTGTAGCATTCTCATTAAGTTCAAAATTTCTCACACCTTGTTGGGAAGAGATCTGTTAAGCTGGTCCTAGATTTTATAGAATGCATATGATACAAAAATATGATAATAACATATTGGAAATTACACTATAAATTACTTAATTTTGGTTCATATTTCTCCATGTTCTGACACCATATATTAATTTGAACAGGCTGAGATAAGTTGAATTAAGATGACAAGAAGAAGAGGACTTTGGGACCTCCCGAACTGTCAAATAGGAAAAAATTGCTTTCCTCTGATTTCATTTTAAGGAACTAACATTATTATCTGGCCCTGAAGTATTGTGGCCATAAAATGATAAAATTATCCAGAAATGCCTCAGAGACATCTGAACAGTCCCAGTTTGAACAGCAATATGCTAAGGAATAAATTTACATTTTTAGTAGCTTAGTTCTACTTTATATATCCCCTAAAGGGCAATGTTGTTCAATATACTTTGTTGAAGCAAAATATGGCTGTTTAGTGTGTTTATTTAACTAGCTAATGCTCATTTGCTTATCTGACACCTAAAGACACTAATACTGCATTGAGCCTTGTGTCACTTGTATATTATTACCTACAGGGGAAAGAGAGAAATCCTATGGCCTGTTTGAACTCCTCTGGTAGAATAGTAAAATTTCTGATCTCCTGCTGAGACTAGGGCCTCTCCATGTCTTTACTAAGCAAGTGCTTTCACCTGCCATCAAAACCTCTTTCCCATGCAGTGGGCACAGCACATGCCTTGTTCATGGAATGATCAAAAAGACTGGTCACAGAATAATCATGTGAAATGTCACAGCATAGGCCACAGCACACAGAGTATCACCATCCAACTTCACAAGGCTTTAAGCATTCACCCATTCAGAGTAACACCATATGTCATCAGAAGGCTTCAGGCATCCACCCATACAGAACAACACCACATCAGTCCAGAAATCTGCAAGCAGCTGCCCTTCTTGTTCTTTAGCCCAACCTTTTCTACCCTCATGCTCATGCACTGCCCCTGTGTGCCCTCTGTTCCCCTTGGCTGGTCAGCACAGCTGGGCACTCCATGGCTCATTGCTGTCAGTGCTGCTCACCTGCTTTGCACAGCTGTGCCCATTGGGATGAGGCTTGGCCCAGCCCCACTCTCAGTTAGCACAAACTGTGTGCCTACAGTGAAACATACCCAGTAAATCCCAATCTGCAGCACATGGATGAGTGTTTTGGGGCCTTCACAGTGCACACACCTTCCCAAACAGGGAACCTGAGTCAGCACAGTCAGACTGGCCTATTTCTGCAGAATGATACTGGGTATGTTTGTATGAATTCCCAGCTCCTCTTCCTTCTGCCAATGAAAAGGAGACAAAATGGATGGTAAAGACAAACTCGTGTAGGAAAATAATATTGTTGATAAGTGGTGTCCAGAGGATTCAAGGAAGACTGAGCTATGCTCACCCTTTAAAAGACAGCAAGCATGCAGAGATAGTGCCAATTCAAAAGAATTCCTAATCACATCATAACTGTATGCAATATGTGAGCAAAGAGCTCTGGAACATTGCCATTGATGCCTACCTTAGTAAAATGATAACATTTTTGAGGTAGAATAACCCTAGTTTTAGCTGCAATTTGCCTTTGCAATTCATGTCCTACAGTAACCTCCATACACACAGGAAAGAATAATTTCCTTAAGTTTATAAAATCTTTACTACCTTATAATATTTCTATTTACAGAGTTTTGTGGAGATTAGTTCATGATTACCAGGAGAATTAATATAATTGAGAATTCATCTACAGGAGCCCTTAAGTTACAGTGAAAGCATGTAGTTTGTTTTAATATGTTTTTTGCTATATGTAGCATGCTTTTAAATTTATTATCTTAGTATCTTCCACCACAATGAAAAATCTAGGCTGAAGCAAGAGAAAGTACTGTCTTTTGTTTCCAGCATTTTGTACTTTATGCAAACATGCTGAAGTCCCACAAAATACTAAGCATACAAATTCTATTACTAATGGCAATTGTCAGTCAAATCATGTCTGAAACATTCCCAAAATATTTGTTTACACAGAAAGGAAGTATATTTTTCACAGGCTGGTTTTGACTGGGATGGAGTTAATTTTCTTGACAGCAGACAGTATGGTGCTGTATTTTGGATTTGAGCTGGAAACAGTATTAATGACATGGAATGTTTTTGTTATTGCTGAGCAGGGCTTACCCAGAGCTAAGGCCTTTTCTGCCTCTCACCCACCCCACCAGTGAGGAGGCTGGTGCCTCAAGAGTCTGGAAAGTGACACAACTGGGACAGCTGACTCCCCCTGACCATAGATGTCCCACACCATATGGTGTCATGGTCTGTGTATAGAGATGTGGGGAGAGGAAGGAAAGATGGGAACATTTGGACTGATGGCATTTGTCTTCCCAAGTCACACTAGCACATGATGGATCCCTGCTGTCCTGGAGATGGCTGAACACCTGCCTGACAATGGAAAGTGGTGAATGAATTCCTTATTTTGTTTTGCTTGTGTGAAGCTTTTGCCTCCCCTACTAAACTGCCTTTATCTCAACCCATGAGTTTTCTCACTTTCATTCTTGCAATTGTCTCCCCCATCCTTTGGGGGAGAGGAGTGAGTGAGTGAGTGAGAGGCTCTGTGGGGCTTAGCTGCCAGCTGGAGTTAAAACACAACAGCATCTGTGAATGCTTAAAAACTTATCTCAACATAGCTACCCTACTCTCATGTTTTATCTTTCTTATTGTTTTTTTTTNGAGTGAGTGAGTGAGTGAGAGGCTCTGTGGGGCTTAGCTGCCAGCTGGAGTTAAAACACAACAGCATCTGTGAATGCTTAAAAACTTATCTCAACATAGCTACCCTACTCTCATGTTTTATCTTTCTTATTGTTTTTTTTTGTTTGTTTGTTTGTTTTTTTTGAGAAAGAACATTTCCCATAATTTGTATTCCTTCAGATTTTGGCACACAGAAAGACAAGCCATCAAGAACTGTTAGCAGGAAGTACTTAACTTTTTCTGGGTTTAAAAAATTCTTTATCTTTTTATTACTTTATTTACCTTTTTATTACTCAGACCTACTCTCCCCTGGAACTTCAATGAAACACAATTCACTTCACTACAGTGATAGTGTAGGAGATTTTGAAGTGCATTGTTCTAGACAGCTCTAATCTTCCAAGTCCTTCATGTCCACTTAGCAGACATATCCTCCAGGATTCCTCTTTATGTTTCACAGATGTTGGGTGAAATGAAGCAGACAATGCATGGAGCACATAATGATGTTTCTTGACGTATGGCAACACCACATCCACATCCCAACACCACTTCCACTCTTTCAAAATACACATCACTGACACTTTAAAGTCCTTAGAGTGAAGTTAAATGTCTCCTTTCTCTTGGCTATCAGCCCAGTAAAAGGCTCCAAAACGCATGGAAGCAGAAAGCAAACTGGACCTTCAAAAATGATTGATAGTGTCACAGCACTACTGGAACCTTTGTCTGCAAGACAAGAGTATTTCCTTTCTGATTCCAGAAAGCAGACAGAAAGGTGACAGTAATCTGATCATATATAGCTATTTGGAATGTAAAGATCAGTGTTTGTTGAACAGAGTTCCCTACAATTCTTCCATAAGTGATGACCTTCCACAGGATGACCTTTGTCAGGATTAATGTCCAGGGCATGGGAAGAGGATCAGACTGGCAGAGCACCTGTTTCTTTGTGTGTGAGGTTATGTGCTCAATATACTTGCTGTGGCCTTATAACACTTCATGCAGGGTACAATCTTCATATTTTCAGTATTCCATATGGTACATACAATACTGCCAAGCTAATGGGTGCTTGGAAAAGACTACTGGAGTTTGTGATTTTTTTTACTGTCATTTGAAGACTCCCTGGTCTGCTAGTTAATTGTTTGTGATAGGCTGTCTGTGATATATTGCAAGAAAAGATGTAATGGTAGCTGAATTTGAAAACAAAACCCCAATACATGTGGATGTATCAATTTCAAAGGAATCCACCTTAAGACTGCATTACAGTGGTAGTAAGGGTTTTCAGTTCAATAACATTGAATCAATGCAATTAGAGAGACCAAACTGGATCCATGTGACACCTCAGAGAAGACATGGCCTTATGGTTCTTTGCTGGAAAAAAAATCCTTTTGAAAGAACTATTCATTTAGCTATTCAAAATAGGAAAAATATATAATTGGATAAAAAAATTAATGCCTTTTGTTTTTACCTAAAAGATTATTAATAATTGGTGTGGCAATCATGTAAACACTCTCAGAGCTTGTCATATGTTAGTGCCAGCAATGCTAATTTTATTCAGACTGCATTGGCATCAGAATAAATACAGAAGAAAATATATGGAATTTTTGCTACAAATGATTGTGCACAGTTTCATCACACTCCTCTCTTCCTCCTTCCTATAAAACCATTTTTAAGCATCTCCTTTCAAATGCAGATTCTGACTACTTCTTACTACTATATGCAGCTTTTTCCATTAATAATTTGCAAAATATAATGTCTAAATTTTTTTGTGTTTGGACTGAAATATTTAAAAATTCAAACTCCAGTAGTTGTTGCAAAAATGGTATTGCCCAGGCAGTTTTAACCTCTGAAGACTTTACTTAGCAACTGGTTGTTCTTGCCTGCTAAACACGAAATTTCTGCCCAAAGGAATAATTCTTTTTGGAAATAAGCCTGGATAAATATTCCTTAGCTTTAGACACTTAAGTGCTGGGAAAAGCACCCATTTTCCATCAGGATCTTGTACAGAAGACAAACTGTAAGAGAAAATATATCTCCTGAGCAGGGTGTATGCCTGTGTTCACATCCTGCATTTCTACTGACAATTTAGTTGGATTGCCACCTATGCTTTTTATAAACATAACAGAGCATCTCCTGACCTGGAGATGACCTTTTTTATATATATATAAGAAACCACAAAGCCCAAACTTCATCTTTTTTATTCACTTTTTGACTGAGCTTAGGCTAGAAGCAATCCCAAGTTTAATTTGATTGATAATTAGGTTTATGAGTCCATTCTGAGACATCGAGGATGCAGCTAGGGTAAGCCTGTCATTCCTGTTTTACAGGTGGCCTGAACCCTTTGTGGGTATAAAAGCTAATTTCACTCCAGTAACTAAAAAGTGTGCTGTCTAATGAGATATGGTGTGATAATATGATCATTACCATCAGGACAGAAAGAGGAGATAGAAGCAACTACACTCACACTGGATATTCCCCTGCCTGCACAGAGGAAGGGCTGTGGCATTTACTGAGGCACTCCCTGAACATGCATTTGTGCCTATGTAATACAGAGAAAACACAGACAAACTTCTAGAAGAGAAGAGCAATGGAAAGAAATTAATTGCTGATTTTTGTTTTCACCAGCAAGTTTATTGTAGAGATGGAACCTGTATTTTTGGACAAAAGAGGACAAAGGGAGTAAAAAGAAGATAAATAAATAACAAAAATTATGCCAAGAGAAAATCCAATAAGATATAATAAAAAAGTCACATAATGCAGATGGTGAAACACTGAAACAGGTTGATCTCTTAAACCTAGGAGACCCATAACTCAGTTGGACACAACCCTGAGCCTTTTTAATCTAACCTGAACCTAACCCTGCTTTGGACTGGGGACTCTGGGGACTGACTTTCTATTCAGCCTATCCAATGATGTCATAGATGTTTATCCAGCCCTGAAAGATGGTACAGATATAGTCTGCTTATAGGAGAAGATTGCAGCATCTACAACAGCAGCTGCAGCACTCTGCTTCCTGCTGCTTCTAAACACTATGACATACAGAGCACACCACAGGCCAGTTTGCCACAGGATCAAAGGTTTATAATCCTTTATCATCACTGTCTGATATATCTGGCATCCCTTGTGACAGGATAGGAAAAAGTCTGTGCATTGTGCATCCTTTCCACCAAAATTTGTGTGCATTCAGACTTTTGTACATCTTTTAGAGAGAAAGAATTGTAGAGAGTGCCATTCAGCATTTCTCTAGATTTAAGTTGCAAGGTGCCATAGCACTGTTGTTTAGGCATGTTATGTTCTTGAATGAGCTTGCAGCACGTTTGAACATGATTAGAAAGGTAGTTTATGACACTCAGCACAGAATAAAACAGATTATGAATTCTGTCCAGAAACAGTTGCTATACTGGCTTTCTCCCAATACTATTTAAAACCCATTATTTAGCTGTTGGCTCCAACTTCTGTGTTTTGTTGTTCAGTGGGGTTTTTTTCCTAGTACTCTTTTGAGAATAATTTAAAAGAACTTCTGCTGCAGAGGCTGGTAGCTATTTTAGAAATGCTTCATAAAAGCCATTGCATCTGCTGATGAAAGTGTGGCTGTGTGGTGACACCATGCAGTACTGTTGAGGGGGATACACTGAGAGTGTAAAAATGAAGTCTTCTGAATTTTGCATTTAAAATAAAATTACAACATTTCTTTAAGGATGTCAATATCCCTTCTATAAAATTTCCAGGAATCTCAAAGCTGTGGCTTAATTTGTAACTGCATAAAGTTTCAATGAAACATTCAATTCCTACTAATCTAATAAAAGCTGTTAAATTCTAGTAAGATGACATAATCTGATTTTACTTTAAAAGTCATGCAACATAAACAAGTATGGCCTGAAGTAATATAATGAATGCAGCATTCTAGTTATATAGCCCTGATTTATAGTAGTTGATATTCTGGGAATGTCCTTACACTCCTCTCCCTTTTTGTTGACCCCTGAAGATACACTTGTGAAAAGAAAAGCATACTGCATGTTCTTTGCTTAGCCTCACATCAGAAAGATTAGAATTCTTAACTGACCTGGGCAAAATCTGTGTAGGTATAAATCTTTGATTTTCACTTACTCTTTGGCTAAGGCCCATAAAATTACCAAATGTTTTGCAATCTAGTGGATTTCAGAATGCTATTTTGGGTTGGTTGACCAAATTTCATTAAATGAAAGGACAAATACAAATACCTATAACCAATTCAAATACAATTTCAGAATTAAAGAAATTGATGTTTATTTAAGTCTTATGCTGAAGATATGCACATAATGTGCAAATACACAACATTTAGTAAAACTGGAAGAGTGTAATGACATCTGTTTTGGGAAGCATATAGGACTAGAGGTGTACATCACTGTACAACAGCTGAAAGGCTCTAGATATGTTTAAGAATACCATGATGATTTACCTGAGCTAGATTTCTAACTACTGTTTACCTTACTCTCTATTTTCAATTTAGTTGCACTATTTTTCCAAAAAAAAAAAAAATCCACCCAAACTCAAGCTTAAAAATGGAACTTAAACTTCCCAAATTAAGAGCTTCCTTCATATATGACATAATGACTTATCACTGTTACATGACAAAACAATGCAATCCTGTGAACCCACCAATGTCAAAAGCATGGCTGCAAAACCTGAGTAAAAGAATCCCAGTATTTTTAAGAATTCCCCCTTATTCCAGAATTTGTTAAATCTTAAAAATCTTGCCTGTTTCCCAGTGTTAAAAGGCAGTTATAGAATTTGCAAGTAGAAATAGTTCTGTGTCTATTAATACATGACTAAAACGAAATATCACTTGAAAGTCATTTGAGCTGTACATCAATCAGGACAGTTTGTAAATGAACTAGCACAGTGTACTTGAAGATGAATGTGAATAGTTTTTCAGTCTTTATTGTTCATCCCTCTGGGCAGTGTTGACCCAATAAAAGAGTTCTCAAATGTTTTACTAACTGTCTTCATAGCTCTCATTTTGTACCTATAAAAATGGGTTACTCAGCTGGACAAGAGGACGAGTTTCCTTTGCTTCCTTGATAATGAGTGACTTGGGGAAGTTGACAGGACTGAAGTATTTTATTTTAACTACCCTTCTACTCTTCATTTTAACCTTCTTTTCCCCACCTCTGAACATGAACTAAATTCCCTTGCTGAAATTTTACATGTAGGAATGCAAGAACAAAGAAACAACAAGCAGCTTTGTTTA
Organism: Urocynchramus pylzowi; assembly: GCA_013397555.1. Taxonomy (NCBI): domain Eukaryota; kingdom Metazoa; phylum Chordata; class Aves; order Passeriformes; family Fringillidae; genus Urocynchramus; species Urocynchramus pylzowi. The sequence continues at coordinate 1,672,447 of VZRH01000363.1, read as the reverse complement.
AAGCAATAAATATAATTGGCAAGGATGCACCATGGACCACTACAGTCTTGACTTTGCAAGGAATGTGAAGTCTGGATGTTTTCTTTGATTCTTTGCCAGCTTGTGCAACACAATGTCCATGCTGCACTCTTGGATTTCAATCAGCTCCCCCATCCCAATCAACTACATTCCCACCTTCAAAACAGGAAGAAACAATAGCATAAACCTGAAGGAAAATGACCAAAATATCATATTCTTCTATATTAACCTGGCTGTATACAGTTCTTCACAGATCATGATAGAGAACAAAGAGAAACATAGATATTTCACATTATCAAAGTCTTGCTTTTTGTTTAAAAGTCATTAATTGTTAAATGCTCAGTGCAGTGGCTGTTGCAAAAATATTTTCAACTAAAGTTTAAATAAATGTATATAATATTCCAATAAGAAAAGGCTAATATTTACCTATCTGGAGCAAAATATTTTCTTTTACAGCCTACTCAGGCCTAACATACAGCAGGCAGTCTGTAACCATAGCAATCAGCTGTATTGACAAAGAACAAGGCTAAGCAAAAAAGAGGAATTGCAGAGCAAGGAAAGATCTGATTAGTGCAGCTGTGCATGCTACAGACAACATGAGGATATTGGCTCCTGTTGGCTGGAGATGCTCAAACAGTGAAAGATATTTCAGCAAATGTTAGCTAAAAATCAGAAAGTGCTTGCTTTCAACTCTGTTCACTTTTGCTGCAGAGCTTTGGGATTCACTTGAATTTCTTGAAACTTTTTATTTGCATATCAACCTGCATAACAAGATTGAGTGTTATAAGCATTTGTACAGAAAATAATATAGGGTAGATGGTGAGTTAATCTACAGATCATGTTATAGAGAAAGGATCTCCACATTGCCAATTTCTTTTATTATGTTCATTCTTGCTGTCTCAGTATTAAAAATAAGAATGTGTTGAATTCTGAACTGCAAATTCCTCAGCTGAAGTGAGCTCTTCTGGCAACTACATCTTCCAGGCTGGAGGTTTGTTTGTGTTCTAGTACAGAAAAGATCAAGTCCATCTACAATCTCCTGGTTTACAATTTATCACGAGGATAAACTCTTTCAAGGAACAGCCATCTTTCACCCCAGCATCCATAACATCTAATAAAAGAAAAACTCAATCCATATTTACTTTCTCAAGTAATTAATACTGTAACTATTTTTACCAGCAGCTCTGAAGTATCCCAGTTTTAGGCATTATATTAGGTAAATTACACTGCATTCCATTAGAAATAAATGTGTAAAGATCCCAAATTAAGCTCTGTGTATGAATACATTGTAAAGGCCAGTGACACAAGACAAAAGGAGCCACCATCACAGGCAGTGATTGCACACTATCATCTGGCTATTATCCAGTAGCAATGGCCTAGTGGGAAGGACTGACTGACAGCATCTCAACAGCAACTCAACAGCATCTGGAATATGGACAGGACCTCTTCCTTCAAGATACTTAAAATACTTCTTATTAGTGGCAGATTAAAACATGACTGTTGGTTTTCAGCAGGGAAAATATCCTCAGGGGCCTTTAAACGAGCCTGGCAGGGTGGGAAGAAAACAAGATCCACTCTGACACTACAGACTCTAGATCATACCACACTCTCAAAAATATAAATTTACAGTATCTATATATTTATATAAAAATATAAATAGACAGTGTATATACCACACCATATGTATTGCAGAGCAGATCCCAAATGCCAAATTGCCTGCATCCTTCTGTGTGTTTGTGTGCATAAACACACACATGTATGTGCACCTGTGAGCACACACTCAGTTATGCTCACAATAGGTGCTCATTCCTAAAATAAAGTTTAGAAGGCACAATTTCTATATTGCAGTTGAGAGTTTATATGATTACATTTATTTGTTAGTATTAATAAGGTGGGAAACAGATGATGGAGGATTCAAAAGTCACACCTTCACATTTTAGTGAAATTTAATTTAAAAAATTAACTTATGAGAGTATTATATACTCCTGAGTTGTACAGAGATAAATTTTTTAAAAATATTTTAAAAAAAGACAAAATTTTCTAATTGCATATTCCTCAGTCAAGCTCAGAAGTCATGAGGATATCTTTGTCCTAGAAAGGAAGATAGAAGAGCTACAGGATTTACTTCTACGTATTTCATTCTCATTTCAGCTTCAATTTTGCTGAAGGTACATGCTGTAGCACTAAACTTAGGTAAAAATAAGTGTTAGGAATTTCAGTGTTAGGAATTATAGCCTGGAAATGGCTTACTATGTGAGGAACTACAGCTTGAAGGGGCTCCCTAACTTAACTTATTATTGCCAAATTGTTCCTGAATAGAAAAGATTATTTTCCAGCAAAATTCAAAAACTACTTTGCTATTTGCCAAAGATTTGAACACAAGTGAACAATAATTATTTCACTCCAGACAACACTGGTTCATGGGGTGCCTCTATTCTGTTAATTCTGGTAGAAGTTCATGTTAATCTTAGCACCTATGACTTCCTGTGAGCTTGTACTTTAAAATATCATCTAATAATAAAGCTCTGCTGGTCTATTTAATGATCTGTTGGCTCTGTAATAGTAAAACCACATTTAGTTCAAATTCAGCTACCTGTATTTTATTTCTTTTATCTGTGGCTCATCTATCAGAAAAAAACCTATGTACAAATTTCAAAATCCTGTGTCTATGGAATCCACTATATTGAAAAAATTAGCACAGACAATTTAGAATGAAGATCTTGACTCACTAAAAGGAATGACAAAACAAGCACGGTGCTACACAGTATACAACCATAGATTAAAAATCTGGTATACACCACATTGATTCCAGTTTGAATTTTGCACATCAGGTCACACATTTTCCCAGAACACTTCCCACTCCCACTTCCCATGAGTATAAAGTACATACTTGAGAAAAATACCTTGTTTCTATTGCTGCTGGCATGGAGCTGACTAAAATTCTCCAGAAGTTTTTTGTGTGGTTGACTATGTTCAGTAAAAACTGCATTAGCATTCTTGTGTTCATTTGCCAGACTTCATTCTCAATCTCATTTTGTGTAAAGTAGATTGAGGATCTCTCTATTCTCAATTTTCTTCTGCTGCATAGGAAGCACACCCTTTAACCTTCTCTATGGTAAGATAAACAGCCAGAGATTCTTCCTTCTTTTAGAATAGAGGCAAATTATACAGTCCTTTAGTCACAGCTTTTCTCTAAGCCCTCTTCAGTTTAAATACACCTTTCTTGAATTATAGAGCTGTGGGAAAAGGATCCTTCTGTTCTCAGAAATTCCACACACCTTTATTCATCTGCTTAGACTGTTTGCTGACTGGAGTAAGATTTAAAAATATCTCCATTGCCCTCTTCCCTTGTATTGGGCAAATTTCCAGTACATCACAATTATTTCAGTCAGTTTTGATCATTAAATCTAAGTGTGCAAAGTTCCCTTTAAGGACATTGAATACAAACCTCATGTTTTACTCATACTTGTATTTATGTGCTCTTAAGCCCATTTAACACTGGAGTTTCTTGTTGAGTCCAGAGTTGTTCTGGCTTCCAGATCTGCTCCTCCTAAGGAGACAAAGTTTTGAGCCCTGCTTCACAACCACTCACTTAGAAAGGAGAAAAATATTTCTTCAGCCCTAGGTATGGACCCACTCACCTGAAAAGCAGCACGACTTACCAGGAAGGAAAGTGCATGGAATGTGTGATGTAAGTTTGCACACACATGCAGATGCATGTGTTTAAGCATACAGGTTCATAGTGGCATTATTCATATTACACCAATCTAGTGTAGAGAAAAAAAAATTCAAACTTCAGTCATGGAAGTCAATTTTCACATTGAAGAATAATTAAATATATGCTAAAAAACAGATTCAGCCTTGCTTGACTGTCAATGAAAATCATAGCTTTTGTCATGGGCTTATAAAATTCCATGTTATTTAGGCTTTCAAATATTTTCTGGCCCAAAGAATCATTGACTTTACAAGTACACTGACTTCATAATTATATAATAGTGTTTTTATCAATATGGTGAATATAATTTAGATTTCCAGACACTCAGTGATGCCTTGTGAAGGCTGACCTAGAACAGAGACTAGACAGAGCTAAAGAACAAAGTAGGTATTTATTGAGAGACCTCAATGGATACACCTTGGGCAGCACAACCCAAAATGGCCACAAAATGGACAACAGGTCACAGGGTCTCACACTTTTATAAGTTCTGGTCCACTAGCACATTGGAGTTAATTGTCCAATTACAGCTTTAGCCCATGAAGTCCCATCCTTCTTGTTTTTGTCTCTTTTTGTCTCAATTCCACCCATTGTTTATACTCTTGATCCTGAGATCTGCATTGATTGTCCTTGGTCACGGCTAGAGAAGGAATTGTTCTGTCTCCCTACTCTGTGAAGAGAGCTTACTATCCCCTAATATGAAGTAGGGGATAGTACACTTACACACTAAAGCAGAACAGTATCTGAAAAATATAAAAGCTAAACCTGAGACATCAAAAGCATAGATTACAGAAGATTTTATCAAAATTTAATTCATTATTTCATTTTCCAAGGATGGAAAACATGAAAAAGACACTGGGAATTTAGGTTTGAGGAAAGAGGGTTTTTTGGAATTTATTGCCTATCCTTTATCAAAATGTTTCCTGCCATGTTCAGCTTTTCAACTACAATGAAGCAGACCTTCAGGTGTGTTTCTCTTTGATGCATATTCTGTGCCTTTGATGAATCCCCATCTAATGCATGTTTATCTATCTATTGGAAGCTTTCTTTACCCTACTCAAGGAGCTGAGCTGCTACATCAGAAACATTGCAGGGCTCAGCATTGCAATGACTGTGCTACTCTTCTGAATCTCTGCCTGTACAGAGCCAATGTGTCACTCCTGACTGTCAGGAAAGACAATAAAAGCAAAGGCTATCCTGTGCTCATGAAATTAAAAGTAATAAGTAGCAAGTCTGTCAAACACAACATGCAGGGCCCCAGTGTAGGCTCCAGGGTTTCCTTTGTCTCAAGCATTGCCAACAGCTCCTGGTTTTAAGGTCTGCTTGTCATCTAATCTACAAACACAGCCTGCATTGCTTAACACCCCTGATCTTTGCCTTCCACATGACAGCACCTGAGTACCTTAGAATCCTTGCACACAGTGTATTCCTCCTTGTGATATGTATTTTTAAAATGGCTTTAGCTAATAGAGCTGTTTCATTTGCCTCATGGGTTCCCATCTTCTCATGCAAATATCTTGGCTCAATCATGCATTTCTTCAGCTGATCACCCAGATGTGTACCTGTGGTAAAGCTGTAAGGGCCTGGAAAAATCTTCATACTGAGTTACTTGTCATTAAGCAGGAAATATCTACAAACCCCAGTTAAATCCCATGTGTAACTTAAAAGCAGGAAACAAATGAGGACAGCCAGGAATGAATTATTTAACAATCTTCAGTCAAGTCAAAAGGTGTCCAAAGCTACCAGCTTTCATGCTTCTCATCATTAATACAATTGTTCAAATGCATCAGGGTTAGGGAAAGGTTTTGTGAAAGTTGTAATGAGACAATTTGGAAGAAGTAGACTTTGCCCACCTTAAAATACTCAAAGAATATCATTTTAGGTGTATAATGAACATTTTATTGAACATTTGCTATTACTGTCAGGACTTGAAAATGTATCAAATCATTCCCACAAACAATATGAATATAAGACAGCAGAAAGATAGTTATAGAAATGCTTTGACCTGTCTGGTGTGAATGGGTTTCATAATTATAAAATGCCCATAGCTACCTACTTAATATCAAAAGATATCTCTTTTATATGCACAGACACATATATATTCATTTCCTCTAGCCTCAGTTAAAGAAGGAAATTTATAAGTCATACTGAGTTAAAAGTTAGAACTGGAATGTGCCATGAAATATTTGCTTTTCTTTGCACATTGATATAAAGTCTAGGATCCCTGTGCTGATGTAATCCATACACATTAATCAGAATACTGGCATTTAAGATCATGTCCTAATATTTAAATCAATACTTTTTTTATACCTGTTTTCTCCTCTACTCTTCTGTACTTATTTTAAGTAAGTTTTCCTGCATAATTTTTGCCAAAAAGCAGGTCAAAAAGACTTTCATGCAGAAATGTTGGTAAAAATGTGGATTCTGCATTTTGTATGGATACTGTTATGTTGCTGCTCAGTCCACTCAGTAATAGCTGGAGGTTTCAAAGAATGCAGCATAGTAAAGGGAGGAAGCTGTAAGTAAAAGCTGCTTTGCACATTATCTTCCATAATTTCTAATTTCTTCTACTTTACTTTTATTACTAGTAAATGCCAAATTTAATACTAATATTTTCTAGAGATTTCATAAATCATTATTGACTTTTAAGTTTAGAAAAATATTATCTTGGAAAAATCTTAGACTTCCTAACAAGTTTTTGTCTCTTGTCTACACTGCTGGTTACCACCTACTTACCACTTTTTCACATGGTCTATTAGGCATTCTGCTGGATATGTGATAAATAGCAGTGAAATTTATTAGTCTGTTTCATAAAGAAATGTACAATAAAAAATTAGCTACTGGTTTCTTTGTGGCTTTTTGTCTTCTTTATTTACTCTGCATAACAAATTTCCTAATAATTTTGTCATGATTACTGTAGTAAAATATTAAACACATGCCAATGGCATGATGTCTCACATTATCAGTATTATAAAACATCAGCTAACAACAGTGAGTGATAAAGAAGTTCAAAAAATTGACAGAATTTAGTGGTCAATTTATTTACAAAAAATGTTAATACTGCTGACCTGTGGTGTAAGAAAAGAAATCTGTAAATGTCTTTAAGAAAAATGCAATATTAAATGCTGCAATTTCCTTTTGGAAAGTGCACATTTTTCTGTTGTTGTTTTGTGAACTTTGTCCTTCCAACTGTATGTTTTATATAGCTTTTGCCTTGGAACTCCCTTGTTTCAATCCCCTAAAACTGTCAAGTGTGACTCCACCTGCTTTATTGTTCCCATAAATTCATATGAAACTAGTAGCTAAATCCAATTTGTGTCATTCTGTCTCTCTTTGTAGCCTATTCTAAATCTCCCAGCATGTTTCACAAAAGTAGAATCCTATTAAGGCCAAATAACCACCACTGTATTTTATTCCATGGTTATTACAGTCCTGCTACTGTCACAGCTCTTAAAGACTCTTGTCTCTCCATGAATCTATGATGCTCAAAACCTGAAAATCTCATTACTACATTTCTGTTCTGTTTTTCTCCATGTAATATCCCTTTCTCCTATACTATTTTTTTTTTAATTAACTTGAGTGTTATCTTTTCAAGTTCAATACTTTGTCAAATTTGCCAACCTGTAAAGTGCTGCAGGTAAACATGAAAAACCTGTAAAATTCAGATAAACTTGGCCCATGAAGATAATGTTCCTGTAGTTTTACTTAAGCTCTTTGCTTTCAAAGTGGTTTAATTTAAGAATTAAGAATAATAATTTATTTTTCTTTATTATTTCCAATTAGAAATTGGAAAATGTGAATTTCAATGAAAGTCCTACTATCTGGATTAAAACTCATGAAATAGCTGGATTAAAACTCATGAAGAGCTGTTATAAACAGGGTAATATCCATGAAGTATTGAAACATCATAAATCATATGTATTAAGTGAATGCCAGTTATTGTCTAAAAAAATTGAGAAAAGAAAAAAAAAAAAAAAAAAGAGAACATTTTAAAACACTTCTCTTTAAGTTTTCAGTGTAAAATTGAACCTCTCATGATGTAAATGCCCAGGAAAGTCATCTCCATATGGTGTCCTTGCTGACTTCTGTGAGGATAGACAGATAGATAGATAGATAGATAGATAGATAGATAGATAGATAGATAGATAGATAGATGGATAGATGGATGGATAGATAGACAGATGGATAGATAGATAGATGGATAGATAGATAGATAGATAGATGGATGGATGGATGCACGTACAGACATCAAGAGACAGAG
>VZRH01000363.1:1606916-1664323 GCA_013397555.1 Urocynchramus pylzowi | reverse complement strand
TTTTGAGGGGAGTGCACAGGGGGGTGTTTTAAAAAAAGTAATTTTAAATAAGTGTCTTAATCTGCAATCACAGTGTGCAAATACCATGGTATATCTTGGATTCCTGCTTCTTTCACCCTCTGCACTCTTGTCTCATGAATAAATTCCCTCCTCTTTACTGCAATATGTATCATTAGATTCCAATCCTGCAACCCTAAAAGTGTAATTAAGCACATTTCAAAAGTGTGATAATTTCTCCAGGAACTATGAACATCAAAAGGATGTCTTAGGCTCAGGAATGTTTGAGAGAAGAACAATCAGAAATAATCTCCTTTAAAAAGTCTCAAGGAATCTTGTGCCTAAAGGGTGTGTCTATTCCCATCAAGGAAGATCTCCTTTCACACATATTCCAAAGACAGTGTTGTGATTTATAATATTTAGTGCTGTGCCAAATACTAGCATGTCGTTTCTGGAAAGCCAGGAATAAAGAAGTGAGTTCATATCTGCTGGAAATACTGCACCCTAACAAAGTTAAACTGATTCTCTAATATCTGAAAGGAGAAAATCAATTAGGAGCATGGATGGGAACTTGCTTTTTTTAGGCAGTTTTGTTAAATTCCATGAGAAGAATGTGTTCTGAATATTTTTTTATAAAATATATTAAATTGTAAGGTGACTCAAAACAGTATGATTTTAAAAAATCTAGGAACTGCAAAACAACCTTCATAAGGAATGAAAGGAAATTCATTATACTTCAGGTAATAAAGTGAATATTTACAGTAAATTTGATTATTATGTAACCTCATGCAATGAGTGAAGAAAAATTGAATCATCTTTGCAAATAGATGATGCAGTCATATTGCTCACAGGCTTTAAAAGAAGTTTAATTTAGGCTGAATGATTTTTTCTTTCTATTATGTTCTGAATTTCATATGTTTAGGTCTGAAAGAAGGTGGCTTACTTCAGCTTTAAGCAGTGAAGATGGACCACAATACACAGAGCACATTTTGAACTTGTGAAAGGATCAAACCCATATTTTCTGGGAAGCTTTTATGAAATGATATTTGCACAAAGAATCGCTATTAAGACATTTAAGTAGTATTCAAAATAATATTTTAAAAACCTTTAAAAATCATTTAAGAAAGACCTTCAGAATTTTTTAACACCAGAAAGTTTCTTGTTATTCCTTCCTTGCCCTGGAAAGGTTAATTTGGTCTGTCTGAAAAAGGTATCACACTGACATCAAATTTCAAGACTGGAAGGTACTATTATACAGCTGCTCTTTGGAAAATAATTGACCAATCATCTTAATTTTAATGCTTGTTCAGCAAATTACTCTCCTTCAATATTCTATTCTAACTTTAGTTTTCTTTATGAATAAATTCCTGCTGCCCTGACATACGAAATTTCACAGTGGTTAATTATTTTGTCTTTTGCACATGGTTAGGGAGCCACTAAACTCTGATTATTTCATAAAAAGAGAGAAAGAGAGAAAGAAAGTAAGAAAGACAGAGAAGACCTAAGAAAGGAAAAGAAAGAAAGAAAGAAAGACAGAGAAGACCTAAGAAAGGAAAAGAAAGAAAGAAAGAAAGAAAGAAAGAAAAACCAAACTCTTAGGTGCATTGTAGAATATATTTCCAGAAGACATCTTCTATAGGAGACAGGAGACAAGATTCTGACAGGGGACAATCCTGAGGAGGATTTTCTGTTGGCCTCTGGGAAAGGTTATTCATTAAGACATTTTTAGATCTCAGACAAGACCACTGCCAGTTGAAGTGAAAAACAAAATAATAACAACTCTTATTCTTGTCAAATGTCTGGCAAAGCAAACACCTCACAGCACATCCTACAGCTCATTTCATCACCACTGAAGGATTAGAAAAATACAGCTGCCCCAGAAGCTAAGGATTATCTGGCAATTTTGTACACTGACAAAAAAGTATATTTCCCACATGTACTATTGCAAAATTCTGCATTTACCTTTTATAATTACATACATACATATATATTAGTGTACATGTGTGGGTAGAAAATTTCACATTGGCTAAAAATATAATTTCAGTCAATAAATCCCAAATGTTTAAAAAACTTCAACCATCTTTTACTCCTTTATTAACAATATCTCTTCCTGTCCCATAATTGTACTTTTTCATTCTTGCATTTTTATTTGTATTACTTTCATGAGCTTTAACCACCAGCAAAGAGAAAACTAAAATCTCCAATTCTTCTCAGATGTATTACAGTCTGCAGCTCTGGACTGTCTCTTTATGTTATAATCCTTCACAGTTATATCCTTAGATAGACTTTACTTCAGTTTTATTCTAGTTTTTGTTGTTATCCTCTCTTGAAACTTCTTATGTTTCAGTGTGCTGAGGAGGAGGTCTTTTCTTTACAGACTAAGATAATGTGATTTCAGAAATCTGTTTAATTTCTTAACATCAAAGAAATCTCCATTTCATTCAGCCTATTTTGTACTAAACGATTCCTGCTTCCTTTTGTTGGTATTATATGTGCTTGATTTTTTAAAAGGGATTTTTTAATTATGCATTAAATGGATCTTCATTCCTTCCTGTAACCTGACTTTTCATGACTAATTTTCTGGCCAATAGAATTAGCAACTTCCTCGCCATTCCTTTTTACTCTCCTCCCATCTTCCATTGTCAGGAGATTAATTCAAAACAAATGGCTTTACAAAGATGTTACTTTGTAAATATCTTAAACTGCATTGACACCCATAAGATGTTTTAAAAACTGTTTGTAATCATGGGGGACTGTAAAGATTTTCTTGATTTTATGGTCGGATTTTTGTCCCCATTTTCTATTGGTCTTTTGCATGTATTAAGACTACACCAAAGCCAGTAGTTTTGGGAACTTACTGCACTACATAGAATTAAAGGACAATGATTATAATTAGGAGTATTGGAAGTATTTTCACTGGTAATGAAAGGGTAATGCTGGGTAAAATCTCAGACCTTTAGTAAAATCCACATCTGCTTCTTTCCAACCACAATTATTCCATGATTCCATGATCCTTTGCATGAACTGTTGCCATGAATGTTTGAAGTATCTTAGTAAGTTCATAGAGTCCACAGGGGAATATGGGTACTGGAATAACACAGAAATGAAGGACTTTCTGCAATCACAACTAGTCAACTTTTCAGATGATTTCTACAGAAAAACTGAATGGCAATTTACACAGTGGTGTGCTGGTCCATGGTTGTTGCAGGAACATTGGCAATACACTCAAAAATGGTGTCAAAAATACTGAGTGACAAAACACACTGTGTCACTTAATGCTTCAATCTCAGTTTTCACAGACACTTTCTGCTCATTTCCTGCTTTCTATTGTATGTTAGTAATAGGTAATCCACAGAAGCCTGCCATTTCAATTTTGAATTGGAAACATTTATTGATATTTGATGGAAGACAATTTAATATTGAAAATTATTCATTCTTGCTGTTCTCTATTCAAAGTCTACCTTATAGCCATCCATTGAGCTTACTGTTCTGACTTAGTTTGAGCTTTCCTTTCTTGAAACATATACTCACCAGTATTTGCTTTCCTGTTTCATCCCTTAAAATGCCAATTTTGTTTTCTTTAGCAGTGCTCCTTCAAAATACATAGGATGAGATTTCGTGGAGCACTTGGTCTGCCCTGGGGCAGCTGGCCTACAGTAAAGAATTGGAGATGTAGGACTATTAATTTTCTCTGAGAATCGTGAGCTACTATCTTGGTCAGACTGGCCTAAAATTTTCTGTGTTCTCACTTTGGGGAACACTTTAAAACAGTTGGATACCCATACTCACTGTACTGAGAAGCAAGAAATTTATTAATTATTCCCAGGGCAAGAGAGGGAACACACATATGTATTGATGTGCACTTTTAAAGCATTTAACAATTTCCAACAGCAATTGAAACCAGAATTTGCTAAGTTCATAGAGAATGAACTTTTATCTTCTGTTCAACGCAAAATCTAACAAGGAGTTAATATGAGGAAAAAATTAAATACGTCATTCCAAAAAGTTTGTTAAGCAAGAAAAATAATGCATAAAAAAGAATTTTCTAAATGCTTGCTGGCCCATTCTTCTTCCTTGTCAGCATGGGTTAACACCACACTACATGAACAGCTATTGTCTTCTCTTGAGGTACTTGTATGATCAATCCTTGGCATCCAGGTAAGGGCTGGTGGCACAGATTCAGTAAGACTCTCACTAAGATTTACTCCAGAAAAAGAGACCTGAGGGACCACACCTTACATTAAGAGAAACTGGATATTCTGTTTAAATGATTACTTCTACAAGTTCTAGCTGGTCTCCAGGGAGTTTTACAGCACAGGCCTTGGCCATGCTTAAGTCCACGTTAATGACAGCTAATTGCACTCTGGCACTGTCACCTGCAGATTCATGGGAGGCTGTCACTGTTTGGGTTGACCTTCAACCTTGCTGTTTCTCCAAAGCAATAGCACTGTCTTTCTCCTTTAGAGATTTCTTTCCCCTCTTCTTTTTCACAATATTGAAGATCTTTCCCTTCATGTAGGAAGAGCTCTTTCAATTTTAAAACATTATTTCATTGCTATAAGCTCTTCCATTACAAGAAAACCTGTTCTGCTTCAATCAGGGTATTCCTTATGAATGACTTCTTTGCCTCACTATTTTCATTGTCTGTGACATTTAGTCACTGAGATGTAATTGTACACATCCCTGAGTGCTCTGAGACAAGGATCATAGCTTTGTAAGTGACATTGCTGTTAAATTAGTGCTCAGAATACTGTGTGGACAGAGTACTATTACAAACACACAAACATACATAAAATATAACAGGCAAGGGTACAAGTCAACTACATTAATGGAGAGATTTTCAGTTTAATAAAATGAATTGCTAAAAACCACTCTGCTTTTAATTCACCAGTTAGACAGATACAGTGCAAGGCTTCCTTTTGTTTTAGTTGATTAATTAGTCAGTGTGTGTGCAGCAGCACAAGCATAAGCTGATATGTAAACACTAAATGGCATTGTTCATACTGTGCGAAGCAGGCAGTTTAAAAATATGTTTCATTGATCAGATTCCTTCCTGGAGGCAAAGCTGATGATAAATATTACTGGCAGGGTTATGACTACTGGGAGATGGGCTGATGTTTGCCTCAGACATTTCATGTTTATGAAGCCAAAGATAAGGGGCTATTGAGGAGCCATTCCCAAGCTGTATTTGTGTTCCTTTGTACCTCTTAGGTTGAATTCATTTGTCTGTGAAACTGACTATTAACATTGATATTTTCTTTGAGGTATCTCTTATGCAAGGTGTCTTCTTACCAAGGGAAGTCCATTCCTCCTGATGTTGTGCTAGGCACTGTATATTACGGGATTGATCCAATGGTTGTCAATGTAAAACGCAGAAACCACCCTCTCAGCAGCAGGGGGAGGAAGGGTGGTGAGATTGACCAGGTAGTGGTGGCTAAGCTCCTAGTTGAGAAGTGAAGAGCTTTTTCATGTTATCTGAGCAGGAGACATATCAATAATATTTTACTCATTATGTGTGTGTATTCAAAACTTCATATTTCTCTATCAAGTAGGTCATATCTAATGAAGATATGAAACACTTCTCTGTTTTTCACCTTTTCTTAATGAAGTTAGTGTAAGACATGGCATTAAGTAAATATGAAGTATGATGATATAGCTCCTTCATGGAGGTGGTGATCTCAGCCCCATAAGTATTTTAAAACTTGCCACACTCAATGTTTTACCTGTGTATTGCATATGTAAACATAAATGGTATAAAAATATAAACTTATATAAAAAGTCATTTACATGGAGTGCCACAGAGTGAAAATATTCTGTTGCAAAGATGCATAAGATTTAGCCATGTCAGTCCTAGTACTATTTTGATATATGGGATAAGATACATAGTAATTCAGATGGTTAATTTTACCTCAATTTTGTCAAAAGGCTTGGAGTACTGAAATTCATGTATTTCTGCAGTGATTTGTATAAGAAAATACCAACTTTTATTACAGTAGGTTGTACAGCACAGTATAGTTCCCTGAACATTTATTTACCTATTAAAATTAAATTACAAAGTTACTTTGTAAGAAAGAGATATCATAGATTTCCTTGTAGCATTGCTTTTAGGAGCATAGTGAAAAAAGAAGGGTGTAGGAAGTCAAGCCATAAAAGGATTCATGAGTCCAAGGAGCCCAGGTATTTGGCTATGAAGTTGGCAAACCTTGAGGTGAGCAAAAGTCTCTTTATTAGTCCCTCCAACAGAAATTTTTCTTGAAGATATTTTTTAGCAATTTTCAATTCTTAAATTTTAAAATTTTAGTTTCAAGTCTTTCTTTTAAAAATTTTATACTTTGAAAGACTTTTAAAAGAATGTAATTTTCTTTTTGGGAACAAGTTACGACTGCTCTGTATCCCAGCAGAAGGACCCCATGGTGTGCAAAAGAAATATTTCTCTCAGGTCAAGACCACAGGCTACTCCAGAGCACATCACGTTAGTTCATGTTTTGTTCTCATCTGCTAGAATGTCATGGCCTTATGGTTCTGCCTTCAAGGAAGGAGAATTGTCCACCTCAGCAAAGTACATATGTCAGATAAAGACAAAAACTGATTTTTTTTCAGGCTTGTCATTTTAGTGGCCCAAAGACATCAGGGCAACATGTATGTCAGAAGAGTGAGCACCATGCAGTCAGGGAGATAACAAAAATGTGTGTGAATATGTTTGACTCCCTATGTCCCTGTTTCTACTCCTAGCTCTGACACCTTCTATCCTACAAGTAGACACATAATTCACCCTTAAAGGTGGACTAGAGATTCATTTCTAAGACTGTAAGCAGACACTTTGTCCCCTCCAGCTCCTTTGACAAAATGGCTGAACACAAATGCAACAACAAAAAATAAAAGGCTCAATATCTGATGGAAATAGGATTACACTAATAGAATTTAGAGGAAGGGGGAAAAGGAAAACCATTCCTTTCCTTTCTTAGGAGTCTGGGATGATATGAACGGCACATCAAGAGTGTGATAAAATAATTTTGTACTGAGTGATATTCAAACCTTCCCTTAGTGCTTATTTTATATTTAGGGGTGCATGTTTTTCCCTGTATTTTCATTTTTTTCTTTCTTATGCTAGAAAATAATATCTAAAAAAGGGTCTATTTCCCATAGAACAAAGCACAGTATTTCTGCCTAGTAATATTTTCAGTAAAAACACTTAATGTTTAAATGGCAAAGGGATCTGAAACAAATATACCTGGCTGCTACACGGGTTAATGTTCCGCTATATTAATTTTCTCATTTTTCATCTTTACCTTCTTGAGTGTATTTTTTCCTACTTCATGTAATTTCTTATTGCACTGCAGTGTGTTTTACTCAAATAAAAGAGTAAGAAGCTGACTACAAGATAGCACACAACTGTCTGCTGAAGCTGTGACCTAAAATACTTTTTTAAACAGCAGTACTCTTTTTCGCATCTTTGTTAGCTTTGCTTCATATCCACATCCTGAATTTTCTCTAGTGGGTGTGAAGGACTGGTTTCAGCTTTGTATTAGAGAGCACTACCAAAAACCAGGGAAACAACTGCTTTGTGACTGCACAAGAGCATCCACTTCAGGTATTCAGTAGACTTTAACCTTCTTGTGGTTAAATGTTCTGGATTATTATTCAAATTCCTTTATTATAGTTAGACAACTCTTTCACAAAATCAGCAGGCAACTGATATGATATAGTTGTGTATCAGTCTTTTTAACTATCAGGATATAGTAAAAAATAAACAAGTAGACTATACAGACAAAATTCTCCAATTACAAACATTTAAACCTCAGATAAATGCATTAAAGTGTTACATAACTGATAACTCTAAGTATTTTTTTAGTACCTTACTTCCACATGTATGACTTCTCTTGTAACTGTCATTGAAATTCTCTAGGCATTCAGGGAAATTAGGTTTTACAGCTGGAGCTAATGTGCTACCATGATAAATTTTTCACTTTCAGTATGAATAGGACCAAGGTTGAACATTTAATTGCCAGATTCTCAGTGACCTCTAGGATATTTTTTAACCTGAAAAAAATTATAATCACAAACTAAATAAAATATTAGCAAAATGGTCTCAAAGGTACTAATGGGAATAGTCATAATTTTCCTTTAAAAATAAACACATCCACTCGGGTATATTCAGTTTATGTATCAAAGATGCTTGTTTTATTTAGCTACCCATACCAGAGGTACCTCAGCTGTTTTAAATGATGAATTGCACATGTCCATACACATGTTTATTGTAGCTTTTGATGCAGTAGCCATAAGATTTTTGGGAACGCTCCTACTTCACTGTACTTGACTTTGAATCAGCATGATTGATGATAGTTGCTGTTTTTCATCAGCAGGGCCAGTTTTGAAAGCCTGGAGGACCTATAGCTGTAGGCTGCTGGGGGAAAGACAAGAAGTGATGGTTAGAGTTTTTTGCAGTCCCAGTCTGAACTGCAATTTGTCCAAGTCAGTCTTTGCATGTCCTTACTTCATCCTTGGTATCTCCCACCTTCCAGTATTTCCTTTACTTCTCTTTCACCTCAAAGTTCTTGTCCATGCCTTTTTCATGGTATGCAGTGTCTTCAGAAGTACCTATGACTTTAGAGAACTGGGTTATGAAGATGCACAAAAAATTATTTTACATACAAAAGTATTTAAGATCTCAGCTCTTTTACTTGGCAAAAGGTGTATGAATCCTTTGAGAAAAGGTGAATTTGAGATACAGCCTTTTTGTTACAACTGAGAAGTAAGAAATGCAGAGAGATCAAAACAACACATGTGAAGATGATAAACTGAAACTCCAAATTATTATAGGACAGGGACAAGCTAGGATCCCATCCTTATTTCATTTTAAGACATTTACTTGACTATAAAGAAGGATACACAGAGCTAAATGCAAGGCTTTTCTGCTAAGGACAGCTATGAATGTTAAAGGAAAAATATGATATTGAAGCAATAAATCAAGGAGAGAACCCCAGAATTTATTCTGCCGCCACCATCACTGTCAGAAGGCATCATAATCCTGATGGTGAGAGGAAGGCATCACCGAATGGAATATTTTGAACAAATGAAGCCTGGTGCCAAGGGAAATTACAGACTTTTCCAAGAATGTCACCCTCACAGTCATGGAGCTATAGACCTTCAGAAAAAAAACTAAAGTTCAAGTAATATATATATATACTATAAGTACTTTGGCACAAGTGTATCAGATTTTCAGCACTGTGATTATTGGACTACTCCCCAAAAGAGACTTTTGTATATATATAAAACTAACTTTGTTTATACAATCACATTGAATAGATATTATCAGAAATAAAAACCAAAACAACGGCAATGAAAAACCCACCTAATAAAATTTAATTAATGTTAAAATACTTAGTAAAGACAGGTACGGTGAGGAAGGTTCATTACTCAAGTTTATACACATTCAAATGCACCTTCCATAGACCCCAAATTCAAATCAAAAATTAAAAAAGGAAGGGTCAGTCAGTGGAAATGTAACTAGCAAGGGGACTGCAGAGTAAAGTAAGGAAAGATAGATGAATTAGTGTTGTTTGGAAAATTTTCTTTTTTGTTTTTTTTAAACAGAAAATAGCACTAAATATAGTAGCATCTGAAAACTATGAGAAGAGGTGGCTTTAAGTGTATTTTTTTAAAGAAATACATACATGTACTAAGTTTTAAAGATGACCATCATAAACTTTATCACTGCAAGAACACTCAAATTAAAAATGCTTATTTTTATTTAGAAATTTTATTATGTATTGTTATGAGCTAATTTGTCACACAGTTTTTAAAGGAGTTTTTCTATTTTACCAAAGATATCTGAGAAGTTACATATTTTTTAGGAAAGTTTGGGATGCAGACATTTTTGCGCTTCAAATTTCCGTTTTTCCTAAGTCTGAGAAAAATTTGATTTGCGAGGAAGTTCCAGCTTAGTTCTGCCAGTCCTCTGTGACTTTGGGTGACACCTTTGTTCAAAAGATGGAAAAAGAACAAAGGAATACAGTAACAATTTGCCCATCAGGGATAATGACAATGTGGGTGCCATTCCCTGGCAGTGGGCAGCTTGGGCAGTGTTTTAGAAACCTCAGTGTATCAAGTAAAGCATTTTCAGTATTTGCACACATGTACTATTTAGCTTAGCCCTCCTGATAATTTTAGATTTATTTAGACATGTCAAAGACTCTACATAACCTGGGTAACACTTTTCAAGCAATACTATGTCCTAAGCAGTGATTGTATATGAGAAAACAAATTCTTTTAGGAGTGAACTGACTGAAATGTAAGAGCGGTCGTGATATGAGGCGAATAAAATTTTGGCTGGTCAGAAATGGCAGAAATTTTTTTCCACTGACAATTTTTTTTTAAAAAACTTTGAATAGTTATCTCATCCAAATGTTTAAATGCATTATCTTTTAGTGACAATTACAAGAAAGAACAAGCTGAAATAAAAGAAATCAACCTTTTGCCATCTTGGAATTCAAACCTATGGAGTTGCATGCTAAATAATTCAGTTCCAATTAACTTGGCTTTGTACTACACCATGTTCTAATGTAGAATATAGAAAAACAAAATCCCCATAATCTACCACATTGAGTAGAATTATAAAATACTTGTGCTGCAAATTCTTAATTAAACTTTAGACTTTTCTGTAGAAAGATATTTGCTTGAAGGAAAAAATGGGAAAAGCATCATATATTTTCCCGGGTCTGATTGCAAAGCTCAGCTGAAAAGTTTTGTGGGGAGAAGGTGAGATCCTCTGAAATCCTGCATCTATTCTTTCTGCTCAATATATAACTTCCACCTGTCCAGACATATATTTGTTCATCCTTGCAATTAATTTGACATCACCTCATAGCATCAGCTATTTTTGCCATCTATTAATATTGCCTCCTACTTGTAACACTAACCCTAACAGAGCACCACCTTACCTGTATCAGTACATTATTTATGCTTCTATGAAAGGAAGAAATGTAGCAAGCTGAAGAATTTTTCCAATGTTTGCAAAAGTAAAGGCAAAAGCAAAGACAAACACTGATCCCTCTACAAGTCAGCATAAACCATAGGGAGAGCAGCTGTTGTGAGCCACAAAGTGAGCCAGGTCACACTACTGACAATTAATAACGAGCCTGAGTAATTTTATCTGAGATGGTTTGTGTTTCTTCTGCTGTTTCCTGCAATGTGACAGCCTGCAGGAACTCTCAGTACAAGGAGAATGATTGCTAAATGTTGGATCAGTATCACAAAATGTACTTTTTTGCAAGGTTAAATGAAAACAGAATTAGACTATTTTCCCAGCCCTTGGGACTGAGAATTTATGCAGTGACAGCCTTGAAACCCAATTTGGATTAACAGAAATAACAAGTGAAGTTAGTGAAGAATTTTGTCCTCAGTGAATGATTAAGAGTTTGTCAGTGACTAAAATCTTTTAAATACTAACAATTAAAGATATGTTTGTTGGATTTTGCATCAAATCCCTGCTGAAGTGGGGAGGTATCTGAACTTTGTCACTGAATTTTGGTTCACCTTTTGTATTACCTGCCTGATCTTTTGTGTTGTGATTTTATCTTGGTGATGAATTTTCTTTTTATAACACAAAGAGGATGTGGAGGAAAATTAGTGTCAGCTTACCAGTTAACCTCTTCCTGTCACTCACTCCTATTGCCATTTCTGTACAGATTGCTATTTATCACTGTGGTATTTCATTTTGAATTTTAAATTACACGTATAATCAAAAATTAAATGTTATAATCTTTAAATAAAGGAACTTCCTACATAACCTCTATGACAGGCTGTAAATGTGTCTCTCTGCCTGAACTCTACTTTGTAGTTGAAAATTGTCAGCAATTCTTTTGTGACATTTGTGGGGGTGGGTTTCTACAGAAATGTCAATTTGCTGAAATTTAAACTTTCCACAAATCAAGTTTCAGTGCAAACATAATCAAGAGGAGTTTCTCAACTAAGGATAGGAGTTTCTCAACTAAGGGTAGGAGTATTTAACTGCAATCAGAAGAATAATTGGACAACTAATATAATTGACAACAGCTAAGGTACATTGCAGAACCATGGGAAGCCAAGTTTCAAACCTTTTAATCAATGATTATTCAATTCTGTAAACATAAGTAGATCTATTTCAAATAGAGAGCTGAAAATGCATATGAGGTGTGAGAAACCAGACTGAAATCCACACTTCATTTTGAATAAGATTCTCAAATTCCTGAACCTACTCTACTACAAAGCAGTCCTGCCAAAAGTGCTGCCACTTTCTCACTTGTACACCTCCAGACCACACAATATGCAAGAGTATGTCACCACTGAGATGAGAAGACATCCAGATTTTAATGTATTTCACTCATAATTACCAGATATTTCACAGCACTCAAATGGCTGCATAAAGTGATAGCACAAACCAAGTTCTTTGTAGCACAGCTCTCCCATATGGGTACACAAACGGGTCTATAGTTACAAGTTTGGATTTTTAGTACATTAAGCTACTCCACGGAAAGTCTTTGTTCACACTTCATGATTCATGCTGGGAGATAATTTACATCTGAAGAGTAAGAAACCACACAACTTTTCTGTGGTTCAAAGTCTGATTTGGTGCACTATGTTTGTGTGTATTTGTATATATACATACACACACACACATGTATATCTGTGGGTGTACCTATAATCACTTTTATGTACATACACATGCCCACGAGCTTGCACAAAAGATGACAGAAAACTTATGGGGTTTATGGTCTGTTTAGATGGGTTTCACCATCTTTCTGCTGTTATCCAGAGGCACAGTTATTAGTGCTGGAGTGGTGAGTTCCCTCTGATGATACATGGAACCTCGAGGCAGATATAGAGAACACAGCAGTGCCAGGGGATGCTGAATGGAATTTTTCTTCTTATAAAAACAGTTATGCTATTTCACCTTGAACAACTAACAAAGTTTTCAAAGATCTTTGGCCTGACATCAGTTTTTAACTCCTGTCTTCTTTGCTGAAACCTCCTTATAACAGGTAGTGCCTCAAAATGGATATTTTCTAAAGAGTAGCAATGAGAACAGTGAACTCCATGAAGGCTTCTGTCTAAGCAAGGAGGGAATGTGATGTTCAATTATCAAGAAGTGCCACAGAGGTAGAGAAGAGGACAGAAACTTCTCCCTGCCACTCATTATGCTTGATATTCCTCACTTTACATCAAGCTTGATATAAATTATTTATACCAATCTTGATATAAATTCTTAAAGCCACCAAATTTTCCTAATTAAACTGTACTAGTTCTGTCAATATTTATTGTCCATGTGGCCTCTTCTTGTATGTGTTGGATTCTTCCTTTATCTGGGGTTCATTCAAAAACCCATGGTGTGGAAAATGACACCAAATCCTCCTGCCAAAAACTCAGAAATGAGACTCAAGTTCTCTTTTACAATAAGCACCCCAATGATTTTTAAGTTCATTTAAATTCCCCATAACTGAAGGAAAAATCTTTTTCTTCTTAGTAGTGTGTGTTCACTTTTACACAGGTATATTATTGGTCAAAGCTTCCAGCTGTGAATAGATTTAGTTCCCTTCTGTCCTTGGTCTCTTATTCTGAAGAAATGTGTAATGATTTAGATTGTAGAATAATGTAGAAATTTTGTAGAAAATAGATTGTAAAAAAATTGTAGAACAATGTAGATCTAAAATATAAGTTCAGAACTTCACTCAGCATAAATTGGTACAATTACAGTGCTGTTTAAAGAATCTCTCAATCTTTTCAATAGTTTGAGATTAAGATATTTGATAGAACTTATGTGAGGATTAATGAAAAAACATAGTTAGCTGTCCATCATGTTTATTTTTTATCACTCACCATCTTGCAATGGAAATCCAACAAAAGTGTTCAAAGCTAGGGATTGTACAAGTGCAAAAATTGCCTGGGACCTACAGAGTGACCAGGCTGTAATCATTTCTCAAGATCTGTAGATTTGTTCAAAAAAAAGGATTTTTTTTTTTTTCCCCAAAAACCAATTTTTAATTATAATTCCATCAGGAGGACCTGCTCTCCTGCAGAACAAGGAAAGTCTGGATAAAAATGCAGTATACCATTCAGATGAACATTTTCATAACATATTTGAATAGCTGAGGCACAGAAACGTCCTAATGAAGTAAAAAAGATAAATAATAAAAATTTTGCTGTGTTTTTCTCTTAGAACTTCTGGTATGTGTGTTTTCCCTTCCAGTGCATTGTGGTGCAAAGTGTGATGGCAGAATGCCTGTGGTCCTGCTTAGTGCAGGGGATGACATAAAGATTCAACAGAAAATAGAATGTTCTCAAGACCAATAACCGCAGGTAAAAGACACATTTGCTGTGTCACTCCTGTTTAGTTTAATTTAAACTAGTACTAGTACTTAATCTTGATTGTGTTTGGTACAGAATCTAATATAATCATGTCTTATTTTTGTTTTTAATCCAGAGCACTCTGTAGTAAATATGAAAACTGCACATTTCTACTGGTACTTATTACCCTGAAGGAGTAAGAACTTGGACTAACCTAAAAGTGATTCAAAATATTCTGTATTAGCAATATGATCTGGGAGTCAATATTACCTCATGTCTGTGTATCTTTAGTACCACATCAATTTTCTCATAATTCTACTGAAAATTTCTGTTTCATTTTTAAAATACCACCTCCTTAGAGTGAATTTTAACATGGTTATAGATCATACTGTGACCATACATGTATTTTACAGGTCTACATTTTTTATGTGGTAGCCTCTGAGTTACTTGTAACAAAGTCATCATAGAATGTGTAAGAATTTTACCGTGGTATATGAATCCTATTTTTGTATGCCAAAACCAGCATTTTTAGAAAGCAATATTATAGTTCTGGGATAATCTATATAAATAATTTTGTAACTGCAGAAAAAAAAAAAAAGCCATAATGACTGTGCTTCATTTGATAACTTGCATAATTTCTGCCTTCTTACAAAATAGAGTCACAGGACCTGCTGATATCTCAGGTGACAACAATGTCCTGCATGGACAAAGGACAGATCAGCTGGTAGGCTAATTGACAGATTTTTTCATGGCACAGTTATAATTTGATTTGAAATTCAAAAATTCTATTTGTGATTCAAAGCTTTGAGGTCATCTAGTACTTATACTGCCTCCAAATTTTACTGTCTGTCTCTACTGCTCTGGTCCTTTGAAATGCTGCAAGCATTAATCAAAATTCAATTGTTTGTTTTAATCAGATTTCATGGAGAAAGTACATTGTAGGTGGAGGGGTTGTGAATTGCCTTGCAAAATGGAAATATCAGGCGTAATTTGATCACTATAAATGAGAAAACAGTAACAATTAAATGTGAATAAACCTTTACCATGGAAATCAAGAATTAATTGAAAGGTCAGTGGAATGCCTGTTGTAACTGAACCATGTAAATAATAATCTAACACTCCTTTATTGCAAATTAAAAATACAGTTGATAACTGGTATAGAGATTATAAAAAACTGCTTTTACTCCTGAAATTAATGGAAAAGCATCTACTGATTTTAATGGAAACAGAAAATTCATTTATGAATTGGTCATATAAACAAGGCTATTTGGAAAATCAAAAATTCACTCAAGCATGAGACATAAAACACAGGCTTACTTCTAAATAAAGCCTACAATAAACTATTTACTGTGCTGATACATAAAGATCTGAAATTCATAATTAGTTTATAACACCAGGGCAGAATCTCTGATCAAATATATAAAACGTAGCAGCTGATCAAAAATAGTTTTCAATTTCATTTAGGGCTCTTTCTACTCTCTGGGCAAAACTTCTAAGTAGTTCTTGATATTTAAAAATTCTCTGAATTGTTGCCCCAGCTGCTGTTCTGTCCCAGCTCCTGACACACTTTGCTGTTATCCTTTCTTTTCCAAAGGAAGACAACTGCTGCCTGTGGAGAAGGGCTGGGAAGACACATTTGTAAGCACGACACAGCTTTGCAAGCTCACATTTCAGCTGCCTGGGACCACAGCTGTGAGAAAGAGTGGTGTGGGAGCAGTGCCTGTTAATACAGCAAATGGGAATCGAGTGCAGATGGGGTGCAGTTAGCACAGGCAGTGTTTCATCACAGATCTCACTGCAGCCACTCCACTGGGCTGTATTTTCACATGAAAAGCAAAGGAAACTTTCCTGTTCTCTCCCTCCATCATCACTTAACTTCATCTGGAATTGCTATAAATTTTAACATGCAGAAAACAAATTATTTCTATTTAATTTCATCAAAAAGAGGTTCTGAATAGAATTTTGAGCTTTTTTTTACAACAACTTCCAACATTAAAAAAATTAATTTCCTTTAATTTAAGAAGCTATGATAACATTAAAAAAAATTTTTTGGTTATGAAAGCTTATTCAAGGCATTCTTTGGGCTTTAAAAAAGGAGACTGATTTAAAACCTACTGTAAGAGTGACTTCTGAAGTTTTTCAGTAATAATTTTGAGAATTCTTTATTAACCACAGTTGCAGCAGAGTTGGAGGAAGAATAAGGCTGGGTTTGAGTGTGGCTGTCTGTGGACAATGATATCAAATATCGGTGAAAATTAAAGTTATAATTTGACAAAGTGCTTGAATTGACATGGCCAACAGTTAGAGGCCTATTTAGAATCAGCAAGAATCCAAATATGTTGACAGAATTTGAAAAGATCCCTCTCTAGTTTTTTAAACTTTTTTTCTCAGAGATTGCACTTACTATTTCTGATTGTTCTACTTGAATGGTGAAACTTGAAATACACTGTAGAAGCTGAAAATACATACTGCAGCTAATTGTGAAAATCACAGAAATGGAAATTATTTCTCCTTCTGCATCCACTTCTAAGGAACATTCTTGTAAATTAGTTATTGAAAAATGATTACTCTTTAAGTGGATGTAAAAAAAATTGATTTTAAGAGTTTTGAGTTGTTTTTTAATAACCTGCTCTAAAACAAGCTTGTCAGTTAAGAAAAAGAAAGATATGGCTTTATTTGTAATATGCTGAGGAGCAAAGGACATGGGATAATAGCCTCACTCTGTAGAAGCTGGTGACTTTTCTATGACACATTTTGTTAACCTGTGCTGCTTCAAGAATGAAATTTCAATTAATTCAACTCAGTTCAGGAATTAAATGAACCCCTAACATCACACACTTAAGTACAGATGTAGATATTGGTTTAGATACAGATACTGATTTTCTGGTGTTTTATTTTTCATTTTCAAACAAACAAACAAACAAAAAATACAATAATAAATAAAGAAGACCTACCCACAAAAACAGATAGATACCATCTTTATCTTTCATCTCTACTCTTGAATATTTTTCAGTCCAGTCCATCATCACTTTTTTTTAGCTTGAAGGCAGTATGTTTTACGTAGCAATATAAAAAATTCAAAATGCAACATATCTATTTTAGTAAAACAAAGATTCAGCTCAACATCAAAGAAACCAGTACAAATGGGGCATGAGGCATCATTGAAATCAGAGAATTTTCTTCCTAAATATATATTTTTTGTTTCATCTTCACAGTTATTTCTGTTTAATTTCTCATTCACTGGAGTTTGCACAGCTCAGAAACAAGCAGTTTCCTTAATAGCAGCAACTGAAAGTAAGACTCTCTTTTCAAAGCTGTCTCTAAGGTCTGCATGAAATGTAGAGTGTAATGAAATGCCAAGTTGCATTTTTCATATAAAAAGGATATTCATTGGTGATTATTTTACCTCTTTTTCCCCCTTCATCAACTAGAAACATTTTCAGCTCCTCACCTAAGCTATAAAATTCATGTTAACAAATTAAGTTCATACATCAATAACAAATCTGATAAACATTTCAGAGGTGCAAACAACTGAAATGGAATGATTGAATAACCAGGACAGAGCTGATGATCCAGAAGTAAAGTCAAAAGAAGAGTAAATAAATAAATTATTAAAATCCCTAACTCTTCTGATAAGTAATATCTTAGGGAGTTAAAAGCTCCTTGCTGACCCAAGGCCAAAAGTATCTCATAACATTTTTGAAAACAAAATCACAGAATTTGGGGAATTGTGATTCAAAGCCGGGTTTCTCATTCTTCAAATTGAAGTATGGCATTTGAGGAAATATGGGTTAGACCTGAGAGCTTCAAGAGATTTAGCATAGCTGATGTCTTATTTTGCTGTAACTTTGGAGAGAGTTGCCCTATTACGCTTTTATTTTCTGGTTAAAACCCTTCCAGGCTTTCAGTAAGGGACAGAGAAAAACCATAGGTGATTTGACAACAAGTCACCCAATCTGAAATACATAAAATCCCACAAAACATGTCCTCCTGCAATCATAATGTAACTAGACATATTTCCTACTTTTTATTCTTTGTACATCACTTTTTAAAAAGCATATGTTCGTGCCTATGTGCACTCCTAGTAAAGTTATGAGAAGGTCATCACCAGAAAAAAGGTCAGAACAGAGTGTTTTTAAAAGTGTCACACCATTGAATTTGTCCTTATAAGAATTCAAATAAATTATCAGCTCTTCACTTTAGACATGTTATGACAAACAAGGTGTGAAACTGCTACCTGCTGGAACAGAATGGGGTTAAGAAAATGGCACATTCAAGTTTTCCCAAGACACCAAGGTCAGAAGGAGGTTCAGGCTGGAGTGCCCTCCTCTGTACCCACCCCACAAAAACTTGAGGGATAAGATGACTCTGTTAGGTGTATTTCTTGCCCTGAGAGTAAGGATTATTCTAATTTTTAATCTAAAACCAAGCAATTTCTTCAGCTGACTAATGAAGTGATACTCATAAACGTGTTTTCTGGCCAACTCATAGTAAACAGTCATTACTTAAGAGAAAGTTTTTGCATTAATCAGGTCATGCTCTTAGTACAGGACCTCACTGGCCTGAGAAAGACATCAAGTTTTATGTCTCAAAACAAACTTCTGTAATTTATAGTCTTTCCCTAACACATGTTTAGACAGGAAACTTGGTTTATATGGATATGCAGTTTCTCAGTTTTTATGGTCAAGAAACAATTATGTGAGGAATTAAATCTATTTCTCTACTATCCTAAGATAAGAAAATGCTTTTGTAGAGGAGAGTCTTTGCCCAAAACCAAGATTATGCTTAAAGGAGATGCTACCCTATGTACTTTAATTCATTAGTTACATGCCCACAGCAGCAAATTAAACTTGTAATACCTCTCTAAATTCCCTTGCTTCTTAGACACTAATCTATTATTGGAAACATTACAAGGTGGAAATACCCTTAGAGATTCTACTAGCTTACCTCTGATAATGCAGGCTTGGTTTTGTTGTTGTCTCAAAATATTTAAATCCTTTTAAAACCTGTTATAAACATTTCCAAAATGTCAAGTGCTACAAAAAACTTTTATTAGTATTTGTGGTACATCTTTGCACTATCCAGTTATTAAAGGAAAATAAAAAAGAAAGAGGAGAAGACATAGAGAGAGAAAAAATGTACTCTCTATGTTTAGTTTAAGATAGACTACATCACACCTATGCATTCTAGCAAGTTCAGTGTATTGTGAAGGTCACATTGGTATTTTCCATTGCTTTGCATTAGTGCTGTACCTTAAAGATCAGCTTTAAAGGTAATGGACTTTTAGTAATCCTATAAATTTGTTTTGGTACTATGTAAAAATACTAATGAAGAATATTATGCTTCTACAAATATTGTTTTTGGCATATCAGACCTTATTTAAATTCAAGACTCTGTAGCATTACAAAAGTGATCTCTAAACCCTGAAAAATACTCCAGGTTTTCTCCTGCTGATGGTTTTCATCTCCTACTTTGTGTAGCCCAATGTCTGGAGTCCAGACCACTGCAGGCAGAGCAGAGGTGTCCAAGCAGAGAAGTTTGTCATTCAGTTTTGGTGCACAGTACACTTAGGACAGAGCCACGTTTGAGTTTACAAACCTGCCTGTTTGGCTTGTATCTCATCAATCAAGGGGATGGGTCTCCCTGGAAATATATCAACAAGTAAATTTCACTCCTTTCAGCATTATTTTCTACAGCTTGAGATGAGCCAAGGCCTGTCCTTTAGAAAATACCTAATTTTGAGGAAGGAATAGTGAAACCTTTTTCATCTTTTTTCCACTTCTACTTTCAAATTCTTGTCAATGTTCTGTTGATTTTTTTTTGAGTAGAATGCCAGAGTATAAACACAAGAAAAAACAAAGTTAAACAAAGGCACAACTTGCAGCTCAGGGAATCGATCTTCTCTGATTCCTTATGCCATTCTCATGTGCCTCCAAGGTAACAAGCAGGGGAAATGTGTCTCTAAGAAGAGAGACCTAAGAGACGATTAGAAAATGTCAATAAGAGAGTGAAGGAATTCTTCCATGTACACAAAAGTCCTTTAAAGTTCCTGCCTGCAGGTTACACAGCAGGAAAAGTAAAATCAAGCAAATTAAAAGAGACCGATAGGATCACAATGGCTGAGCATCAGTTCTTTCAAGTGGTGTTGGGAGCCATGGCATGCTCTGTGATTTACATTCAGTTTTTCTGTTCTCCTGCTTGTCTCAAGAATTCTTTTGGCTTTGTTACCCATTGTTTGAACCCTTTTTGTGAGGTATTACATGGATCCTGGCAGTGTCACTGGAAGAGCCCCTGGTTTCTCTGTCACCAAGCATGTTCTGAGAGACATGTGGTCAGTGGGATGTGTTCTAAAGACCTTTTGAAAGCATTTAGCTTTCTAATAAAAACATAAGAATTAGTTAAAATGGAAAATTAAGCTGAAAGATTGCAGAAAGGTCTGGTATGGTCTACTTAAAATTGTGTGTTTTACCACTTCCACACTTAA
Source organism: Urocynchramus pylzowi (assembly GCA_013397555.1). Taxonomy (NCBI): domain Eukaryota; kingdom Metazoa; phylum Chordata; class Aves; order Passeriformes; family Fringillidae; genus Urocynchramus; species Urocynchramus pylzowi. The sequence continues at coordinate 1,643,520 of VZRH01000363.1, read as the reverse complement.
GTTTAAAGAGAATACTGTGTGATCTAAATTATGATAGATTGAAATACAGTATTTTCAACAGAACTAAAGTGAAAAAAATATTAAAGAAAAACCAAAATTAATAGCAAGCAAACACTTTAGTTGTGAGGGAGGGAATATGGGGGATCAAAAAGCTGTGGCCCAGATGAGATGACTGGCTAAGTGACTTTCAGCAGTCAAGAATGCACTTTGCTTTCCCACTAGTGACCTTGATTTCAGTCAGTGGGAATTATGCATGCACACAAAGAGAATAAGAGTAAGGATTTGAATCCAGTTTGCTTAAACTGTTACTATATTTGTAATTTTTATAGGAAATCTATATTATTGTCCAGACAATGTCAAACATTAAAGAATGATTATTGTTCTATTGCTCTTTTGTTCTATTTGTACAAAAGCTTAAAACAATTATTTTAGTATCACCTTAAAACTAATTTTTTTTTTATGTTCTGTATTAACTCAAGATTATTTTAGCTAACACATACTAAAGGAAAATTTTTTCATTATTATCTATATTTTTTTTGCTGTTGAGAAACACCAAGTGAATAATTAATGATCACATTATTTTTCTTTATCATAAATCCTTACTAATTCCAGAATATATGGTGCCTCATTCAGGAAATAATATACACTTAGAAATGGTCTTGAACTAGGACTAATCTAGAAAAAAAAAACTGTATCAAGCAAGGTTTCTACCTTCAGAAGGGATAACATATATGCATGAATTTTAATTGAATTTTTAGTCTCAATTCTATGGTCAACCATCCAAACTCATTAAAAAATACTAGAAAATTATTTTTCTGGTGTGTTTTTTTGCCTCTCTAGCATTATATGCAAAACTCTGGGCAAACATGCACTCAGGAGCTTCTCACACAGGTCATCTTGTGAGGGATCAATTCAGGATCTGAACATTTAGCACTCAGCAGAAGTACTGCTTGATTTAAGAGATTAATATAACTGATTGCCAGAGGTCCTTGTCTTTTTCTCTGTGAATAAGAAGTTGCTAATGGGGGAAGAAGGGGCCTGTCTTTTAAAACAGGTTATATGTGCACAGATGGACCCTTGTCTATTGTGTCATTGAACTGTTTCCTTTACACCCAACAAACTATTTAGGGGACTTGGCTGCCAGTAATATCTTCTGAGCACTAAACACATTTAAGTAATTAACCAGCTAAAACTGCTGAATCTGTTTAGGAATAAAGACATTTTAGAAATAAAGACTTTCCAAGACATAAGATCTAGAAAATTTTTACACAGGAAAGAGACAAGTTGCAGTGGTTTACAGACATATTAAATCATGTAAACATTATTGTCACAATAATTACTATTCCTATTGCAAATACTTGTACAGAGTAAATGCACCTCCTGTCACCCATCACGACCCAGGCTGCCATTCTGTTCAGATTTGTGCCATGCCAGAGGCAATAAAATGACCCCTGCTCTAAAATCCTTACTGCCTTCATCCACTTTATCTGAATTGACTGTTCTGGTTTGTGAACTGCCATGTCCTTGGTATATGTTATTTTTATTGGTATGCTATTTACAGGAGCGAGCCAAAGTTAATAATGACGTGCCTGGAACAAGATGTACTAAGGGAAGAAGTACTAGATGGTAGGACAGAAACTGCCAAAGGGAGAACCTTTACATCTTTAAACATGAGAAAGGAGAAATAATTTTCTTTGGTTCTGATTCTAGTCTGTTTCCTAAGTCTCAGTTCATGACTGGGAAGGGGAGGGATGGTAGGGGAGAGGATGGGAGGGGAGAGGAGGAGAGGAGAGGGAAAGATGGTTTATTGCCAGTAAACAATACTGTGTGAAAAAAAATGCTATTTCCCATTAGAAAAATAAACAAACAAAAAACAATCAAACAAAATCAGGTTCTCTGGAAGCCTCAAAGTGCAATTTATTTGTTTTATCAGGAAGCCAGGGGTCAAAACAGCATGACCAGAGGGCTGCAGGAATGTGCTATGCAGAGAATTGCTGTGACACCTTTGCTTACCTCTCCAAAGGTGCCTGCCTTGAATCCTTCAAGGTAACAAAAGGGAATAAAAGGAAAGAGATTAGAAATCAGATTAGTTAATTAGAGATGTTTTCACTTCATGGAAATTAAGGTGCTTCTTACAGAGGAGAGATTTTACAGGGCAAGTTAACCAATATTCAGTTTTCTTACACGTGCATGTTTGTTTCTTCAAGTGTTTGTAAGGTAAAGACTGAAAGTTTATGACAGTGTGACAAAAAACATAGACATAATTCAGTGCAGAATTTCTCTGATTTTGGTTCTTTTCTTCACATCTGAGTGAGAGAATCTATAGAAGAAAATTATTGGCAAGGTGGTTGGAATGCATATTCCTTCTATGATAATTTAAAAATACAATATTTATGTTTTCATATCAACCCAGTGGTTTTCAACACAGAATGGCTCCTAAAAAGAATTTCAGAAAACCTCTACTGTAACAAAGATGCTAATGTATAGGTGTGAAATGTTGTCCTTGTCTGGAAAAAGTTTTTCCTATTCCAATTGCAGGATCCTGTTTTTCCCTTGTTTCCCTGCCAAGCAAACTTGTCCTTAACTGTGGGGAGAGGGAAGTGATTTTTCTGCTGCAGACTTTCGACTTCACTGGCTTTTCATCTGCTTCTCAGAAAAAATTAACAAAGAAATGAATATTTCATGGAAGCAGACAGATTAGAAAAATAATTAGTGCCAAAATAAAAACACACTGAAGTGTTTTACACCTGTTTAATCTTCATTTTATTTTCACTTTGTAAAATAAGGGTTTAATTGAAACTATGATTAAAAACAAAGTTATATGGAAAATTTAATTTTTGTTCTTAAATACTTTCTTTTAAAATTACCTGTGGAAAATTCCCCAAAAAATTTTCCAACTGATTTTTTTTAATGGAAAAAAATATTTCTCTACCAAATCTAGTGCAAGTTACCATGGTAGCAAAACAGCAATCAGTGCTACTCTAAGACTAGACTAATGTCATTCTGTATGATTAGATATATTTCAAAGCAACTAGACAGTATCCATCCTAATGCTCTTAAGTTATTAAGCATTTTAATTTCATTTAAAAATAACATACATATTTTTAATTTCAGGAGATAATCAGAGCCTGCTAGAGCAATGACGGTGTCTTAATTTACATTATAGAGGAGGTGAACATATGATCAAGTGAGTCAGATGAACTAAGAGAAATCAAAGGCACAGAGACACAGGAAAATGTTGCCAGACAATTTCAGCAGTGGCAGTTTGTTTAATCCATCTCAACAAATGAGACAATGCAAATCACAGTGCAGAACAGGGCCAGGCAGATTTGCTCCTCAGAGGAGGGTGTTAACTCCCTGCAACCCACTTATAGACCCCTGAGCATTGCCTCCACCTTCCCACAAAGCTCTCCATGACCTCTCCATGAGCTCTCCTTGCACCACCACTCCTGATGGAAGGCAAGAGCTGCTCCTGTACAACCACCTCCTATTGCAGAGCTTTGGGCAGAAGCCACTGCCTTGCAATACACCATTGGCACAAGAATTCATAGAATTGCAGAATGGGTTTGGTGGAAAGGGACCTTTATCTGGTCCCAACACCCCTGCCATGGGCAGGGACCCTTTCTATTAGCCCAGAATGTCAAAAGTCCATCCAACCTGGACCTGAACAGTTCCAGATGTTTAGGGAGCACATCTCCCAGTTTCTTTGGGAAACTTGTTTCTGCGCCTCACCACCCTCACACTACGGAATTTCTTCTTATTATCTAACCTAAACCTACTCTCCATCAATGCCCATTTAAAAAGCCTCTCCCCCTCTTTTTTCCAAGCCCCTTTAACCCACCCTCTCTTCCTGTCATGGGATTTGTTGTGTCTGTATTACAAGCCCCCCCTTTTCTCACCCTCCATTTCATCATGTGGGAAACACAACTTCTGCCAGGAACTGAGCCTGGGGTACCCATCACTGCTGAGCCCCAGTGAGGATTGTCCCTAAAGAGCCACAGGATAGGTTAGGCTGGAAGGAACCTTGAAAGTTCACGTAGGACACTACTTGTCTAGATATTGTAAGAAGGTAGTTTATGAAACTCACCTACAAATCTAGGCAAAAGCATACCAAAGTCAGGAAAATGCTCCGTGGTGGGACATCTTAATGCAGGAATCTCTGTGCACCACATCCAGGTACCGATTTGTTGTTCCGGGGATTTTTTTAAGGCAGATGTTTATTACTGTGTCTAATGTCCCCAACAGCATGTTAAGCTTGAAACACACTCAGAAAATATCCTTAGGGTGAAAAAAAATAAGACATGGAGATAGAAACATACAATTGTTTTAAGGTTGCTTGTTTCATCTGCCTCAGAAAGGGCAGTTTTAGTGTCACTGTCATCTGCTGGTTTTCACTGTTCTGAGTAACTACATCTGGGTCCTATAAATTGGCTGAGTGACCTTCTGTTTTAGCTCCATTATGGAATCCAAGACAGTGATGAGGGGCCCAAGTACCAGCATGGCTTTCTGAAACTCCCATGCTCAGCACAACAGAGTGACCCATGGTTAGTCAGCCATCAGTGCTCACCGACATGACTCCACTTTGATGACCATGGGGGTGCTAGGAGGGAGGCAGAAGCATTGGAAGAATGAGAGAAATTATGAAGAGTTAAAACCAGATTTATTTGGTCTTGCCTTCATTTAAACTGCTGTTGTTGTCATGCTTTAATGTACTTACTTGAGGTACCATCATTTTCAGGTCATCGCAGGTGGTTTTTTTTTTTGCTGTTTCACTTCCTGGCTGAGCACATTCACACATCAGCATTCACTTCTCAGCCTTATCACTACTTTACCCGTTATTGCAAACATTGCCAAAATTCCTTCTTAAGCTCTAAAACTCAGAAGTATTTTGCTTGAAGTTTGTTGCTTCTATTTCAGACTTGAAGGAGACTTGTGTGTCCAGAACATTGTCTGTTTTCTTTCCAATTATGTTGCTTGGTCTATAAAAGATATTACTTACAAGCTTTTTCCTGCTTTTAAAAAAATCTGTGTGTTTCTATGTAAGTTCTAATATTAGAAACAGTGCTGTTTCCTGTGGCAATACACGAGATAATTGAAATTAATAGTCCTTGAGGCTCCTGCATTAGTTAAAAATCATCAGGGATCAAAAAAGCAAAGATATCTGTGTATTTATAGTATGTATGATACAATTGTAGATATTACAATACCCTTCAGGTAACCCACTTGAATAGTTTTTTCTCTGAAACCAGACACTCCAAGCCACAGGAGCTGTCCAGACAGTAGAGGTGGGACGAGTTTCATCTTGACTAAATTCACTGCAATTTTTCAAAAAGCTGCTGCCTACAGAAAGTGTGGGCAAAAGGATGTTAAAGCAAGGAGAAAAAAATTAATTGTGAAAAGTGAATGGCATAAAAAAATGTTTGTCTGTCCCATCCACATGTGGCTGTGCAGACCTGGAAGAGAGGAAGAGCTTGTCAGGCACTGGCTGGGGAGCATGCAACGCCTGGTTAAGGTTTTCTCTGCCCATGGTGCCCCAAAGACTCCAGTGTCCACCATGGTGTATCAGCCTGCAAGATGCTCTATTTTCTTTTTTTTTTTTTTTCTGGCATTGGAAAGAAGCAATCTCTTGAAGGAACATTTTGGATATCCTTGTATTTTTCCTAGACCTCCTTTCTTTCTGGAAACAACCTGACCCTTGGGTTTACATTTCTCCACTAAGACAAAAAAAAAAAATTACTCAACTTAAAGGAAATTTCAAAATGATTACTAGTATGATTGGTATTGATGAAGCAGTAATACTCTTTCTGCTTCACAAAGTACATGCATTAATTCATCTCTGGTTCCAAGAACTGTGCTGCTAAAAATTTAGCTGATGTTTTATTGAGAGGTTTTTATGATTGACAAAATGTGTATTTCATATAGTTAGGGTGTTTCTGTCACAAATCCTGACTATTTTACTGCCAATATTCAATCTTTCATAAAAATTAGCTCCATAAAAACAGCCATAAAACAACAGTAAAAGGAATTTTTCTTTACATGAAAATATATATCTTGAAACAAATAGTTTTAAGCAAGGGAGATTTACAAAAGCACTGCTTCACTCACCATACAATTTCTTCTTTTTAATTATAACTGTCAGACTCTGTCTAAGAACTTGGGAAACCAATTTGCTTAAATATGAATTTTATAAGTATGAAAAGTGATTAAGAAAAAATAAAGACATATCGTTCTGTATAATATGAGATATTTCCTCAACTGATACTGTTGGTGATTAACAAACTGAACAACTACATTCTGTTTCTAGGATTTGGGAAGGTTTTTTACAGACTGACAACTGTTAGCTGTCACTTTGAGGCACTGCAAAATTACATATGGTAGATGCTCATTAAGAAGATGACTAGTAAAAAACACTTGCAACACTTTCTTTTTAAATTTATCGACATTTAAAATATTATTTTGTGATTCATTGTCAAAAAGATAGTATAGGCATTATAAACATTACAAACTATTGTGCTTCTCAGTTCTGTGAAAGAATAATGATCCTTTTCATATGCTAGATTTCCAGTCCTGTGAATTTTAAATTCTCTCTTCACAGTAGTAAAACAGCAAAGGTATTATTCTAATATGAACTTTCCTATTTCCTTTTCTTCTTGCTTTCTAACAAAACAATAGTTTAGAGTGTTTTTGGGAAGCCAGAGCTATTGGTTTCAATTCCTCCAGTGAAAGGTGAGGTATGAATGTAAGAGAGCTCAGGGCTCTCATATCCCTGAGTGAAAAAGTCATTCGAGTTCTAGGCTCTAGAACTTCTAGATTAGGTACACATACACACCCAAAAGCATCAACAACCAAAAAAAAAAAAATCTGAAGCTCTGAAAAGACAGTACCATCTGTTTTTAAGGTGGCACTTAATGCAGTTCCTATTTCTCTGTTTGCTCTTTGCTCAAGAACTGCAGCCAGCTTTACAGTGTTTTCTGACTTGTGATTTCTGTGTCCTGTTTGGTTCTCGATTGAACTGGGAACAGACAATACTGGAAACCATCAATTGCAATGTATGTCATGAGTAAGAACTTGAAAGAAGGTTTTGTTATGAATACAGGGTTGTTTTCTTTTTATTGTGGAGGTGAATAGAAATAGTTAACATCAAAACCTCTTTAAGATGTTTGACAATTGAATAGGAAAACCTGCCAAGTCCTGTGAAAACAATATCTTTCGAGGCACCCTTTTAAGTGTATTGGCAGCAACCAGAAATAGCAGAGCAGGCTGACAAAATTTCTGGAAGTGACACAGAGTCACTGTACCCTCTGGCACCTCTGAAGAGCAACCCAAAAAGGGAGAGTGACTTCCTTCCCCTATTACAAGAACTACTGCTGTAACAACACAGCAAAAATGCAGCAATCACACAGCTCAGCCTTGTTTGAAAATGGAAACTTATTTTTCTTATTTGGACATTCTAATCTCCCTATGTAAGATTCATAAAAAATTTGCTGTGGAGGTATTTGCCTTTCTGTCTTTCCTGACCCTGCAATCATTTCTGAACACAGATGTGCTCAAGCACACAAACACCCCATGAAGTTTTTTTCTCAAAACATTGAGGGAGGATCAAGAAGCTCAAAGGACGTTGGCATTTGAGCTCTCAGAATAATGAGGACCTAAAAAATGAGAACTGACATGCATATCAATTGTACATTTTTTTATACAAGTCTTTCATACAGATTCAAGTGCCATCAAGCTTTGCTGCAAAAGTAATAACCTCTTATAATTTTTTTTCAAGGGTAAAAGGACAGACTTCTCCCAGGTAAAAACTGTGAAGACATGGTTGTACTTCTTTCCTTCTGTCTTTAGATGATTCCCCATTCAACACCTGTGTCTGAAGCTCTTTTCACTCTCTTTTGAGGAACCTTATGCTTAACTTTTGATATACTGTGATGATCTCACAACTAATGCAGAGGTATTGCCATCCAAATCCTAGAGTTACTTCAGAAAGAAGTAAAGACCCCTCTGACTCTGGTATCTAAAATGCTTAACACCTGTTAATTTCTTTGACAATTTGGCACAATACCACCCCTAAAACTCTGCATCGTTTGTTACTAGGTTAAAAAGTTTGGTTGAATTTAATCTTCTCTCTATAATCTTTAATTACAGTATTTTAGTTTTAAGTCCAATGTCTATTTTGTACCATTAGTGAAAGTTTTAAGACTGTGACTGTGTAAATTATATACCTTTAAATACAGCCAGTAGAGTACAGTACTTGAAATCTTAAAGGTGGTGACTTTTATAACCTCCCAGCTTACACAGACTACACTGCCTCCAATTTAATGCCTCCAAGTGATTTTAAGATAATGTGCATATGTGAAATTAATCACCTTAATTGTAAGCACTTTTAAAATAATTTCAAGCTTGATTTCTACAAGTTACAGTATTTATTTAAGGAATCAACCAACGTTTTGCTGTTGTTTTTTAAATAGCTTCACAAATTGAAGGAAGCATTTGAAAAGGAAGGTGATAATGTTTCCCTATTCTTGCTTCAGGCACATAAATGTTATTTCCTCTGAAATGTCATGTATTGACCATCTGAATCTTGATAAATCACAAGATAGATTGCAGTGGAGCTCTATGTATTTAAGTATCAAGCTGATCCATAACTTTCACAGCAACCAAAAGCCATTGCTTGTCAGTGCTGTCCAGAATATATCCTGACAGTTCAGTGGGAGTTTCAGTGCCATTTATTTTCAAATCAATACTCAATTACTAAGAGGAAGATTCACTCCCTTGCCCATTTTCAAGATGAAATTATGGACTAGAGCAATAACACTTAGTCAAGGCAAGCCACTGTCCATTAACTCATGATGCTCCCAAAAAGCCATCCAGACACTTTATTAAAGCTCAGTCTTTTTTCAGCTTTTAATTAATCATTGTGAAAAAGGCCTTTCACATTGTGACTGATGACCAGAGAAAACAATTTTCTCCTAACTGCCTTTTAATTTCAACTCTGGGAGTGCTCATTGACTGAATCTCACAACAACCCATCAATGCTAGTTTTTAATGTGTTTTCTCCTTTGTTATTGAGAAGAATGGAGTGGCAATGAGGCTTTGTGCTCCTCTTCATAACTCAAGTAATTGATTCAGTAAATGCCTCACATTTGCTAGTGGATAAAAAGTGCTGTCAATGTAGATAGTAGGTACTATATAAATTACTCCATTAACAGGAAATAAAGCTATTTACAATTTTTTAAAGTGTAAAGTGCAAGTGGCTTTTTAAAAAAAGAAAGCACTACTACTTCTTACATGTCTGTATGGGCCTTTTATTTTTTTCTGTAAATACTAGTAATAGGATATAAAGGATCAGGAAAAGATTAGCAGACTAAGGCTGCCATCCTGCAGCACTGTGCCTATGTGAGTAGCCATTGTTAAACTATTCTTCTTGAAGAGACTGAGTACTAAAAGTAACTCTTGTGGAAGAACCTAAAGTACTCCTCAACAGTGGTCACATAGCATAAATCTTGCATTACTTTTTAGTTATTTTGGACACTGGACACTGAAGGATAAGAGATGAAAGCAACTTTGTTGAGAAAAAAAAAAAAAAATTATAAGCAAGGAGATGCATTCTGTGTTTGCAGAAGCAAAGCATTTACTGAAACTGCCTTGTGTCTTCCAGAAATAGAATTTTTTTCTACATTTGACAGTGATTTCCAGGAAATGCATACCTGGAAAAGCAGTGTTCTCATCAAAGAATGGCAGATGGAATATAACACTACAAGTGGATATGCTGTGTATACAACTGCTGTCCTAAAACAATAACAAATACTTGGAAGAGTTTAAACTTTACATATTTTATGAAAAGATTTTTTTTTTTATGTAAGCCTATGTTTTGTGTACTCACTTGCAAATCAAAAAAAACCACTCAATTCACAAATATTTACAAATATTCACAAATGGTAATATAATAAAATATATTACTTTAACATAATGAATAATACAATAATAGTGGAGCAGAAAACCACAACTTTAGATATGACTGTTCTGAGACCAGTCATAAAAAGATTAGGCACCTTCTTAACTTTGAACCTTCTTAAATTTTTTCTGAATGCATTCCTTCAGAAATACTTGCATGAAGGTAGGTCTATTGGTTAAAGACCAATTGCATTGCAAATTATGAAACATACCAAAATAAAGTGTTCTATCAAAACAATCCAGATTGATGAACCTTGACACAGACAATGGCCTACACATGAAAAAAAACCACAAACATGACAACTGTTTAAGAGACTTAGCTTTTTCCAACACATAAGACATACATTTTGTGGCATTGTGAAAGGAAAAGTTAGCTATTTTATCAGTGCACAATAAAAGAATGAGTGGGCATACAGGAAAGATTCACAGAAATTAAAATAATGACAGTCAATTTGTAAGGACTCAAACAGTTGAACACCCTTCCCAAACCAGAAGGAGGGACAGCCATGGACTGCAATGAGACACAGATAAAATACAGAAAATCCCCCTATGTAAGGATTAGTATTGAACATGTAATTCCTGGTCCTAGTTAATCAGCAGTTCCAGATCCAGATTACTGTACCTTTCTTTGTAAAGATGAATAAAAATAGCTATTAGTCAAGCAGTGGTTTTTTGCTGGGAAAAAAAAAAAATTGTTTAGTAGAGTCTTCATGACACTAGAACAGGTTCACCAGGGAAGCTGTGGTTCCCCACTGCTGGTAGAGCAAGGCCAGGGCTTTGAGCAGCCTGATTTAGCTGAACACATCCCTGCCCATAGCATGGGGATTGCAACAAAACAATCCTTAACTGCCTTCCAACCCAAACCAGTCCATGATTCTGTGGTTCTGTTTTATTACCAGAAATTCTAAATCCCAGCATTATTTCTCCCAACTTCTTGTTCATCAAAATATAACAGATTTTCTTTCAAAATCTAATTTTTTTTACAGTTTAGTTCTACTATTCCTAACAGACTAAGTATAGTTTCTCAGACCATCCCAGGCTGAAAGTGTTAAATAAATGGACCTTTTTTCCCCTCCATGTAGGGAAGACACAGAACAGACTTGTCTGTTTGATTATCATTACAGTGTTCTTCTCTAAATTTTGGATAAAGTCTTCTGGCTTCATAATTCTTTCATTTATTACAGAAAGAAGAAAAAATTCCCATGCCCTTATGTGGAAGTATTCTGTACATTGTGTGTAGTCATTTAATACTTATACTGCCAGTATGGAATGAGACAATTGAATGACATTTTTGTGGATGTACTTTATTTTATGAAGCCCCATAATATAGATTCAGAATGAAACCTACCAAAAAGGAAGGACTGACTTTTTTGATATCCCAGATGATACTGGGGTTCTCACACAGCTCGTGTGTGCAAGCAGAGGTGGATTCTGCATTTGGTGAGATCACCAGTACCCATCATGCTTCAGTGCCCTTAGAAACATCTGTGAGGAATTCATCTAAAGCTGTATTCACACTATTATTCCTGGGTTACCATGGCAATTCTCTAGAGACTGTCTGAAAAGGATAGCATTGCTGAAGTGAACTTGGACACCTTATCCTGAATTCTGAAGTTTAGAAGTCAGAAGTTCACTAGCAGGCATCGTATTTAAAAAGCTTTCTCTGAACAGGAGCATCAACATTGTGTTCAGTACCAAGGAATGTTAGAGACTAAAATATTTTGTCTGTCTTTGCTAACAAGAATCTTCACTGTTCAATCTCTACTATGCTTTACACTTCTATACTTTTAAGTATAGAAAGTACTCCAAAAGTTCTATTTTAGTGTCAAATTCTTTGAATAAAGTAGACAAAACTGAACCCCTGCATTATATGAGTGTCAGTATATAAACCAAAATTATTAGCTGTCAAGGTCGTCATCACGTGTTTCTTTTTACTGTGTCTTACTTTACAACACTTATTTAAGTATCACTCAATCACTGTTTTGTACTATTTCACAGAATAGTGGTGGTTGGAGGGCATCTCTAGAAGTCATCCAGCCCAAGACTCTGCTCAGAGCAGGACCACCTAAAGCAGTTTGATTTTGGCCCTATCTTATTGGTTTTTAATGTCTCCAAGGCTTGAGACTTCACACCTCTCTGGGTAACCTATCCAAAGATTTGACCACACTTACAATAAGAATCTTTTTCTTATGTTTTTATTGTCCAACAGGAATCCCAAATTGTTTTCTGTAAAGTTGCTTTCCATAAAGTTGCTTTCCATAAAGTTGCTTTCCAATCAGTCAGCCCACAGCCTATCTTGTTGCATGGGGTTATTCTTCCCAAGGTGAAGAAGGACATTTTTATTTTCCTTTTCTGAACTTAATGAGAATTAGCCCATTTTAGAGTCAGCCCATTTCTAGAGTTTGGCAATGTCCTTCTGAATGGCATCACAATTATCTGGCATATCATCCATTCTATCCCCTTTGGTATGGCCTGCAAACCTGTTGAAGATGCACTCAGCTTCATCATCCAAGGCATTAATGAAGATGTAAGCTTGTGTTGGTCCCCCATATTGACCTTGGAGTGTTGCCCTTGTGCCTGGCACCCAGGTGGACTTCCTGCCTCTGGTCAGCCCTCTAGACCCAGCTGTTCAGGTGTTTATCAATCCACTCCACTGTTTATTTGCCAGTTCTGCACTCCATTAGTTTGTCAATAAAGACATTATTGGAGGCAATGTTGAAAGCCTTATTAAAGTCAAGAAAAACAATATCCAGTGCTATTCCTTTATCCAAGCCAGGATAAAGGAATCCTGGCTTAGCCAGGATTCCCAAGGAAACCAAGCCAGTCTTTTTCTTAAAGAAAATGTAAAGTTTTGTCATAGAACCATAGATTATTTTAAGTTGGGAAAAACCTCTAAGATCATCAAGCTCAAATGATGGTGAGGTGTGATTTTCCCTTTGTGAAACTATTCTGACTACTCCTAGTCGTTATTTCCCCTTAATATATTTTGGATTTATATCCAGAATTATTCATTCCCCAGTATGATGGGAGGCTGGCATGGCCATAGTTTCCCATAGCCTTCCTTCTTGCCCTTCTTGAATGCTGGTAGAACATTTATCCCAGCCTTTGGGAACCCTCCACCGTTTCCATGATCTTTCAAAGCCAATCATAAATGACTTTCAGTGATGTTGTCCAACAGCTTCAATACTTGCTGTAAATAGTTTATGCTGATGAAGACCATGAGCCCTTTATCTGTTGTAATACAGAGATGGGTTATTATTTTCTAGTCTGTACTATACATAAATGTATTTAAAATTATCCCATAGTTTCCACTGTGTTTATCTTAAAATATCAATGTGGAAAAAACCTGTTATATGAAAACTACAGAGGAGTTTGATATACCATGCATTTAATGGCTGGACTTAATGAAAGTGTGTAATAATCTCTTGGACTTGGAAAATTTTAAAAATCCTCTCACATCAGAAAATTTTATTTCAATTCTAGTCAATTTTTTTGCAGAAGGTCAGGTGTAACAAGATCACATTTATTTCTTTTTGAGAATATAGGAATTAAATGTGTTTGGGTTTGTTTTCAGAAACTTTTGAGCATTGCTCAGAGATCACTCCAATATAACATTTGCCTTGGAAACACTTGACAAAGTTCAACAGGTTACATCCCCATCTTTTTTGGCATTTGGCCTGGTGATAAGGCAGAGTTTATGAGAGATTATGTAGATCTTCTCTACCTGAGCTCCTGGCAGTGCAGTGCATGTTGTCTTATCATGCACTCCCACCAGCCAACTCTGCTTCCAGCTGTTTGCTCTTGGTCAGGGACAGCAGACTTAAGACAGAATGTGTGTCCATCAACACACTCTGTATTTTACACAGTTTCTAAGTGAAAGTGTGTTTTTAACACATCAAAATTGAGAATGATGTAAACATTTTAGATATTATTTTCAATTAGATAATAAAAAGCTACCCATGTCACCCTTACATGTCGATTCTAAAACATGTTTTTATACAACCTTACAACCATACAGATTTGCCAAAAAAGACAGCTGCATTTGGAGTAGTGCATACTCCCTAGTCATTTTAAAGCTTTATCGTTCTTCAAAGCTTGTTCAAACAAAGTTTTTGAGACACAGCTAAAACAATAGCAGAGTTGATTGATTACTGATGACTGAATACTGTAGACAATTTTCAGACAACTACATTTGAGGGCCACGTGGCATGGCAGGTTACTCTAAATAATGAAACAGAGGAAGAGAGATATAGTATAAAACATACATCTCAAATGTGGAAGTAGAAGAAATTGATTTTAGGTCACCAGGGACAAGTAAATTAATAAAAAGAGGAGATAAAATTATTGTCAGACATACGCTTCTATTTGAATCAGTACCCATGCCATCTAGCCCATGCCTTTTGAAGGAATCATCTCATCTAAATCTTCTGTAAAGGCTAGATTAGCCTTTGTCTCTCATTCCTGACATGTTTGTCTCACCTGTTCTTAAAAGTTTCCAAGGAGGCAGACTCCTTAAACTTCTCATGAAGTCTATTCCAGTCATTAACTATCCATTTTGTCAGGCAGTATTTCTTCTTGTCTAAATCTGAATTTGGCTTGCTGCAGTTTAAGTAGCAGCAATACTTCTTGCCTTCTCAAGGGTAGACATAGAAAACAAATTGATTTCAGCTTTTTCCATTTGTATATCTGAAAGGTGTTGAGGATGTGATTCAGCACACTTACATGTAGCCATCTACATGTGGACTCCCACATGTGATATATGTCAGCTCTCATTATAGTTATTTATAAAATTAAGTGTGATTCCTTAGGCAATGCAGAACATCAGCTGGAGGCCAGTTATGACATGTAAGAGCTTTTAAGAGGGTCCTGAGTTCCAAGGTTTGGTTGAATGACTTAGGCCCTTTACCAATACGACCAACAGTACAGAAAACGAGCTGCATTGGTAAAGAGTAGGGTTATTTAAACTTTTAAATAAATGAAAAGTTCAGTGCATTTTTCTCTTAACATTTTAAACCCATCTAAACAGCAAATGTTGTTTCTGTGGATCACACAGGAAACATTAGGGTGAGCAAACCAAGATGGCTAATTCTCTAAGCTTAGCAAAGAATCTTTCTGAGTTGTGAGGCAATCTTTCATTGCCTATCATCTCTGAAAAAATAGAACATGTTCCATATTGTGCAGTTTACTAAACTAACAGATTAAAAGTTTCTTATCAACTTGAATCACAATGCTAAAATTGGGAAAACTAATCACACTAGTAATTTTAACACTGTGAAACAGGAAATGCATTGGTTTTGGCAAGGTAGAACCCTAAATATTAAAAACAAACACAGAAAAAGAAATTAGCTTGAAATAAAAAAAAAAAAAAAAATTGGAGATAAATGACTCTTCTATAAAGAATTTTAGAATTAATTTAGGGAAAAATTTTATGTTAGTTTGACTCTTAGTTTGAAGTGATATAAAGCTTAGAGAAACTGCAAAGGCCTCAAAATCATTGGTTTCACAAATTGCCTTATTTATTTGATAGTTTTGTAGATCTGAATAAAAATTTGACTACATAGATGTCTTTAAAACATGATATTGAAATAAATTCGCATTTACTGCAATTAGACTATCTTTCTAAATTCTTAGCAATATTTGGTATTTTGGTATTATATGTTGGGTTTTAATAATACTATATTATTTTTGAGTTTCTGCAGTGTGACATTGACACAAAAAAACCAACATATTTTATAATAAAGTAAAATAAAAGTTTGCATTTTTAGCAAGTTATAGAAGGGAACATTTTAAATTCATAGAAATGACTTATGGCCTTTTCAAAACTCTCTCTTCCCATGGATCTTTCCCATGAATGTCAAATATCATATATGTTGATCTACATTGCTGTCATTGCAAATTTACCTTCTTTATTTCTAAGAGTTTGTCTCCTTTCAAGGTTCCACTGTCTAAAAAAATCAGACTTGCTAGTTAAGGAGCACCTGCTCTTGCTAAGCAGCATGTATACATGAACAGTGAGAACAGGGTGATTAAATTGTTAAGCAGGAATGTTACATAATTAATAAGATATTTATGAGCAGGATGCCACTACTTTACACAGTCTTTGTTAGAATCTTACAGGAGGTTAACAACAAAGTGGGGAGAATTCTGTTTTGGGTAAACAACAAAGATGACTTCCCAAGATAATTGCTTCATCCAGCCTGTGTCCAGAATGCACAGCTCAAGATGTTTATTTATCTGAAGCTGCTTCTCATAAAACCTACAGAACTGTGTTTAGGTGCTAATTTTAAACTCTAGAATGTAAAGACAAGCTAACAAGAAGGATTTGGGTTGTAGCTGTTCAGCTGGCATGAATACAGAGCAGCACAGGTCACTGGTAACCAGCTGAACTCTGCTGCTGAAAGGACAGGTATAAAATAAACAGTGCTGATGCTACTGCCTTACCTCATTGGAAATAATGGTGTAGTTGGTGTCAAGACATTATTTTAAATATCAAGCAGACAGCAATCTCTGTGAGGCATAAAGGTCAGGAAATGCAGAAAATATATTCCATGTTCTACCTATTTTAGCATAAGATCTTGTAATAATAATTTTACAGAAAATCACCTTAAGCAGAACAAAAAAGAAAGTAGATCTGCATAGTGACATCTTTTCCAAAATAAGCTACTTTTTTTTTTTTTCCCCTACTTTCAAGAAGTTTATTTACAAAGAATAAACTAATTTAGGAAATATTAGCAGTGCTGAAAATGTAAAATACATCAGCCTTAAATATTATAAATTTACAAGTAAAATGAAACACAAGTGTTTCCTTTTATCTCTTAGCTTTCAGTTTACTCAATTTGCATTAAAATATTACCACTCAAAATCATGTATAGATGTAAGGATTTGATTTTGATGGTATTAAGATTTCAAATTATGGAAATCAATAAACTTCTTCTGACTGTCACAGCACATAAACTGAGAGAGTTTTGGATAAGTAACTCTGTAGCAGAATACATGACTAGCTTTTCATACAGGAAAAATAAGAAAAATTGAGCTTCTTTCTTCCTTTCTCACTTTCCAGAACAATAAGGAAATGCAGGGACATTTTCACCTTTGAAATTATTATTTCAGCTTCAAGTGTCCCTCCAACACTGGAGACAACATTTATTCAGAAATGAATATTCATGTGGGAAAGACTACCAGCTCTCAAGTGAACCCACAGTAAATGGAAGAGGTCACTTTAGTTACAGTATGCTACAAATTCCAGAATCATAAGGAAAATATTTTAAAAAAATATTATTTCTGAGACAGAAAGTCTATAAAAAGTTTATGTCCAACGAAATTTTGATGACTGTGATGTCAACATGCAGAAATAATTAAACTTTCACCATTACTTCAATTCTCTTGCAGACCAAGGCAGCTCAAACACACTCCTGAGGTAGAGCCTTCACTGCTGGATTCCAGACCCTAACTTATTTTTTGCTTTTTACTCTTTTGTACCTAAGGACCTGAAGGCAATCAGAGATGTACAGGTACTTTCTCAGCCTGATGGTTAAAACTGTTCCTGGGGAAACAAGGGCTTGGAGCCATGTAAACTGCCACAGAAAACAAACCTGAATCTCTCCCTCCTTATTTATCAAACTAGACCACTGCAAATAGAATAATTTCACCATTTTATTCATGGAAAAGCAGTGCTGGTCTTGGCCTCTGGTCTGAATATAGAGAACACCTTTGTGCAGTTGTTCTTCCACCTAGGTCTCTTCCAACCTTGTCATTCTGTGAATTCTGTGAATTCTGACAAGGCAACTCCACTTTATCCTTCATACAGGGGTCTGGTAGGAGCTGGAGACCATACATGCCAATGTACTTCATGCTTCCTGCTCTAGGCAGGTCATTTTTAATTTGGGTCAGTCTTGGACAGGCAGATGAAAAGCCACATCTTCCTGTGCATTACAAAAACCCCAAAACTTGGGCCTGCCTGCTACTCTGAACATTAATAATCCAAATCAAAAATGCCATAACACAATATTTAACCTTTCTGATGCTTAATGCAAAGTCAGAGAGACAAATACATGGTTAGGGAATATTTTTAAATAATTCTTTAGTAACTGATTTTTCCCTTCTTTTATATGAAAGTCTTTCTTTCAGAGATGCAATATTTGCAAGATAAAAAAGAAAGCAGTTACACTTAAAATTAAGTGAATTTCTTTGTCGTTGGCTTTCTATAAATGCAGAGAATAACTCACAGCTCACAGGATGCTAAAATAAAATAACCACAGAGACTAAAAATCCACAAATCATAATGTATGAGCTGGAGTACAAGGAGACATGTTTATTCCAAGTAATGAATTTATTATATGAGACTGATGTCCAATTAAATAAAAAAAAATACATAAAGTTTGGAATTGCTCTGCTTAATACTTACCACCCCCTACATGGTGTATTGTTTGAATATGTTGGGACAGAATAATCCATTAAATATTTATTACTAAATTCAATCATGGCAAATTATTTCCCCCTCGTTCAATGTGTAATAGTACAGCAATCAACCTTCTTTTGTTTCACAGTAATCACTGCATCAACAATCAGTAATTACATATAAAGCTTCTGAAAAATTAAAGAAGCAAAGAAAGAGACATCTCTTTTGGCAACTAGTTCCCCTTCATTTCTTCTGAACAATTAAAATACCCATATACATTAACAAGATGAAACATTCTGAGACACAGGTCTCCAGTAGCAAGCATTGGAAACTGCATTATATTTGCTTGTTTTACTTTGTGGGTGGAAGCAGATTTATTATTTTTTCTTTATGAATAAACTGCCAACACGCTAAGAGAGTATTTAATGTTGTTTATTCTTCCTCAAAAGTGAGATTGACTACATGATTTAGAAAGAACTTCATATTTCTTTACATTTTTACTTCAATAGAATAAATATCTTCTAAGTTTTTGCTTAACTCAGAAAGCCACAGATTCTTTTGGAAGACCGATTTGCTTAAAAGCAGCACAGAGTTTTAACTCACAGAGGGCTGAATATCTGAAAACCAGAGAGAAATAGAAGTTGGTATTTACTATCCCATTATTGAGATGGATCAGCTTCTCATCTTGAGCCAGCAAAAAGCCAAGAATTAACACCAGGTTTTTCAGGTACTGTTTAGATGCCAACACATGGCTAAACTTAAAGCCGGGGGGTATAAAATAGATAATATTAATGTTAACAATAACAATAATAAAAACAATACCATCAAAATATAATTAGGAATCAATAAATAATTCTTTAGTAACCACCAAAATCAATATGATTAGTATTCTATGGACAAGTAAAATTAATGAAGAATTTTTTACCATGCAATATATGTTATCCTTTCCTCAATAAAAAAAGTTTGTGAAAAGAACTCCTTTAATATGGTTATAGTTAAGTGAATTGTAAAATGTGACACATATCCCTTGTAAGGTAATTTACTTGCTTCTCTGATACTTGCTTTTCAATTTCCTCCTTGATTTACTTCTTCCTTTGGTATCTGGTCAAAATCTATATTTTAAGTTTCTGAAGGCAAGGAGCCTTTTCAGCATCTATCACTCAGGGGTCCAGATTGGTATTAGCAGGTGTAATAACAATTCAAAGAAATTTTTTTTTCAGGATTTAATCGCTGGAGTTGCTCATCGTAATCTTGTTCCATCACAGAAGCTGAAGCACAGAGGATGTGGATTTTCCCATTTTCCTATGTAAAAGTCAGTATTCAAGGACAGGATTGTGAAACATTTAAGATATCTCCATTGTTGTGAACTTAACATGAAAGGCACAGGAAAAAAGCAAAACATTACAAGGTTGTTATTTTTCTCAACAGTATAATTAAAATGAGACCTGTTAAACTGATCTAGTTTTTACAGTTCATCCTTCTTTGGCCATGTAATTTGTTCAGCTCACTTTTCATTATGCTATACCTGCATGCAAAGCAAATTTAAGAATTTTGATAGAGCAATGAAGCACAGCTAAACAAGGTCAAGTTTTCATTTTGCCACACTGTTTTTCAGGAAACTGATTTTTTTTAGCATTCAATCTTTCTTCTTCTAATTTTCCTGGTCAATAGTCTGAATTTACCACTTGAAATACTGGAGCTCATCTTTTGCATTACATCCCTGTCCATAAACCTTTAAAACAAGAATAAGTTATTTTAAACAAAGAAGTGAAAGAACAAAGGAGAACTTTCTTTGTACAAATTACCAAATGAACATTCTATGCTGTGGAATGCTCAGTTGGAATAGCAGGCTGGACATGAGCACTTCCAGCTTGCCTCGATACCTGGGAATCATCCCAGCTATGTTTCCACTCCATTAGCATCCTGCTTCAAACACAACTGAATTTCAGGTTACTTCTACTACCACAAACATTTTTAAATCTCTTCAACTCAGCTCTCAATTACATGATGGAAGATGATAGCAAATACCCACTTCCATTCACATCTGCTCATTCCCATTCTAATTAACTGTCTTGGGCAACTGTGACTTCAAACAAACATTTTTTTCTTGTTTTCCCAGTTGATCAAAGGACTCATAGTATATAAAATACCTGCAGAAAATCTTTGACACTATATTAATTCAAGCCATAAGATATCACAGGCAGCCCTGTGCATTTCCTGGATCTCTAAAAGGTCTCAAGAAGAACTCCAAAATCCCACAATAAAAACAAACAATTACGGTTACAAATCTTGTTTATGACAAACAATAAAGACATTGTTTGCAAGCAGTATCCACTTCAATCTTCCAAATAATTTTACATTTTTTTTAAATTAATTGGAGGGTTTATGGTTTTTAAAATTATTTTTAAATATGGATTTAGAACAAAGACAAAGAATAATAGCAAAATAGACTTTTATTGGGAGTCAAAAGAGCCTCCTGTGAGTGATTAAGTGCCTTTATTCAGTTCAAGGGTGAAGCAAAAGACATTAAAACTCTGGGAGGTTAACACTGCAGTTTTGTTCACACAGACTCATTGAGCCTCAGGCAACACACTATTGTTATAGACACTTTCAACCCTGCTAAGTTTGTGGTTTTTTTAGTTAATTTAACAGATGTGCATAGCTTGCAATCATGATTTTGTATCTATTGTACTTTTTAATAGTCTGGAAAGGAAAGAAATTATGGTGGGTCACTCAATCCTTAGGCAAGTTAAATAAAAATTTGACTATATGAAAAATGATATTTCTTCTACTAGCAAACCCAAATTTACAAATGTTCCTTCTTGACATTCTTTATCTACCCCTTTCAAAACTATGTAACATTCAGGAAAAGATAGGGTTTTTTTAAACCATATTTTAGATTTTAAACCATTCTCACATTTTTTCAAGAAAGGAAAATCAAAACTTCTTTTTTTTACTGAGCAGTTCTCCACAGAAGCAGGGGATGTTCAATCTCATTAGTGTTCAAATACTGTTAAAGCACAGAGAAGGGTTTCCTGCAGAAATGAATCGCTACATGTTTTTCCTTCAGACAAGGCCAAGCCTTGTCAGTATTTGTTATTTATCCTCACTAAAATGCTGTGTATTTTTAGTTTTGTTCTGGTAAAAACCAGTACATATCTCCAAGGCACATTTTTGTCAGGATGTTCGGATTCTTGGAACCTGAGTATTCCAGTGGTTGTCTATCCTCTGGCTGCAAAATATCTATCTGTCTGTTTTAAGACCAGCAGGACCACTATCCCATATTTTAAAACCTTTGACACTTGAAATGTATTTGTGAAGCTTCAAAGCATCAAAGTAAATGCAATGTGAATATAAAAATCTATCTCATAAGGTTTCTTTTTTGACATATACCAGGGATATCAAATATTCAAAAAGGAAGAAAGCAAAATAAATCAACACCATGATTTAAAATGATGGTTTATGTCATTTAACAGAAACATAGGAGCAATGCAGTGTCTCTGTCCATAAAGCCATCAGTGGGCATTAAAGGACTGTGCTTGCTTGGAAATGCATTTCTATTGATCTAAATGTCAGAGCATGTGTCAATTAATAACTCATTTCATCCTTAAATTTTTCACTAAAAACACATGCTGTAAGTTAGACACACAAGCATACCCAGGAGAGCCTCTTTACTAAATCAGTGACTGCTAAATAATGACTTCAGCAAATTAAAATTGTGTAAATAGAGGAAAAAAACCCCAAATTGCACACAAGTTCCATAGTTTGTCCTTTCTCCTTGAACTACCCTTTAAACATCTATATAACTGAAGGAATTTGAGGCAGGAGGAGAGCTGCTGTTGAGGCCAGTCTGCCTGGACATGGCAGCACCCATCCACCCAGACAGAAAGCTGCTGGGCTCTGACCACATCCTGCTCCCAGCAGTTCTGCCTCTCCCTGCTGCATGTGACTCTGTCTCCCATTTTCCATCTTTTCATGAGTTCCAATTTCCAGCCTTCATGTGGTTGTTGCTTATCAGTTCATGAATACTTGTTCTTGCATTACTGTCTAAGGTCTCTTCTCCTCCCTCTTTCATGCCATTTTTAGGGCTCAGAGGAATGTCATTTGATGACCAATAGAACATGTACTGAAAAGAGAGGCACAATGAGATAAAGCCACTCCTGGCCCTCCTAGGGGGCACAGCCAACTCTGTTACAATGCAGCCTCAGGTGAGACTTTGGTGAAACAAGTGTGGAGGAAGGGCTGTGAGAAACCTTGTCTGGGGTGTCCCAATCTTGGCTGCATTTGAGTATTCTTTGAAGAGACAGACACTGGTTTTGTCACTGAACCACAGATGACTGCAAACAGATGAAGTTCTCATGGTGATAAACAGAAAAGAGGGTTATGTGAATGGCAGTTTCTTCTGCAGCTTTTGTGATCACACCAAAACAATTGGTAACTATTTGTCATCAGCATTGTAAATATAGGATAAATGTCAACAGATTATCTGATTTAACCTTCCCTGTTAAAGCAGGTTCACAGAATATCACTGGCAGAAGATTATCTAACTTCTCTTTAGAAATCTGCTGTCCCATTGAACTCCTCAATAATCTGTTCCAGTGCTTTAGTGTTTTTATAACTAGAATTCATATTTGACAGAATTTTACCTAAAAATGTCTTTGGTGCACGCTATGTGCATTAATTTCTAGCTTTATTGTCCAGTGACACAGTAGATACATTGCACATCAGAATCCACTGTAAAGAGCTTTTTGTGTACTGGAACTACACCAAAATCATCCCCACTTTTTTGTTAAAAGACTTCAAAAATTCTTTTAAACTTTTTCATAAAGTGTGTTTAACAGCCTCAGCATTGTCACTCATATTTTGCGAACTACTGCTGATATGGCTTTAATCTTCTTAAAATAACATTTATAAAACCAGACAGAATGCTCAACATGAAGTCTAAGGAGTCCCAGCTAGAATGGAACCATTAGTTAATTTTTCTACATCTACCTTTTTTGTCTTGCAAACAGAAGAGCCCAGAACAGGACCTGATTTCCTTTTTTAAAAGGACAGATATTTATATAATGAGCGAAAACCTTGCTCTTGTTTGATAGGGTGGCTTTTTTTAGAAGTCCAAGTTTCAGAAGCTAACTTTCAGATTCAAGTTATTTGCAAGTTATTTTCTGCTCTCACCTTCTCTGAGAAGGTTTGTCTGGTTTATTTTTTTTTTACTGATTAACTGATTATCCAGATGGTGTTTTCTTCCTAATTTTTAATGTTTTCTCTCAATTTTCAACAATAAATGTGATGTAATTGTGGAATTAAAGAACAATTTATGTTGGAAAGTACTTCTGCTCTCATCTTTTTCTCCAGGAAGAGCATTTTCAAAGTTATATGATGTTTATCAGGGTCAAGTCAAGCTGTGAATAAATCCAAGGATAGAGAGTCCACAACCTTGCTGAGCAACCTGTTTGTTTTTGGACAGGTTTATTGTGAAAAAAAAAAAAAAACATCCCTTATATTAAAACAGAATTATCTTTGTTGCAACATGAGTCCTTGTTGTGTTTTAAACACAGTCAGCAACCAAGCACCAAGACAGCCTCTCACTCACTCCCCCACCAGCAGGATTGCAGAAAGTATCAGAAGGGTAAAAGTAAGAAAACCTGTGGGTTTAGATATAGACAGTTTAATAGGGAAAGAACAAGCTGCATTTGCAACCAAAGCAAAACAAGGAATTAATTCAGTGCTTCCCATGTGCAGGCAGGAATGTTCAGCCTTCTCCAGGAGAGCAGGGCCCCATCACATAAAACAGTGACTGGGCAAGACAAACCCCATCCCTCCAAACCTCCCCCCTCTCCTCCTTCTTCCCCCACTTTACACACTGAGCATGGTGTCACAGGGTCTGGACTGTCCCTCTGGTCACTTGGGGTCACCTGTCCTGGCTGTTCTCCTCCCACCCTCCCTGGCACCCCCAGCCTCCTGGCCACTGTGGCCGTATGAAAAACAGAGAAGGCCTTGGCTCAGTGTGAGCCCTGCTCAGCAATAACAAAAACATCTCTGTGTTACCAACCCATGTTCAGCACAAATCCAAAACATATCCCTGTACCAGCCACTGTGAATAAACTTAACTCTGCCCCAGTCAAAATTAGCACAGTCCTTTAATTGTCCATCTCTTGGAACAATCTGCTTGTAACTAAATACAATCTTATTCTATTAGCTAAATCATTAATGAAAATAATCAATAGAAAATGGTTCATCCCAGATCCATCTAACAACTCTTGAAATATTTCTCTAGCATGACGTTGCATTGCTAATAAACACTTGGTTAGGTTTTTGAATCAGTTGCACATGAATGTACTATATTTGTATTTTGGTTTTAAGGATACAATATAGGCTAGAGTATCAAATAATTGGCTGATATACATCTGATTTTTCACTTAACCAGGAAATCAGTTCAGTTCTGATGGTAGCTAAAATTATAAATCCATGTTGTTCTGCTATTCTTGGAAGTTTAAAAAGGTAAATTGGTTTGTCATATGCTAGAAAGTTCTGAAACCTCAAGCCCTCTTTTATTTTATTTCTTGTTCTGAAGGCCACTTGGACATCCCTCATTCTTTATGTGTTCTCAAGGAAATAGCTCAATGGTTGTTGAATAGTTTAGGTATTTTGAGGCCTTCTGGGACTGAGAGTGAGTAAAATCAAAGTAAACTAAAAAGTTCTTGCCTCTCATGTTTTCTTGCTTAGGAATATGCAAAGTTTCAGGCCCTTATTTAATTTATTTGCTGGTTTATAAAAATTAAAAGGTAAAAAAGTTGTTACTATTGCTGCCTTATCTATGAAATGCCAAATTTGCTTTCCATCCCAGTCACATAATGGAACTTTCATTTCTCTTTTTACATTTTTTGGAAACTTTTATTTTGCTGCTTCTATTTTTGTTATCTACAATCCCTTTTTCATATTGTTCATTTTTATTTTAGTTGTACATGATGAGTTTGGTTTGGGCTTTTTTTTTCCTTTATTTTCCTTGTATTTGTTTTGATTATGAATGTTTTGTTCTAGATTTTGCAAAATATCATTTTCCTTTTGTATACTTAAAAATTTTGGTACAACCATTAGCTTTCCTTTTTCTTTTATGCCTCAGAAGGTCTTAGAATGTATAGATTGGTTTTCTGCCTTTAGTAACACATATTAAAAATTTAAATTCACTTTATGTTCCTCAGACCACCTTTCCCAAAGATGCTTTCTACTAATCCCTCTACATGCTGAATTCTGTTCTCTCCTTTTTCTGCTTTCATTCTTTCCTATTAGTAGAGCCACAAATGGTACAACGTCATGGTCACTTTCTTATTTTTAGACATTCTCTAAGGTTTTGGTAGTAATTACATTTAATGTTGAGAAGTTAACCTGTTACAAGCAGATAGAGGAATGTCATCAGTTTGAGAGCATGCCCTTGTAAATTTAGGGGAGCATGAGCTTCCATGGATGGATCAGTTAAAATGTCCCAGCAGCACTGCTAGAAATGTAACTTTCTTCTCATCCAGCTGACAAATGGATTGCCAAATTTGTTTCAAAACTGTCAGTGATGCTTCTTGTACCGGATTTTGCACTGTATAATCCAAGGAATTGAAGCTGATATTCTGCATGGAACCTTCACACAGAAAATCGCACAGCTAGCAGCAGCACATCTCGAAATAGTTCAGAGAGAAGGAAAGACATGTCAGAAAGAATTGAAAAATGCTTCCCCCTCCAAATTTAGTTTCTCAATTTTCTGATTGGGAAGTGCTTCAGTGCAAGATCTGACATTAATCAAGCTGGTGTACCTATCTGTGGATTGCTTATATAATCACTGCCATGGTATATTGCATCAGCTGCTTGAAGGTATGAAACAGATGCAAATGCACAAAAATATATGCACATTCATTTGCCTTTCTTAAAGCATGATCTTGGGCTAGATCTAGTTAGGTGCACAACCCTCAATTCTTACTGATATTGCGTGCAAGTCTAAATAATCATTTAGGCAGTATGAGCCTAATGCTCTATCACTTTTGGCCTTATCACTACTAATAAAAATTTAAGAGACAGTTAGTCATCACAAGCTGAAGTAGTGGCTACTTCTCTCTGAGTTGTTGTCCTGATTAGGAGTGTATATTTGGCAGTGCAGAACCAGTTGCACAGTGGGTGTATTCCACAGGCATTACTTAGATTTCCCAGTTCATGGTTGCATGACTACACAGAGTGTGAAAAATAAAAAATCACTTTGGACATCATTGCAAAACTAGGCATGGCAAATGGTACATTTCACCTGAATTTTGCCCTGATACCAGGGACATGACATACCTTAAATTCTCACTTGGTATCTTGTATTTCTGACCCAAGGAACAGAGCTCAAGCCTTTTTTCCTGTTAAACATGTCTTGGAAAGTGAACCTCAGTAAGTCTGAGGTGATTGCTCTTATTAAGGCTATCTAATTATTTGAAAATAATTTTAAAAACATGTTTATGAGACTTCCTATTCTTACTTTAGAGGTATCATATTCTCTATTTAACTTCCCATTTCTCTTTCTACATCAGAAACAACATCCAAGTAACTGTACTCTAAAACCAAGATTACAGTTGAAGTCTATATTTTCACAGCAAGTAGCGTCTCACCTTTGAAAACTAGAGACACCTTCATTTACATACTCTTACTTATGCAAGTCTTTTGTTAGGTTTATGCCTTAAAGATAATCCATCCTCCCTAATTATCAGACTGAGAAACATCAAATGCAGAGGTCACATGCCCCACCCAAGACAGACTTTTCTGATTTAAAACAACAGCAGAAATTTAGCTTGATGACTGATAATATATTTTCAAGATAGCACTTTATAAAAGCATGACAGCAGCTGTGAAATCTCAGAGTTTCTCCTCTCTCTTCTATGACACCTTGATAAGGCAATTACAGCATAATTACCTTAACAAGTGGCATTACAGGAAATTATTGTCATTCTCCTGTTAAAATAACACATAATCATCAGCAAGTGTATTCTAGCATCCCCAATCAGCATCTGATTAGCTGGAGCTAACTAAGAAAAGAGAGTGTAATAGGTGGGCAATAATTGACAAGTTACAAGAAAAGGGTAAAATCTACCTGTGTTTATATCTATATATATACATAGAGAGAGAGAGAGAGAGAGAGAGAAATGTACGTACATATATATCATATATATTCACACACATGTGTGTGTATGTATATATATATATATATAAATAGACTTCATTGAATGTTTAAGGTAGCTGTTTACCTGATCAGTTCCAAAACAGGCTTCAAAGTTTTTATTATTATTTTGCAGGTAGGAAGAAAAGCCTGAATGAGACTATTTAAAAATACTCATGTAAACAGCCAGCTTAATTTAGAAATGCATGCCTTATTCATATTTAAATGGCTGCACTTGTCAACCTGCTTAAATTTCTCTGTTTTCCCTACAGCATTCTGGTTTATCATGTCAATTCCTTCAACGTTGATAGTACCTTGCATTTTAAATCATTATGGTCTATGACACCATTTCCAGTTTACCTTCATGAAGCTGAATTATAGAACCTACTTTTTTTTCCATCGGTTGTTTTCTTGGGTACAACTCTACTGGGCTGCTCTCTAAAAGATCATTAAAAATTGGGTTTTTACCTGCCATGTCCTAACCTCCATTTACAAAAGTGATGCAAAATAAGATGAACCAGGACAATAGGCGTGTGTTCTAATTCTACTAATCATAAAATTCCATTACTCTTCAATGTGAAGAAATCATTTTCTTCCACATTAAGTACTTCCTTGTTTTAATCAGAATACCTTCACCCAAAGCCCAACAGCAACCCTCATATCATAATGATCAATGTAATGTTATAAATGTTTGTCCTGTAGAAGCCAGCTAAAGGTCTCAGACTCAGAACATGTGTAATCCAGAATTAATTTCCGTACTGTAGCTATAATCAAATAGAGAAAAATACGAAGGCATAGCACATATAACAGCAGAATGACTTTTTAAAAATTGCTGTGTAGCTCTCATGTTTCAGTGTGGATCTGTTATAGTGATTCATACACATGGTTAAATGAGGTAGAATCTGCCTTTGTAGGTCCCCAAAGGCTTTGTTAAGAATCCCCTCAGTCCAAGACTCTGTACCTCACTGCTTGGCTTACTGAGTTCATGACTCTGGAATGACTCCACCCACAGTACTCTATGCAAAATCAACTCTATAGGGTTGGATTTTGCTCAAAAGGTCTGACAGAGACAGAGATGGTGTGTTTTTTTCACTCACTATCATAGTGCTAGAGAGCTCATTCAGAATAAAGTAACAGTAAACATAGGTAAAACACCAGACATCCGGGAGCAGTGTGACCAACAGAACCAGAGCAGTGATTGTCCAGCTATATTCCTATACTCAGTACTGGTAGGCCTCACTTCAAATCCTGTGTTCAGTTTTGGGTCCTTCACTAGAACAAGGACATTGAGATGCTGGAGCATCTCCAGAGAAGGGCAACAGAGATGATAAAGGGTCTGGAACACAAGGAGCAGCTGAGGGCACTGGGGTTGTTTAGTCCAGAGAAGAGAAGGCTCAGGGGTGACCTTTTCACTCTCTACAACTACCTGAAAGGAGGTTGTAAGAGGTGTGTGCCTCTTCTCCCAGGCAACTGGAATAAGAATAGAATAATGGGAAATAGCCTCAACTTTTGCCAAGAGGTTCAGGTCAGATATGAGGAAAAAATCTTCACTGAAAGAGTGGTTAAGCACTGGAACAGGCTTTCCAGGGAAGTGGTGGAGTCATCATCCCTGCAAGTGTTAAAAAACAAGCAGATGTGGCACTTCATGATGTGGTTTAGTGGCCATGCTGGTTCAAAGGTTGGAGTTGATGACCTTGGATATCTTTTCCAACTTTTGCGACTCTGTGACTCTTAAACTGTGCTCTTGAGACTTGTCCATTTGCACTTTAGGTATGTGAGTACCCAATGAGATGAAGCTCTGCAAGTCTGCCAGCATCTCTGGGTTATCATTACGTGCTACAGGCTCCACTTTGACAACCTGAGTGTTTTCCTACCTGATAGATTTGCTTTCCTGTTTGTCTATACAAATTTTTTTCTGCGCCATTTACTATTTTGCACAAGTCTAAATATTATGAGAGGGAATTGTATTTCACCATGAGGTCTCAACAAGGACAGGCACTGCAGTTTTTTAAGAGTTAGAGATTAGTCTCACATTTACCTGTCAGTGAAATGACATGTAATTCAAGTAGCTCATTAAGATTTGATGAGAGGTCAAAGGAGGCAGACAGGTATCTCTCTGAGATACCTGATTTGGGATGAGATGAACTACCAACTGGCTAAACTTAAGCAACGACAGGTGTATCCTATCATAAGTCACTCTTTTTTTTCCCTATCACTGACTTAGGCTATAGGGAAAAAATTCCTTTCTCAAGACAGAAAATGAAATCCAGGGTATGGTTGTTGTCTTGCATCTCAGGAATGAGAGGTTTATTCCTGCTGCCAGAGTTAAAAGAAGTGAATGTGAGAAATGACTTTCACTTCCCATGATAATGCCTGCATATTTCTGCGAGTAGAGACCAAAGTGTTTGCAAATGCACCAAGTAAAACCGTACTTGAAGAAAAAAAAGTGACTGCTTGTTTCTTGTTTTTTTTTTTTTTTTTCCTTTCATGAATCTGAAATATGATTCACTGTCAAATGTATTACTTGCTAAAAGAGAGTCTAATTTTAAATATACATATTTAAAAACTCAGTAGCAGGTAGAATTATTTTAAGTGCTCTTCAACAGTAGAACCTAAGAATCATTCTCCTTACAACAGTGTTTTAACTATCAGTTTGGGAAAGGAGAGTGCTCCCCAAACTGGTAAGTCAAGATTTCTTGTAAATGCGAATGTGGAGGCTAGCAATGCTACTAAATTTGCTCTTGTAAGAGATTTTTTTTTTTTTATTTTTAGTGGGGATTGCTTCTTACTTTGCTCTTGTCAAAATAAACATCAAAATTTAAAAGGACAAACTATCCTGTTTAGAATAAAGAATGCAACTGTCCATGCATATGTGGTAAATTGTGTGAACAAAAGTGCAGCTGGTGAGAGAAATGATGCAAAATTGATGGTGCCTTTGAAAGTTCCAAGTGAAAAATTTATTAAACATGATCCAAGGTCATAGCTTTCTATGTAGAAAGAAAATAAAACCAATACAAAAAAGAACTTTTTTTGCTGTAAAGCACCCTGTACTTAAAATGAATGTACTTTCAAATGAAAGCTGTTATAACTAATTGCTAGTTAGAAGCCTATCCTATCCTCATTTTGAGTGAATTTCTGTTATATTTCTTAGTAAAATTTAAAAAAAATTCACAGAGAGCAAATGTTTTGATTTTTTCCAAAATTGTCAAGCCATCCTTTTTCTCCTGGAAAAAGCTGATTAAAGATTCCTAGACTGAAGACTGTAACTTCATCTATTCTATAAAATCATCAGTTAATGAGAAATTTTACAAGAGCCAACTTCTTTTTATGCCTGTTTAGCAACCTTCCCTGACTTTGCAAAAGCCCATCTGTGTAGGATCCTTCTGATTTGCAATATCTGGCTTAAGTGAGGTTAATATTTTCTGTTCCTTGCTGGGAAATAGGATAATCTGTTGTTTTAAATGAACAAGATTGAGAAATAAGTTGCAGGGTAAAAGTATACAGTTAAGTGTGAGAAAGTTCTCCTCTACTACAGCCTCACTTTTCTCTCTTCATATATGCAGAATGGGAATGGGAACAATCCCACACAGTTAAGCAGATCTGGAGGCTTGTGCAAAAATAAGGTTTAGTATTCACCCCTAGATCTTCTTTCACTGAAGGATCAACCAAATGGAAAAAGTGATGGCATGATGTTGCAAAAAAATAATATCTGTTAAACTGTATGTAAAAGAGATTTGAATATAAGGAACTTACACCTTTTTCAAAACTCATTTGCTGATACCTTTTAAAACCAAATTTGCTGTGAATGATTCATGGACATTTAAATCAATTAAATCCATTTGCTTTGGTGAGCAATCCACCATATACACCTACTGAAAAGCTATTTTCATTCATGGGTAGCACCAGCTACGTATATAATGTAATTATAACTCCAAACACATATCCAGATTTCTTTAACCATGTGTTTCTGTGATCCCCACTGCTGAGGCAAATAAGTCTATTATTGTTGGTATTTATAGTCAAATAATAAAATAAATTAAATCCACTTCACAAAGACCAGCAGAAATCATATAGAAGGAATTTTGTAATATATCTTTATCATGAAACACCTCACTGAAAAATCTTATTGGGATTGATAGGCCTGAAGACAATAGGATTAATTAAATTTTCAAGAACTTTTGCAGTCAGAAACTTCAAGCTGCTTTGTATTACAAATTTATCACTATATGAGTTCATTCTACTTTTAGCATTTAGGTTTACTTTTCCTGTGGTGAAACTGTCACATACACATTTTGAATAAAAGTTCTGCATTTGGATCCAGGCAATCAAAATGGTGAGTGTATGTAAGGATCTGGTAGAAATCAGGATTGATCTGAAGATGAGCTAGGCTTTGTTACAGAGCTAAATTTTTACTTTGTAGAGCATGACACCAGAATACAAAATAAGATAAAAAATAAAGACTACTAAAAGTTAATGTATCTTTAACCAAGAATTAGTCTTTGCATAATAAATAAATGCCAGTACTTAAAAATCCAGAAGCCTTTCTGCATAATAAATTGTGGTTTAATGTCAAGGAGAATTGTCACTTAATTGATTAACATCAGTTATAACTTATACTGTAGGATAGAAAATGTAATAATGCATATGCTAATTTAAAGAACGTTTTTAAAGTCTCTCTGTAAAATAATCTATTTTTCTTGTTGTTAATAAAAGGAAAAACACTGATTGCCCATGAAAAGTTTAAATTATTAACAAAATTTCAACATATGATTTAACAACTTTAGATATATACTTTTAATGTTGTCTCTGAAACAGCTGAAACAAAATGCCTTTTGGAAGGACTTATGAATAACAAAATACTGTGATTGCCCATTGTGATCTGTGATGAGCTAATATTCTCCATATAACCACGTACACTTCTGATAAAAACATAAGAATTGATAAACATAATATTGTGAGAGTGAGTTGGATGCAATAGGTCATAATGAAGATTATATTAGAACATGTCCCCACATTGGTGCTCCTTCCATTTGTTGATGTCCATTGTATTCCTGGAGATCAGTGATGTCCATTGCATTCCTGGAGATCAGTGATGTCACTGGTGGACACCAGTGGCAAGTGCTGTTCCTCCTGGGTCAGTTTTGGGACTGGCACTGTTTAACATCTTTGTCAGTGACATGGACAGTGGGATTGAGGGCACCCTCAGAGAGTTTGCCAATGACACCAAGGTTTCTGGAGCAGCTTTTCCACACACTGGAGGGATGGGATGCCATCCACAGGGCAGGATGAAGAGGTGGGCACATGTGAACCTCACGAACTTCAATGTGGCCAAGTCCCAGGTCCTGCACCTGGGTCAGGGCAGGCCCAAGCACAAATACAGGCTGAGCAGAGAATGGGCTCAGAGCAGCACTGGAACAGCCTCCAGAGTCTTGGTCTCCAGGAAGCTCAACATGCAATGATCCAGCAGTGAGCAGTCATGGACCAGAAAAGCAGCTGTGTCCTGGGCTGCACCAAAAGTAATGTGGGAGGAAGACTGGGTGAGGTGATTCTGCCTCTCTCATGAGACCCCACCTGGAGAGCTGCATCCAGCTCTGGGGTCCTCAACATAAGATGGAGATGGACATGTTGAGATGAGTCCAGAGGAGGCCATGAAGATGACCAGACATGAACAACTGTCCTATGGAGACATGCTGAGAGAGTTGGGGCTTTTCAGCCTGAAGAAAAGGCTCTGGGGAGCCTTCTAGCACCTCCCAGAACTTAAAGGGAGCCTACAGGAAAGCTGGAGAGGGAGCTTTGAAAAGGGCATGTAGTGATAGGTAAAGGTGTCATGGCTTTAAACTGAAAGAGGGCAGGATTAAGTTAGATATTAGGAAGAAATTCGTCACTGGGATGGTGGTAAGGCACTAAAACATTGCCCAGAGAAGCTGTGGATGCCCCATCCCTGCAAGTAGTCAAGGCCAGGCTGGATGGGGCCTTGAGTAGCCTGGTCCAGTGGAAGATGTCCCTGCCCATGACAGAGGGTTGGGACTATAATGTCTCTTCTACCCCAAACCAGTCTATGATTCTAAAGATAATTACACAGTTCTGAAAATGCTACAGAAATAAAATAACTGTCTCACAGTATGTTAAGTATTAACAATATCACTCTACAGTTTGGATTCTGTTTCATGTCACTATACAGTGAAACCTAGAGTATTCTAGGTTTTACTTGTGTAACTGAGAGGTTTTTATAAAATACATACAAGATATATACAAGGTACATATTTTCTTCCTAATCAATTTTTCAATTGTATTTCATAGATGTCTATTAGCTACCATATTAAAAATTATTAAAAATTATAAATTAGTAATAATTTTGTATTAGCAACTAGATCATTTCTGTAACTCATAGTTCATAAGGCTGTTCCTAAATGTGAATAAGTCTACACACTTTGTCCTGTTCTGTTTCAAATATCATGTTTTGCAGTCTATGATGTTTTTCCTTAGCTTTTTTAGTCCTATTGCAAATAATACATGCAGTACAAATGTTCAGCAAACAACACCAGACTTGCCTATTTTGCACAGCAAAGGAAGGTGAAATAGCCTACGTTTTTATTCAGCATAATGTTTATTTCCACCATCACACAGTAACTGCATTAGTAACATAATACTGTATGCAATTTCAAAAGAGGATGTAAAAGGGCCTTTGTGAAAGGGCCTTGGTATCTAGTGCAATTCTGTAATGGTAGAACAAAATACTTTGTGTGTTTCAACACAATGCTACTAACTCCCAAACATGCCCTTTCAAATAAAGGCAAAATACCTGCTGCTACACGAGGTTAAATCACTCTGTGAGCCTCAAATACTCCAAAACATCTTAATCACTAAAAAATTAACTGGCTAAATAAGCAAATAATTAAAGATGGAAGCCTCCCTCCTGTTCTTTTCCCAAACAAATGCAAAAAAAAAAAAAAAAAAAAAAACTAAGCACAAAATTCTAGCTGAAAATGAAGAAGATATTTTATAGTTCTAAGTGGTGTTTATGGCAAGATAAACTGAAAAGTCACAAAGAATAATGAAAGAAAGCATCTGCTGAAATAAAATCTGACAAACAGGATAAAAAGTAAGCTCACTACACAAGATGTTGAATTCTCCATCAGTATATTTTATTATCCTCCATTTGATCACTGGATATATGCATATTATCCATACCATTCAGTAACATAAGTAATATTTATTTTCTCACAAATTTTTAAAGAGCCTCAAACACTTTAAACGTGGCATCAAGGTGGATTATATATCAGGTGAATTGCTCTCATCTAGTCAGTTTTCTCTTGTTATTTTAATTTATATTTTACATTTTCAAAATACATATCTCTATGTCAAGCCATGGGTTCCTCCTGCTAGTGGTTTTGATCCACCATGATATACATGCCAAGATTTGGGTGCTCAGTTCTGTTTGCAAAAATCTTCACAAAACTATGTTAAAAACAGAATTCACAGTGAAGGAATTTCACCAAATAAAAAAAAAAACCCATCACATTGACGGACTCTATTTACTTCATCCTGCATTGGCGACCTTATTTTGAGGACTCTTCTTTTTATTGCAACTCTGGCTGAGCAAAGCTATTGATTTCAAAATCTGTTTGTATAAATAACTGCAGAAGACCACAGTTCCTGGGGTCTTTCATTCAACCTGCATTGGAACTCTCTTGTTTAATCCATTTCAGTTTAATATGAACATTTACTGAACTCCCCCTTTCAGGCCTTTGCAGCATCAGATGAATCTGAAGATAGCCTAAAGCCTTTCCTTAGATTTGGGCAGAATCTCTAACTGTATTGTATTTAAAAATAGCCACATGAATTTATTTTTTTCATTTAATTCTCCATCAATGTATCTCTTAAAGAAAATCAGACATGTGCTTAAATATATAAAGAAAAAGATT
Organism: Urocynchramus pylzowi; assembly: GCA_013397555.1. Classification (NCBI taxonomy): domain Eukaryota; kingdom Metazoa; phylum Chordata; class Aves; order Passeriformes; family Fringillidae; genus Urocynchramus; species Urocynchramus pylzowi. The sequence continues at coordinate 1,608,071 of VZRH01000363.1, read as the reverse complement.
GTCTTCCTGTTGAAAATCTTATCCATAAATATCCTTTTAAACTAATAGCAGTCTGGTCTATGATTGAAGGCTCATAACCCTTCTTTTTTCACTCATGACCAAGTTGCCTTTTATGTACTTTATCCAGTGTTATTGCATGGCAATGGAAAAGCTGTTTAACATTATTGTTGCAAGATCAGATCTCAGACCTCTAGAATAATTTTTCCTCTTATATATAAAAGAAATGAAAGAGGAAAAGAATGGGCAGATTTAAAGACCAAATTACATTTCAGCAAGCTTTTATTTCAAACCAAAACAACAAGGGAAATTTCATGTTTCACTTCACCAGTGTAAAATGCTTTGCTAATATGGATTCCCACATTTACAGGCAGATTTTGTAAAGCTAGATTTCAGCCTTCAAAAACAACTATATATATGTTTTTATAAAACACTGAAATCTTATATAGAGGAGATTCTCACCATCAAAAAAATTTAGCACAGCAGTACAGTGAAGACCCTAAATGGGTAACATTTATTTAAGCAGAACCCAAGAGCATCAACTAGGAGTAGGATAGATATCACCTTTCCCTGTAAAGTAGTAAAAAATGTCAGATTTCTATTATTTTTGGGATATGTTGATTTCCCCCCATACATGGAAACCTAGAGAAACCAGTTTCAATGCCTGTTTTCAAGCAGAGAATCCTACCCTAATATCAGAATTTAGGCTATTTATTTTTAACTTCAGAAGGAAGTATGAGCACTCTCTAAAAGGCAACATCTGTAGTGTTAACTGAAATTATAAACAGGTGATGATAATTAACAATTATCTTCGGTAAAGCATTGTCTGGGGTATTCCTATTACAGATCCCAATTCCCCTTGATTGCAAGCTGCTAGGAAATTACATGGGTTTTTTTTTTTCCTTCTTTTTAGCAACACAATTTTATCTTTGATGGGATGGTGAAGGATCCTCAAATCTTAAGTAAATCAGATTTTTACAATTACCATGAAAGAGAGACTTTCACAAAGGCTTAAATATATTATTAGTTGCAATCCCTTTCCCTTTTTTATTGAACCTGTAGACTTCTGAAAAATTGGCTATTTTTTGTAAGAATTCATGTTTATTAGTTTACAAAATAAAATTTACTTTTTTGGTTTTTCTAGGGTTTTTTTTTTTT
>VZRH01000363.1:1565650-1606802 GCA_013397555.1 Urocynchramus pylzowi | reverse complement strand
AAAATTTTCTTTTTTTGGTTTTTCTAGGGTTTTTTTTTTTTAGTTTGATCTGAGTTTATAAACAGTTTCTGTGAATAATTTCATTTTGTATAATGAACTAAAAGAAGGAATTTCAATTTGTAAGAGAATAAATGCTTCTAAATTTTTCTGGCATGGAAGGATAATTGACTTCTAGTTAAAACCAGGTACATGTAGGAAATAATTACATTTTATATGGAAACAATGGTGAAGGATTAATCAGTGTAAATGTAACAGATGTTGCCAAGACAGTGATAGAGAAGAACAGGAAATAAATTGATAATCTGAAAAATTTGTTACCTTATTCCTTCTCTTGGAAGGGTAGGTGAAGTTACTGGCATGAGCTGTCATGGTAACAGTGCTATTCTTGACCAAGAGGAATATGTGAAGAGATTATTATGCTCCTCTTTCTTTCAGTCTCTTTAAGGAACTGTGATAGTCTAATTATGATCCTGATCACTCCTTCAGGAGAGTGGAATTTAGTATATATATTTAGTCCTGTGATCTTGAGGGAACACCCAAGTTGGAAACCCTTAATTATCAACTTAATGGCCAGTTTCCATTAGAAACTCTATATTTAGTTTTTATGTCTTTTAAATAAATATCCATGTGTATTGGATTTATTATTGGTTCATAAATTCCTTGGAGAAATTATCCTTTACTGTATGACTACTAAGAACTTGATATAATGAATTTACTGTCAGTCGGAGCATCAAATATTATAACTGTGTGCACTCTTTTGCAAACTATAAGACATGTAGGAAATTACTCTTTTAAGCAATCTTAACAGCCATAAATTTTGTTCAGCTCAAATGCAGCTCAAATTGACCATATGTACCACATGCAAACTATGAAAATTGCATCCATATGCAAAGTGAAATCCTGCTGAATAGTTTGGAATTAGTTGAAAAAACAAACTTGAAAAATGACAGCTATTGTTACCACAGATAAAACAAATTTTATTCCTAAGCCTGAAGTTGTGTGGTAGGGGACATTACCTTGGTCAGCTGGGGTCAGCTGCCATGGCCACATCCCTTCCCAATTTCTGGTGCAGCCCCAACCTACTCAAAGGATGGCAGCACAAACAGCCAGGCAGACCTTGAGGTTGTGTAAGCACTGCTCAGCAATAAATAAAAATCTGTGGGTTATAAACACCATTTTGGTCATAAGTCCAAAGCATAGAACCACAGAGTTGCCATGAGGAAAGTCAGCTCTGTCTCAGACATATCCAGCACAGGTATTTAACCTTATTCGAAACCAACAGCATTAGTTCCTTTCTTGAGGTCCACTATGAAGATGTGGTTTCATTAAAAGAAGAAAAAAAAAAAAAGTTAACTTAATAAATTAAGCCTAATTTAATGCATTTGTTCCATGTATACATTTTTATTGAAATAACCACAGAATGATAATGGGATGATTCTACCTTAATTTGAAATTTAATTTCCCAGTGACAGATTTTGGCAACAAAGTAGACCCCTTGAATATTTGTAGACAGTTTGTACATAAACTGTCTGAAAAACCTGGACAAATTTGCTTACATGGAGAAGATTTTATTTTCAAGCCTTCTTACAGAATCTTCAGCTTCCATACACTGTAAAAAAAATGAGATACAGAAGGAATTGCATGAAAAGTCAATGGCCTGTAGACAAAACATATTAATTCACAAAAATCTTCTTGGCATTGCAGGAACTGAAGTGCTTTTTATGCTTGCATCTTTTTCTCAAAATTACATTACATTCTATCTTAAGGTAAATTTTTTTTACTGGTTCATTTTGAACAGACAGAAGGACAGATAATAAAACATTGTTTAGAACGTGGAGAGTTATTATCCAAAACTACAGAGAGTGTATGAAGCTGAGATGATACTAGACTTATATCCAGCATGGGAATGTTGACATTCTTGGCAAACCATACTGTAGAGAGTTGGACAAAATACATTTGCCCACCAGGGATGCAACTTCCTTGATTCAGTACCTGCAGTGCAGCTTGTAAAAATGAGCTAATTGCAGAGGATCCCTCTCATACTTACTGCTATTAATTCAGTGGCATTCAGCATACCAAGGACCACTTTAGTGCTGACATGTAGGTGTCTCTGTGTGTGTGCTGGATTTGCAATCCAGTGAGCAGGACCCAAATTGCTGGTCACAGACCAGGTGTAGTTGTCTGCCTCAGTCAGAAAGGCTTAGACACCACAGACCCCATGGATTGAGATGGCTGGGTAAAAGGAGTTTGAACCTCTTGCTCACTTATAGAGAGACCTTAATTCTTGTGCATTAAATGTAAAGAGTCCAACATAGGAAATCTAGGACACAGCTCACCCTAAGGAAAACGTCAAAACAGGTCTACAAAACAGTGCTCAGTTTCTGTTTTGTCTATAAAGTGAGTCTAGGTGATGATTAGCTCAGACAACTATAGCTATGAGACAATTATTCCCTGGTTGATTAACCTGGACTTTAAATAGAGATTTTTAAACCAGTTCTTGGTTTTTTTTTTTTGAATTTTCATACCCATCTTACTATATTTGTGAGTAGGGGATGTTCAAAACTTCTGATTCATAAAATGTTGAGGTTGAAATTGGCCATATAAATTCTGCTTTTGGTCTCCAGGGTAACAGCAGTTTCCCAAAATTGCTATGTGATATTCTTAACAAGTATATCAAACCACTGGTCATGTTTCATATTATGTATAATATGCCTCTAAGCAGAGCACACAAGAAAAGGAATCTGAAATAATTTTAGCCTCCTGTGAGGCAATTTGTAGTTTTAGAATACAAAATTTTCTTCGGAACTTTGTACTCTGTTATATTTAGCCTGAAGTATCTAGTTAGAAGAAGATACATGACATGTAATATTTTAATAGTTGAGAACATTTTTACTGTATATAAAAGTTCTATCCCACATTATTTTTTCAGTATTCCTAATGGTTTGAATAATATTTTGACTAATATACTGTGATTTTCACTCTTCTCTGCTGTTGTCCAGAGAAACACTCTGGGTATCTGTAAGATGCTTCTAAAATGTATTTTTCATCTTTTATGTTCTGCAAAAGATTATTTATTCTGCAGGAATCCTCTGATAAGATCCTTAGACTAGGTTAAGAGAAAAAACCAAAATATTCCTGATATCAAGCCCCTTAAGATTCAAATCAAATTTTGCTTTTTTTTTTTTTTCAGTTTTAGTCAGTAGCCTCACAGTAATGATTAAGCAATGGAGTTGTGAACATTGTATGCTTGGCTAATCTTTTGTTTTGTGGAAAAGGGAAAACAATCCAAGATGAATGGGCTCTCCAGAAAATAGCCACTAGGAGAGAAATCAGAACTAAGCAGTAACTGGGGGGAAGGTAATTCCAGCGTGGGACATCATGACCACCACCTACTGAAAATGGACCCCAGACTCAAAGGGAGGGGAGAAATGTGCATGTGGACTAAAATTAGCATGAGTCTTGAGAACCATAACCAGCAAATATGGATCTGAGTGCTAATTAATGAAAAAAAGACGTAATTTATAACCAATGAATCCTGATGCCTTTGTTTTTTATAGTGTAAAGTTTTGGTAATCAGGGAGCCAGTCTTTCATGGGTTATGTCTCTGCTCTCTGCTTTGCATAAACTAGAAAAAAAGTCTAAATAACTCAGTGTGTGAGCTGGCTCTGCCCACAGGGTCACAAGCCTGTGTTTGGTCAGCACTACAGCAAGGTACTGCCCATAATGCACCCAGCTGGTTGGTCTGTGCAGGGCAATTTTTGTGGTGGAAATCACAATAAATGTAGTCTAGAGGGAAGAGAGTCCAGCCATATGAAATGAAGCAGTCCAGCCATAGCTCTGCAAGAAACTAGTGGCTTTAGAGCACAGTAGATGTGTTTCAGGTGGCCACCATTTAGTTCAACCTGTTCTCAAAGGAAATACATTTGTATGCTTGGTCTGTGGGAATTTCTGTGGGAATTGTGGAATGGAAGGGGTGCATGGATACACACACATCCTCACACCCATGGACACTCTGACTACATCTAAAAAGGGAAATGTAGACCAGCCTTCATACAGACAAAATGAATAATGATGTTGCACAAAGAAGTCATAGATCAGCTGTAGTTTAATGTCAATATCATTAAGGCTATTGTGTTTTCAATTGATTATGCTTTCTAAAACATGAATTTAACCACCTTATTCACTTTTCTACTGCTGAGAGCTATTACTGTTGTTCTATTAGTCTGATTATACACATAAGACATTTATAATAGCTTGTTTTGCCTTTTTTTTTATTCCCTAATTGTACTGTAGGAGAATTTCAAGGATAATATGGAAAGTCAAATGTGAACACATCAATAAAGTGTGCAAAGCTTATCCAGTCAGGTCTGGAGAAGGACAGTCACTCCTTTCAGTTCCTTGTTGATCTCAAAACTGGCTATAGTAGTTACACTTTGATACCTGAGGTGATATAGGCAAAAAAAAAACTAAAAAAACAACCCTTTCCAGAGTTGGATGTTAAATTCACTACTTAGAAAAGGACAGGTAATAGATGATTACTGAAGACTAGGACTCAAATCAGATGGATGTTCCATTTTCACAACTTGTGGATGGCCCATTGTCATGATGCATGGATAAGAATGGAAATAATATCCACAAATAAAGAATAGGTTTGATATCACATTTCTAGTCAAGTAAGTTAAAAAGCAAGACATAGGAAAGAATATTCTGATAGCTTAGCAAAACTGCTTAAAGAGTTTAAGCCAACTGACCTATTTATAAGAAAAAAATTATATATTTTCCCTAAATAACTTTTTGAAGAACAAACTGATAGTCAAAATTCATGGATTCCTTCTTCCCAGTTTCAAATCTGCTGAAAGCCATGGAATTATGCTACTTTTAACGCTTTACATTAATTATAATCTAAATAGAAAACCACAATTTTTACTAAACTATGCTGCAGTAAATTATAACATTAAAATACTTTAAAAAATTACTTTAATGCTTCTCTACACATAGGGAAAGCATCGTGTTTATTTAATATCTGACTCTGAGAAAAAATGTTTGCTTGAGAAAGTCAATTTTTATTGTACTATCAAGTTATTTTAAGTTATTAAAACACTGCCACATATTTTTAATACAGTTCATTAATTTTCTAGGTCTGTAGGTTAGAAGGGAACAAATTTCTATAATCATGCATGTAGCATTATTATAATTTTTTTTACTTTTGCTGATTTCAGCATGCTTAAAACCACACAACACAGCCCTAAGCAAAATATGTACAATCTAGCAGAAAAAGGACAAATAATTGTTATTTTTTCCAACTATGAACTTTCTGTTTCTGTAGCTAGAGCTCAAATGATTAATAGCAAAACATTTTTTTTGTCTTGTAAGTTTAACACAAAGTCAGAGTCAACAGTATATGAGTTACACAGGAGTGTTCTAAGGAATTTTGCAGATTTAAATATGAAACTATTAATGCACAGAATACTGAAGTCACTATTTCCCAGATAAAGATATAATACTTATGAGGATTTTTTTTTTAAATAACATATAAATGCTGCAGCTCAAAGTACATTGATTAAATTAGCCATTCTATCACAATTTCGTCAAGAACATCCACTGTAACTGCTCTAATGAGCTTGGAAAGCCTAGCACATACCACAGATTTGATGTGGTTTTAAGTATGATACTGTGGTTTCTTGGGAAAAGCAATAAATAAAATTAAGCTCTAAAACTGAAATTCCCAAGCTGGCTGCATTCTTCTCAGTATGAATATGGTGAGAGATAAGGGCTGAGACACAGAAGTTTCTTTAATCCCTGCAACTTGTGGGGGCCAGTCACACTGATGTTTCTACATTTGTGTGGATAGGAAGACCCAGGGATTGAGTGGAGATCTCCCTGGGAGTGCATTTGGGGGAACTGGCTGCCCTACAGTGACAGAGACCCTCAGGGAACCTGACAGGGCTCACGAGGCTCATCCTGGCAGTAGCTGCTGATGTATAAACCTCCACTGATGAGGAGTGCACTGGCCTTGGGGGTCAAAAGACCAGGGGAAGGATGACCATAACAACCAGGAAAAGGACAGAACACAAGAAAATGTATGTTTTACAGTTATTTACTATATTATTATTCTTTCTTTTACTGTAGCAATTAGACTGAGAACAATAGTAAATAGATTTTTAAGATATAAGTTATTAGAAATAAATTCTGTAATTTAGATATAGGTGTGCTTCCACTTTGACAACAAACAAAATTTTGAGCCTAACACACTTTCACGTGAAATATCCTTCTTTAATTTAACTTCACATTGAAACCTTCTAAGTCATTACTATAATCCCCAGAATACAGTACCCATCAACTATTTTTTCACCACTTACCTTGGTTTCTGTATCATAAAAGTAAGTATTTCTCATAGGATGCTTTGCCTGCATTCACCATGGAAACATTTTCAGAGGTAACATTGCTGCAGGAATGCTGATGGTCATTTAAAGAAATGTATGATATAAATACACAAAAATAACTTTAAGTATGCTATTGCACTTCAAGTTGGTAGACTAAATGTTGATTAACTTTATCACAATTCCTATTTATGCCCTTTAATATTCTTAATAAGACAAAGAAAAAGGCAAAAAAAAGTTATCATTTGTTCATTAATAACACTTGGAGACCAAATCAGAAATTCCACTGATGCTGATATTCCATTGGATATTAGGATGCCAAATGGAAAAGAAAAACCATCGTGCACTGTGTTTGAGACACTGAGCTCACAGCAGCTCTAGGGGAATGACACCCCATCCTCAATAACCTGTTGCAACTGCAATAGGCTAGTGGTAACTGAAATTCCTTTAGTTGCTTGTCAGTGTGCCCAGCTTGAAGAGAGAAGCTCAGTCTGCAGAGAAAAATCTTTTCCTGCTTGAGTATGGTTCTTTGTAAGAAGCTCTTAGCATTTGCACTTTTTATACAGGCTTGTTTTGTTTTGCTTTGCTTGCAGCTAAAAGTGGTGATCAGTAGGGTTTATGCCTTATTCAGCTAGTTAAAAAATACAGTGAACATCCAGGAAGGGTACACAAATTCTCAGTTAAGAGAAAAATTTCCCCAGGCTGTTCTTATTTTTTTCTCAGTCTCACATAACAGATCCATAGTCTTCATCATTGCAAGACAGAGGAAATATAATTTACTTCTGTATTATTGTTTTCTTGTGTGGAGGACATTTTCTATGCATTCTGCAGTTTATATCAGTCATGTTCATTTCTCTAATGAGTTATGTAAAGCATGTGGGATTTGAGTCTTAGAAATGGTTTAATATTTCTTTTAGTTATACCTTTTCAATAAAAACAGAAATGAGCCTTGTTGATGAAGGGATATTTCTTTTATGCACAATTCACAACAGAGCACCAAGTGAAGCTTTGCATTGTCACCATGAAAACTTATTTTCAGTGCCCATGACTAGAATTTCTGTATTTTAAAAGACTACCTTTTTAAGGGAACTATGATTTTGATATGCAACCTGTGGCTAGCAATGTATAGCCTCAGACTTTGGTGTCCATAGAAAGTAGAGCTCATCTTGTTACACTGATTTGTTCACGCAGAATCAATCATCTGTAAAGGGCATAAAGAAGGGAAGACACTGGATACTGAGCATATGTAAATCTATGAGGTTATTTGACCACTTAGTTAAGGCTGGTAAGGCTACCACAGTGTTAGAAAAAATCCAGGTTTTATTGTCTGTCACAATTTTCCAGCTCAGGGGTATCTGTTCCTAGAGGTACACAATACTTCAGTTAAAGATATGGGAGTTGGTTTGACTTTAATTTATACTAGAGGGTTCTAGTATAACACAAAAGGAATAAGGTACATTAGGCATGGTGGAGAAACACAATAATTTTCCAGCCGTAACTTTTTTATCAGATTCATTTATTTTATGAATCAAAATGAAATTTCCTCAGGGCAAAGATACAGAATCTAGAAATCAGCAAGTGCTCATTGGTCCTTGTCACATCCACACAAACCACTGACAGGAACAATGAGCTGGAGAGCAGAATGCAGAATGTAATTGAAGATCTTGAAGAAGAATTTAGAACTTTTTGCCAGAGATCTGATGTCAAAACCTGATGCCGTAAGAAAAGTTCTGCATTAATTTCAAAGTGAATCAAATATGTTTTGCATCATTAGTAGTACTTGATATTTACATACTTCATTTAATTTACAGTTCTCCAATTATATTTACAATATGACTTAAATTTGATGTCAGTGATACATTTTACAGAATTATATAACAAGGTACATATTATATAACAAGGTACATACTGCTACATATTGGAAAGCAGATAAATTCTAGTCTAGTCTAGTAAAGTTCTGATTTTCTAGACAGTTTTTATTTTGCTAAATAATGAAAGACATCAGCAGCATCTAGCTGTTCAAGCATCTGTAGTTCCAGCTACAGCCATTTCAAAAAGCTATTTATTTGCCACGTTTTTCTTATTCTTCATCACTTTTTTCCTAATTGAAAACACAATAGGAATAACACTGTGTTACAATTATCCTTGACTTATGTTAAATCTTTGCAGCAGAAGTGACTTTTAGAGACATATTTCTGAATTACTGCTGTCTGAATGAGGTTTTTCCCTAAAATAACTGCTCTACTATTTCTTTTCAGAGTTGGTTCTTTATTAATCTTTAAATGAGCAGGAAAAACCCCCAAAACACAACCAAAACCCAGCCCACAGAGGTGGAAAAACTATCCCCCAAAACCATTTATTAGAACATAAAGTTTTCATAACTCAAAAACACTCCGCGAGAGTACTGGAGTGTTTGTCCTCTAAACAGTTGTGCTTGCTCTAATCTTCCCAGAGTAGAGAAGTAAAGAAATCTGCTGAAGCACATGTTTCTTTAGGGAGAAATTTGCTAGGTAATGGCAGATGGTTTTCTTTGACTCAGTAGATCAGTCTTTGGGTGCAGGGAGCAGGAACACCCTGGAGCATTACAGTCCTGTTTCCTTGAGGGTTGCACCACGTGTGTTCAGAACTCCAGGTGAGTCAGAGCATGTGCTTCATTGACTAAGCATGAAGAGAGTAATGAAAGTGGCATTGAACCTGCAGTGCCTGCTCTAAAATCCCTTGGGATCTCCAGGGGGCCTCTACTCGTTTTCCCACTCAGAGGATTATCTTTAAACCAACTGCTCAGTCACCACTGTCCTAAACAGCCACTTAAGAGCTGTTTTTTAAGGCAAAGCATGAAATGGAAAATTTTTTTCTATGCTTAACACACAATTTAGGATCTAGTTCTAGTGTGTTAAAAGCAAGCAGAGGTAATTGTAGCTGCAGTAGTTTGTAGCACAGTTCAGTTTTCCTTTTCAAATGCATTTTTATTTACATGTTACATAACTGATCTCCCTCTGGTGTCCAAGAGGAGCAGTTTGCAGTGTGCTTCATCTTTGGAGCAGTGGGCAAAAAACTCAGAGACATATCAATAGTGCATATCAGGGTGGGAGAAAAATTATGTGAGGAAAGCACTGCTCTGTAGGGGTTGTCCATCAAGTATCTCTAACACCAGGACTTGGTTATCCATCAAGTATCTCTAACACTTTCAAAAACAGAAAGTTTTGAAACTTTTCTCACCAGTTTCAAAAAGAAACTTTTGAAAGTTTCTTTCAAAAGACTGGGCTGGACATGAAGGAATATCAGGCTCCCATCATGTTACTGGTTCTGCAGTAGTGCCATGGGAACTGCCTTCAACACCAGTGTAGGAGAGCCACAAATCTCTCCTCAACATTAGGCAATGAAACCAAATTAATATTTGCCTAAATTTTGGTTGTAAACACCATGACAGTGTAGAAGGCAAAAATTTCTTCTTTCAGAAAAAAAAAAACTGCACCTGAGAGTTTTGACAAAATGAGGTCTCTCACGGCAGTGACTCAGAGGGATAAAGCACTGTTAAAATATTTTACAGTCCTACAGGTTTTAGTAGTACAGTTGAGCAGGCAAGATGATTTTCATGTCGTCTAAAAATTTACTTTTCAGGAAATTGTCCAGCCACAAAGCCAAAGAGCACACTGGATAAAATCACCAGGAATAGAATAGAATAGAATAGAATAGAATAGAATAGAATAGAATAGAATAGAATAGAATAGAATAGAATAGAATAGAATAGAATAGAATAATAACTTTAATGGATGGTTTCCATCCACTCTGAATGCATCTATTGGCTGCTACTGAAGGATTTTACTCAGGGAAATTAAAGTTGGAAGTAATTTGAAGTTGACTAGGAAAGGAACATTATGTTTGGGAATCAAAAAAAGATCAGATTAAAGGAGTGCTAGTAGGTATAGATGAGCAGTTTATCCAACATTTTTTCTCACAGTAGTAAAAGTTCTTAAAATAACTAAAATAAAAATAGCAAACTTCAGACAAGGCAAAGCCAGGAACTGGTGGGGTTTTTTTGCTGGTTTTTTTTTGGTTTTTTTTTTTTTGTTTGTTTTTTGTTTGTTTGTTTTTTTTATAGTAGGTGCTTTTATTGTGATATTTGAGTTTGGAGCTACAGTTTTTATGCATTCCTCACTACATAATAAAATAAAATACAATGTAAATTGATTTTCTTTTTTTTAATTACAGAATCAGTGTACATGCAACAAGCAATTCACTGAGTGAAACCATACATTTCCTCTTGTAATTAAACCTTTTGACACTGTGGAAGGGAAAATTTTATGCTGGTTGATTTGTTTTCAATCTGTCAGTGAAATCATGGTGTATTTTCATTTCAGGATAGCTACCAGGAAGTCCTAGAAATGTTAGCAAGGATGTTGCAAATGTGACCACCACATTATCACAAAAGTTTTCCTTACAGTTTCTATTAGGAACTATAAAACACTGGGATGGCAGTGAGAGATTTGGATTCCCATCATGTTTGTGACCCACATTTCTGGAGCAAGCCCCTTAATTTTCAACAGGTGAGTATAACCCCATTCATTGCTCATCCAGATCCTTAGCCAATGTCTGGTGGAATAAATGGGGTTTTTTTTCTTATTATCTCATCAGAGCCATAGGGGAAAAGGAGGTGTTGGGTAGGAGGAGTAAGACAGCAGGAGGTGAGAGGAGATGACGGGGTCTTCTCTGGTGGAGATGACTTATCAGATGTTGGTGGAAGCCACTTTTCCCAACCCAGCTGTNATCCCTCCATCTTAGGGTTTTAAACCCCCCTGTACCAAATCCCAAAATTTCTCCTTTCACCCTCTAACTACTGATACTGTGCTGTTTAAACTTTTGTGACTTGTGATTCCTCATAAAAGCTTGGTAATTTGTTCCATGGGCTGAAATCAAAGCCCCAAGTGTTTTTGTCCAGGGTTCGGGGCACGGAAAGGAATGTCTTGGATTCCAGCAAAGGGACAGCCAGCCATGCACTGCAGGAATACCTGGGAGTGCTTTGGGTAGGAGACACAATCATTTCCTGCTGGAACAACATGACAATGTACAAGCTTTACAATGGCTGTCTCATCTTGACACAGTCCAGTTCTTTGGTTTTTCTGCACCTGTGTTTTCTTTTATTGGTTCTTCACAAATGCACATAGAAATTTTTTAATGATACTTTGGGAAGCTTCAAATATGGTGTTATGATCAGATTGTCTGGACAGATCACACGTCTTGTCCCCACATGCAAGATATACAGAATATATATTTTAATTTAGATATTTGAAGCATCTACCTCCCCCATGGGTCTTAACCAGAGCTCAAGATATGAAGTGGGATTGCAAGAGATCTTTACAGTTTAGAAGACATGATGTGTCAGTCAAGTCAGGGCTAAAACACCAACATGAAAAGCAGAAAACTCGCAGTGCTGGACAAAAAAGCAGGGAGGTTTAGAGAAAACTTGTTTTCCCCATTTAATTCTGAATAAGACAAGAAATTTTGCCAGCACTCCACTTGCTTCTCTTGTCTAAAAAGTTAAATCAGATTTTTCTTTTTTGCCTGGACTCTCAAAATTTCTATCAAAGTTGGTGAGATTCTGGATTATGCATAGTATGCAATTAAAAGTCTCTTATAAGAGGGTGTATAATTTATCTATTGTATGCCTATTACATACTGAATATGGAGGATTTACCCAGTGGTGGACTGCTGGTGTACAGAACTGAGTTGGGGCTTGAGAAAAACTTTTCTACCCAAATCCAGATGAGATCTTGGATGCAGTTTCTCTTTCATAAGACCCTGAAAGTTGCTTGTGTCATGTCCCATGAGAAGAATTTTAGCTTCCTAAATTCACATAAAAAGGGAAGGGTTTCTCCACAGCATAGGAAGTAGATAAAGTGGGAGACTGTAAAATATACATAATTATTCTTTTTTTCTACTGATAAAATGACACAGCACAAAAGAGGCTCTACCTGTCTTTGGCAAATGCTTAGCTCATTTTTCACACTTCTAGAAGCACAGCAAATAGACTGGATTCAGACAAATCCCTGAGGTGTTAGCACTGATCACATTATCTAGAGAATCTATCAGTTACAAAGTCCTTGGAGGTCAAAAAAAAAAAAAGAAAGACCATAAAAAAGTAAAGCCCTAGGAACTATTTTGTCTCTGCCTTCTCCCCCTCATTCCCTAGCTCCACATCTTTGCATTTGTGAGGAAACATGGATAAACTATTTGCAAAAAGAAACAAGAGGAAAGTTGTTTTGAAATGTGTAACAAGCCAGTGCTACAGTAAATCCATGGTTTATTAAACTAATAAAAGTATTAAAATACAATAAACAAGTTCCCAATCCTGGAAATACTTATGCAGTTATCAAAATCCAAAGGACTGATTACTCATGAGTAATCATGAGTTAAGCATATAATTAAGTATTTCCACTTGAACTTTGAGTCATTCTGCTCACTGCTATTTCAAATGCCTCCCTATATTTGACGTTAACATAAAGTGGTGTGAACTTTTTTAAAAAGCTGAAAATTATTTGAATAAATGAATTAATATTTCCTTAGAAAAACAAACAAGCATTAGATAAATATAAAGAACTTAAAGGGTAAGTTGCTTATTTTATAGGAAATTATGACAATTAAAATACAATTTGTCTTTTTTTTATAAAATTTTAAGGCATTTAATAACTACATATTAAATTTCTTTGCTAATGACTTACCAGTTTTAAATACTTTGCAGTAATGACTTATATAATTTCAAGTGGTTATTTTCCATACTTCATTACTTTCCCCCAAATGATCATTGATTTGATAATTAGTTGATATTTTAAAGGCTAAAGACGTGATGTCCTTGAAAATGTTTTAAGTGTCTTGTTCAGGGCAAAAATAAATTATCATCTTTGAAATGCCATTCAGCAGTAATTTCAGTGGGCTTTTTTTAGTCTATTGCAGATTGAGAGAGTCTTTTCATTTTATATTAATTAGTAGTTTGTGGCAAGATACTCAGAAATCAACATATTGCTCTGAAATTTCATGCAGTAAGATATCTCCCTGTACTCAGCGGGTAGCTGTAATGTATCTTTGAACAAAGCCCACATTTCACTTGATGTAAAAAGACTTCCAATTTTCACTGTGTCATTTCTCTTCTACATAACAAATTAACACACTGCATAACTTTTATCCCCTTCCCAGCAGGCAGGATACATTAGGACAAGATTTCTCAACCTCTTAGTGAGTTTTTAAAAGTTGTTTCATAAATGTTTTCACCAGGCTCTAGGAATTCATCTGACCTTTTTGGAGAAGAAGTCCTTGAAGGGCAATATCTGCCATACTGTAAGAGTTGGAGCACACTTCCTTTGAAATGACCCTTCTGTCTTCAATGGACATAAAAAACCACATTTAACTAACATTTTAACTTGCATACTTAAACCTATAGACTTGAAGACTAAACTGGGCTTAAGATCTTGTTCAGCAAGAATAAAAGCAGCAAAAGGTTAATATTTTTAACAAAAGACTAAGAAAATTAAGCAAAGTACTAGTGAATAACTATTTTTTTAATTAAATATATGACTAGATCCTGATTGTGTCTGAAAGGTACCGATTAAACTTCAATGTTAAAACAGCTAAACTGATCAGCAATCAACTCACAGGAGCAAGTCATGCAGCTTGTCTTTGTCACTGAAGAGTGACAAAGCATGGGGAGGTGACACTGCTGTGGTGTCACCCAGACTCTTGAGAGTCAGTTATAGAAGAGGATAAATTATTGATACATCATTAATCTGTAGAATGGTTTGGGTCAGGAGAGACCTTAAACATCTCTACTTCCAGCCCTTCTGCCATAGGCAGGGACACCTTCCACAAGACTCAGAGCCTCATCCAGCCTGGCCTTGAACACTTCCAGGGATGGGGCAGCCACAGCTTCTTTGGGAAACAGAGTGCCAGTGCCTCACCACCCTCTCAGGAAGGAATTTTTTTCTAAGATCTATTCTAAACCTACCTTCTATCAGTTTAAGGCCATTCTTCCTTGTTTTCTCAATGTCACTTTAAAAAGTCCTTCTTCATCTATCCTTTAGACAGCCTTTAAGTACTGGAAGGCCACTCTGGAGTCTTCTCCTCTTCAGGTTGAAATGCCCCAATTTTCTGAGCCTATCTTCATAGGAGGAGTGCTCTAGCCCTGTGATCATCATCAAATTGATAGAATTCTTTTCCATTGAAAGCTTGTGTGACAAAATTCAGTCGTCATCCGATATCAGGCTCTTAATGATGACAACAAATTTTCCATTTCTTTGTAGTATGCAAATTTGTATTTGTCTCTTTTGAAAAGTAAATTAATCTTATGAATATCTCTAGCAAAATCTCCAGCAAAACAAGCTACTTTTGAGCTTTTTTTTTTTGTTATTTCTATAACCTCTTTTAAATAAAAAATGTAAGAAACTTTCTAGAAATTTTGTATTTTATAAAAAATTTAAATAAAATATGGATACCAAGTCTTTAAGGTCTTCATGTATCATGATGTTTTGCTAGACTAAAAACATTTATCAGTATTCGAAATTAAAACAAGCAGAAAAAATTAGAGGCAACACTTGTTGACTTTAGCAAAGAAAAGGATAAAAAGATACAAACATTTGCAAGATAATTAAACTCATTCTAAGTATCACTTACATGCCTAAGTCCCAACAAAGCCAATAAAAGTTATAGCCATGCTTGAAATGAAGTGTTTGCTTGAGGAATTTTTTGATTGGGCTAATAGAAGGTACTTAAGCACATTTTCTGCCACTGTGGATTAACACAGATGTACTCAACTCACTAATCTAGAGCCTACATTCTCAGTGACCCATCAGTTGAAGAAATATGGCTTTTAATGGGGGTCTGGCAGGCTTGATCCATTGGTTTTTTATTTATACTATGTTTACACTTAACTTTTAAGATGTAAATATCTTAATTCTAGATTCATATATTTGAGGGGTTTTTTTTTGTCCAATTATATAATTTTTTAAATTGCCTCAGAAAAGGCTAAGAATAAACATAACTTGTTTTTCTTATTTTAAGGTCAGGAAAAATTGGAGCAGTTAGTGCAGATCTCACTGGCTATTACTCAAAGGTAAAGTCCTTTTTTTCCCATTGAAGTATTCCAAAATTATTTTGTAACTGGTGAAAAATTTGGCCTCTGTTGCTTTGATTGTAAATGAATATTTTTTTAAACTACATATTTAATGTTTTAATTACAATATCAGAGGGCTTTGTTATTTCTGTTGCCAATCACTGAACATGACATGAAAAAAGGAATTCAAGTATAGTCACTTGGTTATTAAAGGACACTCCATCATATTATAAAGTCTCCTTACAAAAGCCCTCTGACAGAGTTTGCCTCTCACTATTTCATCTTTGAGTGATCACCAGTGTAAGAGAAATCTAATTTATATCAGCTTGTGAGAGATTACCAAAAGTGAGTTTCCGGAGCAGCTAGCTACCCTCACCCCAAAATGGATGCTGTGGCTCCAGATTTCTATTTCTATTCTATTTCTATTTCCATCTGTTGAACCTCTGCTATAATAAAGAACCATTTACAGCTGAAGATAAATTGTCCCCATGATAGGGTAGGGATAGGGAACCTTATAATGGTTTGGTTTCCCTCTTCTCGTTCTTATCTTTTCCATGTGTATATAAGAACTAAATACAGCCTCCTGATAATCAGCTCAGTAATATACAGATAATTGTGAGAATTGCTCTCATTTGACTTCACTTCATTTATATCCTACATTAAAAAGACAAGTTAAAAAGCCAGAAAGTTTGAGGGCTAAGACTAGAGAGAAGGAACAATGAAGGTTAAGGAATGTAGGAAATATGTGTGAGGAAGAATCAGGAAAGGACAATATCAGTTTGAATGACCTGTACAGGGAAACACTTGGTTAGAGTAGACAACAAGTGAGGCCACAGAGTAATGTGTGAATTGAAAGAGAAAGTGAAGGAAACAGAGATGAAGAAAGAAAGTTCACCAGAGAAAGGCCATTTGCTTGCAAATGTTTCTATGACATTTCTATACCATTGCAGTAGAGTATGGAACACCAGAGATAACACCCCTGGTCAGTAATAAGGGCCTATCACAGCTCCTTATGATGTTTGGTACAGCCAAATTGCATCAAATATGGTGAATCTGTACTCACTGACAGGTAGACAAGGGTTTTTTGATCACAAATTCACTATAGAAGGCCAACAATGATGCAGATTCTAAGATGAACTGGGGATTTTAAACTTCACATCACTGCTAAGAAAAAAAAAATACAAACCTGTTATGGATTTGTGAAATGCAGGGAGTCTGTGATTGTGAATTCACTGAGATGCCTATGGCCTTTGTTGTTTTTTAGAAGTTGCTGTCCATGGCAATCAAAGTACAAGTTATTTTTTTACAGAAATTTAAAAAAACAAACTTTATTTGCTAATTGAATTTTATCATAAATTACTCTTGTATTGTTTTTATATTCCCTGAATTTTAGAATTGCTGTTGCCCTCTTTAACAAACTGGTATTTAAACATCGCTTTCTAAGTGACTGCTTATAAAAGAATTATGTTTATCTAGTCTGTAAATGTCATTTTATGGATGTTGTTATCCTAGTGAACCTTAAAAGCCTCAGAGCTCCAACAATCTTAACTCATTTCTGAAAAGTACAGGGTCAGCTATCTGGGTAAAAGCAAATGCAGTTGTTTAGCTACTAAAACAAATATATTACTGCCAAATGTTGAACTGATGTTTGAATGAAAAGTCTCTCTGCCAAATAAAAAAAATCTATTATATTGGCTTTAACAGGAAAGTAAAAAATATTTTCAGTTCAATTAGGCTTATGTACATAATTGAAACAGCTTTTAGACACCCATGTTCTGCAGGCCAAAGCTTCAGGGAGACAATCACCTACTGCAGTGTGACAGATAGCCTGTGCCATGGAGATGAAGGATGCCTCTCCCTGCAGAAAATGGTTTATGGGATAGGTGCAGGAAAAGGTTTAAAATCAGCTGGGATGCCTGGATACCCCTGCAGTTTAACCTCCTTAATCCATTCCCAGGAAGTGGACACAGGAGCCATGACTGACCCATTGAAATCTTCCCACCTGTAAATTGCCACATTATGGGGAAGAAACTAGGGAGAGATCAAGGAAGTCTGGCGTGGAGTGCATCTCTCACATGGAGAAGAGCTGCTGCAAACTCACACCCTTAGTTACAACTCCCAGGAATTTGTAAACCAAACTGTAAGGGAAATTACAGAGAAACTGTCAAGTGCTCATTCAAATCACAAATCTTGTGTGCTTGAAACTCTTCATTTCTCCTGTTCCAGTTCAAAGTCTGCCCTTAAGGCTCACTCAATAAAATATTTTATTTCTCTATCATTAAGTTATAGTCAGGGTTAAACTGGGAAGTTAAAGATGCTCTGCTTTTATGTATATAGAAAATCCAAGGAAAGCAGTGAGTGGGCTCCCCCTGGCCTGCCTTGCTGTGGGGCATCTGGAGGAACTCTGTGCTTAAGAAGCCCCCACAGACATGGTGAGCAGAGCAGAGGAGACATGGGGGACACATGAACTGTGACATTCCAAACAGGCCATGGACAGACAGAGGCAGAAAAGGGCTTTCTCCAAGTCAGGTAACCTGAAGAGGTAAAATATGGCTCAGAGCATTTCTTGGAGAATCAACTGGGTCATCCTTGTGGGTGGATGAGAAAAAGGCAACATAGTTTTGAAATTATATATGTGTGTGTACTTTCACTGTAATGGCCAGGATTAGGTCTTTTACTGCTTGACAATTTTGTCCAGGTCTAGCACCATCCTTTCTTATTTCCTTCCTGTGTCCCCAGCCTTTGCACCTGACAGAGCCCTATGCACCTATAAACTGTGCCTGAATGTTCCTCTAAGCTGAGGTTTCCCAAGGTCTCAATCAAGGTCTTACTAGTCTTCAGTATGTCCAGAAAAATGGGTAATGGAGCCTTATACAATTATTAATAGTGTTTTCCTTTTTTTAACAGTAACATTATCATGTTCCCAAAGAGAAGAGATATCAGTATGTGGTTAAATTCTAAACTGATAATTGTGTATCAGTACAAGTGCTGACACACAGGTAATCAGAAGCAGGAGTCGGACAGTTCTGTCTATGAATCCAATCTTAATTTCTTGAAGAATCCTGTTTTCATTAAAGCAAAAATCCCCGTGAGATTTAAATAAATCGACAAATAAGGAATTCTGTATGTTTGCCTCATGACAATGGCTCCATGTAGTGACCTTTCCCTTCCCAATAATAATTTTTTATTTACAACAGTGCATACACTGATATATAATTTCTCCTTCTACTCCAGCTGTACTTTGAAGTACATTATACTACCACACCACACCCTCTGCCCCCCCCAAAGCTATGATAGAATAATTAAGTATAATTCTGTACCTGATCTAATAACCAAGATAGACTGTGTGGATTTGTGAGAAGAGAAAATTAGTTCAAAATTAATTTTTTCTCATCAACGATCAGGATAAAGACTGTCAATGTTATTCAAAAAAATTCAGATTTCTGAAGGATCTGCACTTCTATACCACCAAGAAAGCTGTGAGACATTAAATTTACAGTGTGCAAGAGACAAAGAATAAAGGGCCATTCTTGAAAGTGCATTGTATTATTGATAAAAAATGACCAGCAGCATTAGATCTCATGTCACCTTGTGTTTGAGATCATCACAATGGACTGTTGGCAGCAACTTATTCTGCCAGCCTGGGTGAATTAATAATGGAAGCAGATATTTGCCCCATTTTACAGCTGGAGAAACCAAAGGACAGATAATTGTCAGGTTGGGTTTTTTTAATAATTACCTGAAATAATAATTAGGGAAGTGATAGAACTTAGAATTGAGAGTGGATTTTATGAATATATTTTTTAACCCTGCTTTCATTCAGTTGTTCTTCTACTTGAAGAAGAACCCAAGCACTGACCTAAGCCTCTGCTTCACCATCATCCACAGCTCATTTTCACACCATCCCAAGGCCCCGACCTTGCTGTGTTACACAGCTCCCCCATCTGCCCTTTCACATTACTCAACATGTTTTAAACCACATGCCCACATTTTTAGCTTTGAATCATCTTTCCTCAGGTACAGAATGGAGGAGTGTGTGAACTCATTAATTTTTAGATTATTAGAAAGTCTTTATATTAATTTTCTCATCTTCTCCTCCCACATTCTCACACATATTCATCCTGGGGAGACACAGTCCCAGCAAGAAGTTATAAATATTTCATTTACTTATGACACATGTTAAAATTAATTTCTGAAAGCAATCATAAAATAAGAAAATCAGATTATTTAACTCGTTTAGCATTGATAGGAACACATTATCCATTAAAAGAAGCTTTTCTACAGTGGTCATGTGAATCCATAAAAAATATTATTTTAATAGCATATTATTTAATGCCTGACAACAATAGGACTCTGATAGAATATGAACAATAGTAAATGAGCTCATTAGTTTTCAAAGTTTTTACACAAAGAATAACAAATCGTTTCAGAATGTTGGTAAAACTATACAGTTTTATCAGAAAATTAATCTTTATTGAATATTTGTGTGACTCTACTTAGGTGATAGAAGCTTAAAAATCTGAGTGGAATAGAAAGAGGGAAACTCTTTTCATATTTATTAGAAATTCTGGTTTGCAAACAATGGAAAATTAAAGGATCACTTTATCCAGGACAGACAAAGAATGGAAGAAACAGCACATTGTTCCATTCCAACTATTTCTTTCTTGGTTTGGAGAAATCATGCTGCAGAAATATGGTGGATTACAATACAGTTTGTGCTTTATCAGCTGGTTGTGTCAGTTTAGGTAATAATTAGTAATTATTTTATTATTTTGCCATACTTGTATTGCAAAATGTCAATATTTCTTTGTTTGAAGCATTGAGCTGCCATGGCGTAACAACAACTTATCAAGCCAAGTGGAGACATAAAAAGCAAAAGGCTGTACATGTAGTTCCTAAAACCTCATTAAGACTTATTCATTAAAGATTGTGGTCTCTGTGTGTATGTGACTTTGAGGAGCACTCAGCTAACATTTCTGACTCCTTCTTATTACTGATCTCACTAGTTCATTGGTTAGGGTCTCTCTTAAAGGATGGGAAGAGGTGTGTGAGATCTCCTGCTCCTAACAGACAGCTGAATGCTGATTATGTCATTAAGATTTTATCTCTGCAAATAAAAATGCAGATTATGAGCCTTAGCATATTTTCCTACCACTGAAAGTCTAAAATGGTGCATCATTTTATTCCTGGTATTGAGCTAAATGCAAGGCAGAAAATCAATAAAAATGTTGACCTTCCTACACTCATATTCCAGTTTCCAGGTTAAGGACAGCATAAGGGGAATACAGAGAAGATATTTCAGAATGGTCATTTTGCCATTTCTTTCATCTTATTAATAAAAATTTTGCATTTTTTGTTGAAAATAGAAGCTTTCAAAATTTTCAATGATGGAATTTTTTGACTAAAATATTGAGAGAGACGAAAACCTTTCTCATGAGCAGACCAATTTTAACAGCTTTTAAATAACTAAATGGTAACCATATTTTTATGCTAAATTATAAGTGATATTTATTTCAAATGATCACTTACTACCCTTAAATGACTATGCAGAGTCTTGTCCTTTAATAAGAACTTCAATAAATTCTGAGTTAGGCATAATAGGCCTCTGGAAGATGTTCATTCAAAAACAAAAGAGAAGATGTAATGAACTGTGGAAACACACTTAAGAAATAAAAATAATATTCTAAATCACTTATTGAGTTATTTATCTGAATTGAATTTTTAAGTCTTTTGCTTTGTTATGAATTAAAGAAAAGCTAAATTTTAAGTATGCTTTTATATTAATCCAGATGCAGACATGTAAATCATTGATACCTGTGAGTGACAGGTACAATTCTCATGTTCCACTTGTTTTTAAGGAAGTTTCAGTCTTTTAAAAAAGGTTGTTAAAACTGATGAAAACCAATCTAGACATTAAAAAACCTAAACACACCTCTCATTGGACTGATAGTATTTTTAATCAGTGAAGAAAAGTTGCAACAAGAAGAACAAAGATGAAAGTGAAAATGTTCTTGAGTAGTTTGACCTTCTACCCCTTACCAGGAGGAATGAATGAGACTCCTCTTACCGTGTATGATGAATAAGGACTCACTGTCATTAGCAGAACCTCCTAGAGATGTCTGAGCTGGTTTGAGGAAAATACTTCCAGACTTCTCCAAATGATTCACTAAACGGTGGTGAAAACCTCCCGTCCTTCATTTTTCTGTGTCACAAAGAGTGTCACTGATATTTACAGGAGTTATAAAAAGTTACATTGGATAGTCCAGCCCAGCCCTTAGTTTCACATTAATATAATATTAACAGTCAGATCTTTTAAAATATCACAAAAAGAGCATGAACATTGTGAACTAAAAATGTCCAGAACACATTTATGCAATTTGTGAGAAAAAAACGTTTTTTATTTCTAACTGGTGCCTCTTCTGTTTGAACACTGTAAAATTCTCCAAGAAGCAGGGTCATAAATATTCCAGACCCCATATTTCTAGCATGCATAATCTATACTGCTTTTCACCCACATTCATGGCGTGGCTGCATTTGGATGGAGCTTTCCCAGGACCTCTTCAATCCCTGGAACCATAAGGAAGGCTCTGCTGCAGTTACAGCAAAAGACAGAGCTGAGCTCAAGCATGGAGGACAGTTGACATCTGAAATGATGGCATGAGATGCAGCTTTGAGAGTATTAGCAGGAGATGCACAGACACAGACAATGATTATGACACCAGTTAGAGGAAAGGGAGCTTACAGATTAAAAGGCTTAAAAGTCTATTTTACTAAAAAGGGGATTTTTCTTTGTATTTTACAGAGAATAAACTTACATATTAGAAGGATACAAGCAAAAAGGGAAAGAGCCTACCACAAACGTTCACATTTTTCTGCAGTATTCAAGATGCCATTGCTTCTATAGCATGCTGTAATTAATCCTTTCAGGCTCCCCTGTCATGGTTGTACAACATAACTACAGGTTGTCCATCACCTAATGACTTCGGCAGGTGAGCAATTATTACAATAATTAATACCTAGAAGAATTACCAGGACAACCCTCTACTGTTATTTATAAAGAAAACTTGCTAGTTGTTGTGAAAATTTTGCATTGTCACTCAAACCCCATACTTGTATTCTTTTCTGTATCAAAATTATCTGCATAGTATCACATCCTGCTAAAAAAAGAATGTAATTTATTCCAAGGTTCTTCAAATAAACAAATATTTCAGTGTAAATTATATCAGAAAGATCACTTGATGAGTGTCAAAATAGAAAATGCAATACTTTACACAAAACTGCAATAACCAGATTAGCTTGGAGCAGCAACTGATGATGGGAGAATGTAAATAAATTGTATATCTAAGATACAAAATATTTGCTATTACATTTGTTTATAAATGTTGCATACAGCTGTAATATGAAGAAGAATAAATGGTTTTATCTTCTATATTTTTATTTCAACCAACTCATTCAATTACACTTGGAATTTTGAAGTATTTCCTTTGATTCTCTTACAGATTTTGTATTTCATAATAGACAGAAAGAAGAGACAACAGAATACAAAGCTATTATTCTCATCTAACATTCAAGGGCTACTGTTTTAATTGAAAATGAACTTGAGGCACCCATCTTTTCTTTATCCTCCCAGTCTGTTGCTTGTGTTGAGGTGCCAGCTCCACCATAGATATTCAGAATTCTCTGAGTAACTTAGTTTTGCCTTCCCTAAAAGAAAGTCATGCTACTGACAAGGACTTAAGTCCTTGAAAACTTACAACCTCAGCCAGCCTTTGATTTCCAAGAATAAGATAGGAATCTAGGACCAACTGGCTTTCCTTCCAATCCAAGGGGTTTTTATGAAACAAAACACATTTCTTACACTTAATTTCCTAGTGTGATAGTCTTCCTCTCCCCTTTGCCTTTTTAAAGTTAAATGAAAATGGAACCAGAGTCTAAGACAGACTTCAACAACAGCTGTTGTCTGTTTTTCCCTGACCACAGGGCAATGACAAAAAGATTTGGGGGTTCCCACCATGAAGGGTCAAACACCTGAATACTCACATATGCAGAAGGATTGCACTCCTGCATGTGTCTTACCTTTGTGGGCAACATCTTAAGAATAGTAATGGAAATAGAAAAATCATAAGTGACTTTAGCTGGCACATCTACATATTAATGCAGTGGTGGGCAAAATGCAGATGGTCTAAGAATGACCCCCATAAATATTTACCATGCTCAGGGAACACAGTTATAGGTATAAACCAGGTGAACCCTGGTGCTTCATCAGCACCTGGTAATGCTGCCAAACACAGAATGTGATTTACATAACATTTTTTAAAATGAATTTTGCTGGCAGCATTTATTATGTTCCCTATGAGACATATCAGTGTATTTTTGCATTTCTCAAGCTGAATGGATCTCCAGGGATTCAGAAGAGATTCAAACTCTTCCCTACTCATGTACAGATTGGGGGATTTTTTCACTCCACAGAGATTTTTCTAACTATGTCTCTCAGCTGACCCTCAAGTGATAGCACAAAGGAGCAGCAGATATGTGCACAACCATATAAAATAAAATTAGATTTTGCTTGAAGCTATTTAAGAAATCACACATAAGGCACAGGAAGTGTGAATATTAAAGTATAGCAGCCAGTCCTGTCTATCATGCCCTGCACAGTCAAGCTGTGTGTTGGATAGCTTTTAGTCAGGACAAGTCTTCTTTATGACTGGAAAACTAAAACAGTTTTTTTCCCATATCAAATTGCCCCTGTTACCCAGTGATTTTAATGGGATTTAATTAAGGGACACAGGAAGCTTCACTGCTCTTATTCTACTTTTGGGGTTTTTTGTGTTCATGGAGGTCACAGAGTTTTAGCAGTTTAGGCTGTCTGGGAAGAATTCCCTGTGACATGAAACTTCTATTTCCCACTTTCCCAAATTAAAGTTCCCTAAGGGTTATTTACTGCAAAAGATGAGGAAAAGAACAGATACACACAAAAGCTGGTGTTTGCAATGAAGTGCATTTCTAAGCAAAATCCAACCAAGCATATCTTTGAACAGAACTGTATTTGAGAACAGACCTGTATATTTCTCTCTGACCCATAAGATATATTTATATAGCAGTTTATTAATAATAAGCACCAACCTTTTATGCTTATTTTTATCCAGTGTAACTCACTGATGTACTGTTATTCAACACTATAGTAGAATTGCTTTCTCTCTGAGCTTTAATCATATGAGAAATTAGATTGAATTTGCATTTACACAGCACATTTTATGATGTAAGTTTCCTAATATACTTCAGCTTGATACTGAAGTAAATTGTATTATTCCTAATGCGTCATCAGTTCTGAGGTTTAGTATTTGATCTTGCTTTATTATCTTCCCTAGCTATATTCCATACCTAATTTTTTCCTGAAATGAGCATTATTGATTTATTCATTAAATACTGTCTGTTTGGTGTGAATTTTTCATCCAAGCAGTATGATGAATCCTTTTTAAAATAATGATTATATGCTGCACAAGACTTGAAATACTGTCTTTCTGAGATGGTTTTCAATGGATTGCAACTGAATACATTGTATACAAAAAACATCTTGTACCCTTTCTGCAAAATGACATCTATTGATTATATCTCCCCAAAAATGGAACAATCAATAAATTATTATATTCCTTAAAATTAAGCTCATTTCAGGGTGAAGGATTATTTTCTTGGTTTCATTTGAAGGTGGTGTTTTGTTTCTGTACTACTTCAGCTTAAAAGACAACCTCATATCACAGAAAAGTGGTTAAAAATTTTAGAAATGTTTAAAAATGCAAGTTTGATCATACCAAAAAAACCGAAAAAAATCTAAACAAAAAGCCCCAAACCAAACCAAAACCAAACCAAACAACAATAAACCACCAAAAAAAACCCCACCAAAAACCCATATCAAAAAAAAAAAAGGTCCCAAGAAACCAAAGAAAACAGATTGGGTGAAATGAGACTCCAGTAGTCCAACTAGTGATGCAGCATATTTTCCAGCTACTTAAATTTTCAAAGCGAGTGAGCATTTCTGGAGACATGAAGTTTTTGTTATGAAGGATTTTTCTGATACTATTCCTAAATAATCAAAGAATTTGGGTCTAAACCGATTGATTCTGCTACAGAAATGTGTACAATTTTTCAATGGTGTCCAAAATTGAAGAAAATATTGCATTTAAATTCAGCAACAGACAAAAAAGAAAGCATTTCTATAAACCATAAAAATATTTTTGCATAGTGTGTTATTTGATTCAGGTCAATATATTTTACTTTATTGAAGCACAATAAATATCATATCAACATTTCAACCTTAAATATTTTGATATTATTTTGATATTATGCACTGGTATTCATCTAAGGAATCCAAAGTTTTTCAGATGAAACTATGGGGAAATGAAGGAGTAAACCCATCCATATGAAGATAGTTAGGCTGTGGAACAGCCTGAGCTTCCTCCAGTCCTGACAGTTTTCCCTGAGCAAAAGAATAAAACCCTGAGCAACATCCTTTGAATGCTGAGGGCGGTGGAGACCACCTGAGCTTCCTTCCAATCTAAATTATTTTTTGATGTGGTGATGTTCAATGTATAACTATCAAATTAACTATCAAATTATTTGTAGTCTAAATGTTAATTTAGACTATATGTTTCATAGCATTTCCTGTCATAAAGCATCAAAGTATGAGCGACACACAATTTTACCAAGTCTATAATGCTTTTTAGCACATTTGTTACTATGGAGGTAGTAATTCTTCTCAAAGCCAGTTGCAGGTGAAAAATGCAAAATTGTTTAGTTAAACACAGTCTGAACTTCTCTAAGTTCATTAAATTAAGAAATAAAAACACTGAAGTGTCAATAGGAAATGTTACCTTCTCAGCAGTATTTAACAACTCTTCATGTGGCCAAATCCAATGAGTAATCAGCTTGTAATTATCTTGCCACAATGCTATGGAGGTGTACATTACTCACTTTCTGATACTGCTGCCATGAAATAAAGGAAGCAAAATCAGCAGTTCTTGCAATCTAATCCTGTGATATTAATTGCCAAGAATATGTGCCTGACGTGGTTTTCATTTGTTTCTCAGTGAGAGTTATCTTACCAGCTGCCAGTGAATTCCTGATTACTGGAGACAGCCTCCAGATGTTCTTCTATCTTGGGCTGGTTGTGTCACTAATGGCAAACACAGGAAGGAACTCTTCCCTTACACGGAGTGCATTTTAAAACGCGCTCATTCATTTTCCATTCTCATTTGTTTCCTTCATGGACCAGTGGAGCCTGCTTGCTTAGCATGGCAGAAAACAAGTTGCATAGGGCATTCAAGTCAAAAATCATTTGTGTGGCTTTAAAAATTATGAGTTTTTAAAAAGATTAACTAGAACATACTCAAGTAACAAATAGTACTTTAATATCTAGAATACTATAACACATCCTTCTTTGTCTTCTTTATTTTTTCCCCTGAATGATGAGATTCAGAAACAAACTTTCTCTAAAATTCATCTCCCCAAATGTGCCAAAATAAGTACTTTATTAAAAAAGATGTATCACTAAGTGTTTTGAAGTTACAAAAAATCAACATGTACAAGAAGGGACACCAGCCTACATTTCACCATTTTACGTTTAGTACTCTAATTAGCAACAAGCCATGCCAATTTCCACCTCCATTTTCTCTTTCTCCCAAAAATTTTGTAGACAAGCAACACACAAGAAGCCTGAATGGGGCTGAGTGGTGGCTTCTTGAGTTTCATAGGAAAAGAGCTTGGAAATCCTTTGTTGTTGCCCAGTGTTGTGCACAGTCAGCAGAAGGAGGGGGCTCTCTGTAGACTTCAGTAAACACTGCAGCCAGAGAGGAGCAGAATCTCCTTCATTCCTGGTCTCCTTCTGGCCAAAAAAAAAAAAACAACCAAAAAAAAAAAAAAAAAAAAAAAAAAAAAAAAAAAAAAAACAAAAAAACTGATGATAAAAACTTTTTACTGCAGCTGCCAAGCACTGAGAAGATGAAGACACTTATTAAGATGTGAGGTGACTTCAAGAAGAAACACACACACACACACACACACACATATTTATATACATGGTCACTGCAAGTAGAGAGCATGTATGCATTGTCACTGCAATGAAATAAAAGACCAAAGCATTCTATGTTGTAGAACAAAAGGGTTGAGGCTGGAAAAAGACAAAAAACATCCTGGATCAAATTTCATTTTCAAGTGACAAAATTACACAGTGTCACTCCTTATGCAGAACTCCAGGCCATCACAGAGGAACATTGCTCCATGCCTTTAGTGCATTGATGATGAGAAAAGTTTCAGAAGTCCAAACTGAATTTATTCATAGAAAGTTCAGGTATGCTTGCTTTTATGTTTTATAACTCCAAGAGCTCTTCTTGCTATGTAGTGCTCACTTTGATGAACCAACTAATGTTCATCTCTGATCCATGTATATTTTTCATTTTTCTAAACTAAAAAATTTGTTGCAGTGTCATCTCTATTCTGATAATCCTCATAGCTCTTCCTCAAACTCTTAGGTTATAACTCATTCTTCCTGAGTGCCAGCAGTGATGAACAATTTGAGGTGTCTTTGGTACCTTTTGGTGCCCTAAATTCTTGACTTTGTACTCTTTGTTATTGAATTTTATTTTCTCCTTACCTTGCTTCCCATTTATTTTTTCTCCTCCAGGTGCCTTATCAAGAAGCTTTTGATATCATTCAGTTTATTTATCTGAGTGTAATGAGTCCTTCTCTAAAATGAAGTCCTAATGAAGAAAGACTTTTAATGGAACAGAAATCAGATGAGCATCCACTAAACTCGTATTAAATAGATAACAGAATCTAATAAAAGAGGAGATATGTTCAGGCTACAGGAGCAACAGTAAAAGAGAAATCAGGATTCTAAAATAATCTACAAGCCAGGACAAAAGATTCAAAACTCTAAAAAAAATTGTGAATGAAGAAATCCGAAATAAATACAAATCAAATCAATCCAAAATATTTTCCAAACTTTCATTTTTTTAATTTTCAATTTAATATTATTTGTACTGAAGTTATTCTACATTTATCCTATATGACCAGACTTAGAGAAAATTGTGATGAAAAGACTTTTCCCCAAGCCTAGTAATTATATCATTATTCTTGGAATTTTCAGAGCTTTTGCACAACTATTTTCTTATTTTCACTGAAGTTTTACCCTAAAGCATTTTGGCTTGTCAACAAAGACAAATATAGTTTCTTCCAAAAAATATAGCACAGAGCTAGAAGCTCTGGAAGAAGATTTGTTTTCATTGCCCAACTCATCAGGCTATGGCAGCCCTTCCCATCTCCATCAGTTCAGTGATAGAGTTTTATTACTTCCCATGGATGAGTTCTAATGAACACAGAATAAGCTGCTCACACATCTCTTCTCAGTCACAGTATGAAATTTAGTCCTTCTTTTTAACCCAAAGAATTAAAATTGCTCATTGGCCAACTGAGACCCTGAATTAAATCTATATTTAAAAGCATTTCCATTGCATTACTAGCAGTGGCAGGCACAGCAATTTGTTTGGGATCATACCTGTGAGATTCCAGCACTTTCTGAAAATTCTTAGAGTACATTAAAACAAAGATTTTTGTAATACATTTTTTCCTCATTGTGGAGATTCTCAAGCTGAGCAAATACATTATTAGTCTGGTGTAAGTTTAAGTGGGTACTTAATAAGGCAGCCAAAGCTCCACAAAGATCATGACAGTCTTATAATTCTAATTTAGTCTGAATTGGAAACCTCCTGTCATTTCCTGAGATGTTTCTCTAATATATCTGTGATATAGTACAGCTAACACTGGACCAAAATCATTAAGGCTGTAGGCACAAATTCCATTAAATGTATGTGTCAAAACACATGTATATATATTGTCTGTATTTGAATGCTGAAAGTGAGACTGCTCCATACCCAGATGATTACTAACATGCTCATTTAGTTAATTATGTACTTAATTCAGGGTTAGACTCTCAAGGGAAGGATGGTGGGCTGCTGTGCTCAGTGCTCTTGGGAGCTGCTGCCTATGGGGATCCCAAAGCAAGCTCACAGCTCTGCCTACAGCATGTTGGTGACTCTCAGTGAGTCAGCCAGAGAGTGGCCTGAGCTCAAAAGCAGGAAAAGTCAAAAAAAGTCACATCCTGCAGGCAAAAACATGCTCAGCTTTGAAGAGAGGTGTTGCCTGCAGCCAGGTTTCACAACTGTGGAGTTTTAAAAGCCAAAGGGGGAGGAGTTATTTCTATACATGCTGCTTCATCAATATGTATGTCTCACAGAAAAGGCAAGAAGACATGGTCTCAAGTCTTACAAAGCAAAACTGATATTTGAGCCCACATCTTGGAATTCAGTGCAAGTGATTGAAGGACAGTGTCCACTAACCCTAAGCCCAGGGGATGAACTACCTGTGCTCCATGGTCCAGGGAAATACGGGAGACTGAAGGAAACTGAAAATAGTGTTGCCAAGGTTTGAGAAAGCATGTGAGCTGGATCCCCACAAAAGAAGAAAAGACAGACAAAAATGCCTTTATTGAGAGAGAAACAATTGTTGGCTCAAGGTTTCAAAAGGAAAAATGGAGGTGAAAAGGTAAAAACACTGAGTGAAAAGAGCCCTGAAGGGTGGCATTTCAGTGGCACTGGAGATCAGCCTTTCAGGTACAAGAAAGCTGCAGAATAATTCAGAGGACAAAGAGCTAGATATATGTTTAGCAGCATTTCTTGGGATTTACCATCAATAATTATGTAGTAATTATTATTGTAGTAATTATTGAGCAAAGTAACTACAGTGTTTGGTGAATGTTTGCAGTTGCTAGAGTCATAAAAGATTTACACAAATGTTAGCTTGAGATAAATGAAGAAGCAATTTAAGATTCTGAGTTTCCTCTCTTTACAAAGTGTGCAAAATATTTATTCCATATAATACATGTTATTTTTATGACTTGGAAATTGTTCTCTCTTCCTTAACAAATCTGGAGCTATTGCATTAATTCTGCATATTTTCCAGTGCAAATCAAATGAAGATTAAACTTAACTATTTGCAGGAAAGGAACTTAAAAACCCAAACCCTACCTATTCAGTGCATTGTGCTCTCAATTTCCTGCCTCTAAATTAGAGATTAGGTTGCCTAATTTTTTTTTTTTTATTTTTTTTTTTTTTACTTAAAATCTTACTATAGGCAAGAGGTATGCAAACTTGGTATGCAAAGCCAATAATTTATTATTAGTCTAATCTAGCTAACTAAATAACTTAATCCATTAACAATGATAAGAATGCTTATAGCTCAAAACTCATGCAGTTAAAGTGAGGTGTGCACAAACCTTCCAATATCTGCTCCTTTCCTTGGCCCTGCTTGCATTCCTGCTATAAGCAATGGCACCACTGTATTGACTGGGCTACAAGACTAGAGTCTGTACTGGCCCTGCAAGGCCTCTGAAAAACAGCAGATTTATTCTATTGTCATTTTTTCCCAGGCCATCCTATTAATACTTTCATAATCCTGTGTTTTATGGTACCACCAACAGCTACACTGGACTAGAGTGAATAATAAATTAGATGAGGGTGAATAAGACTTGTCCAAAACTTGAGAAAAAAGCTACACTATCACTGACTTAATATATACTTTTACTTTTCTAAAAATTCATACAATTTCAATTACTAAAATATTTTTATTGATATGTTTATTCTACATAACTTCCCATATTCAGCCTTAAAAACCTTCACTGGCTTACCTTTTGGCAAATACTTCATCACCTTATCCACAGACATACAGGAACATATGTGTAAGATATATGAGAAATTAGCAGCCTACAAGAACTTCTCTGGGAAAAAAATGTGGATAAGCTTCACCACAGAACTCAGAAAAATAATTGTTTGAAATTTTATTGATTTATGAGACAGATCATCTAGTTATCACTGTTTCAACTCCAGTGAAGCCAATGGAATTACATATATACCTACTGAAGTTTTACCCCACACAGCTAATTGACTGAGCTCAGAGTATAGTGTCAATTGAAAAATCTTAAATAGCAATTACAGATAATGCTTCTAAGCATTTATTTCTTTATTTCTTAGAAGAGAAAGAAAAACAGAAGAGAATCTTGGAAAAATAACAAATTATATCAATCTGTGATAAGC
Organism: Urocynchramus pylzowi; assembly: GCA_013397555.1. Taxonomy (NCBI): domain Eukaryota; kingdom Metazoa; phylum Chordata; class Aves; order Passeriformes; family Fringillidae; genus Urocynchramus; species Urocynchramus pylzowi. The sequence goes on along the minus strand of VZRH01000363.1, from coordinate 1,575,180 downwards.
TGCAGAGTGCAATTCATAATGCTGCAATTTAGAAATTCTGTGGTACTGCACAGCATTGTGTTAGAGTGCTGTACCAAATATACCATTTAGGTGGTTTTTCATGCATGATGATTGCCCTTACCTTGTGTTTTAAAGAAGTGGGGAGAGAGGTAGAGAGGAAATTACTATACAAAATTATGCCACAGAGCACACAATGAGACTGTTGTTTCCTTTCCTCTTCCATTTCTCCTTCCCTGTCCTAAAATGTATGGATTTTTAAGATTTAATAATTCATCCCAGTCCTGAACATAATAAATGGGAAGGATGCAACTCAACTGTGCAGAAGTTAGGGCTGGCTGAGAAGACAGCAAATCTCAACAGCTCCAGTAACAAGCCAAGATTGCTTTCCCCTGTGTACTGTCACAAGAGCAAGATGCTAGAATGAAATGCTCTTCTCTAGGGAGTCCTCTGCCTGTATGAGGGCTGCCTCATACAGCACCTGCAGGTGCCTGAGGGATCTCACACTCTGCTTATTAACCAGCTTCCATAGTTGCTGTTTTCTTGTATGTAATACTTGGTGGGGAAATTGTTTAGATACAAAGCTGGATAACAGAATTCTGTAGCAAATTCTCTTTGAAAAATAGCTATAAAGAGGTATTTGCAGCTGCTTTCAACCTCTTGTACCTTAAAAAGTTGTTCTGCTATTCTGGATATCTCCCAAGCCTTCTACCTCCCATCTTTACTCGAATATTGATGTCTTTGAAAACAGCACAAATTGCAGAATCTGAGAAAATCTCACATTGAAAGGAACCCATAACGGTCATAGAGTGCTACTCCCTGCTCTTGCAGGAGTGCCTAACTCTAAGCTGAGTCACTGGGAGCATCATCCAGACTTTCCTTGAACTCTGGCAGGCTTGTGCCTGTGACCATTTCCCCATGAGGACCCTGTTCCAGTGATCAGCCTCAGCATTGGTTGAAAACCTCTTCCTAATGTACAATCTGATGCAGTTTCATTTCATTTCTGAAGTCTTATTGCTGGTCACCAGAAAGATCAGCAGTGCTCCTCTGCTGTCCTCCATGAGGGAGCTGTAGAGGGTGATGTAGTTAATATCAGCCTATGTGACAGCCAATGTGTTGGACCATATACAAAATTGTGCTCCCAATAGCAGCAGCATTCCCCCATCCCCTTTCCTTTCAAACCTGTTTCTTCTGATCTAAGAGATTTCTGGTGTGTATTCATAGAAAATGAAAGTTGGAAGGGACCCATCAGGATCATTGAGTCCAACTGCTGGCCCTGTGCAGGACAACCCAAGAATTTCACCATGTGCCTGAGAGCATTTTCCAAATTCTTTTTGAATCCAGACAGGCTTGGCACTGTGACGACTTCCCTGGGCAGCCTGTTCCAGTGCCCAACCACCCCCTGGGTGAAGAACCTTTTCCTGATATCCATCCTAAACCTCCCCTGATTCCTTCATGCCATTTTCTTGAGTCCTGTTACTGATCACAAGAACACAGAGATCAGTACCTGCCCCTGCACTCCCAATCTGAGGATGTTGAAAACCACAATGAAATCCCCCTTCAGTCTCTTCTTTTTCAGGCTGAACAGACCAAGTGACATCAACTGCTCCTCCTTTGGCTTCCCTCAAGGCCCTTCACCATGTTTGCCCTCCTTTGGACACTTGCTAATAGTTTAATGTCTTTTTTTATAATGAGGTGCCCAAAGTGCCCCCAGCACTCGAGGTGAGGCTGCCCCAGCCCAGACCAGAGTGGGACAATTCCCTCCCTTGCCTGGCTGGCCATGCTGTGCCTGATGCCCCCAGGACAGAGTTGGCCCTCCTGGCTGCCAGGGCCCTGCTGACCCATGTTCAGCTTGCCATCAACCAGGACCCCCAGGTCCATTTCTGTGCTGCTGTTTTCTAGCCTCCCATGCCCTGGTTTATGCACACAGCCAGGGCTGCTCTGTGCCAGGTGCAGAACCCAGCACTTGCCCATGCTTGGTGACTGTCCACCTCCCTTTTGCTGAGGTCTCTCTGCTGGGTCTCTCTGCCCTCAAGGGAGTCAACAGCTCTTCTCACTGCAGGGAATGTCACCAGGATGACATTGTGTCATGACACTACCCTCAGATCTGCCCACTTGGTTACAGCATGGTGCCAATAGCACAAGGTTGTGATCCCTGTACAGACCATTCATTAAGAGTTGGACTTGATGATCCTTGTGGGTCCCTTCCAACTCAGAACAGTCTGTGATTCTGGGATTCTATATGTCAGCATGACAGTATATGTTCTATCTCTCAAAGTGGATCCAGGCTGCCCTTTTTCCCTGACATTAAACTCAGGTCCACATTGTTTCTTTTTCTCAAAAGCATGAGTCTTCCTCAAACAGAAAATGAAGTATAATTTTGACTGTCTTGGAGGTGAGGCTGTACTTTTGGAAACTACAGCAGTTACGTGAAGTCTCTTCACAGATGAGTCTCTTCACTCCTCATCTACTTATTCTGGGTTCTTCTCTTCCTGGAAAAAGGAATATGCATTTGTTAGGCCAGTGTTCTTCTGCTCTAGTTTTTTGCATAGTTGCACAAACACGTTTTTCAATATCTCAGTGGGGCTTGGTATCAAGAGGTGGGAAAAGGGGGTGCTGTGAAATGGCACTATCACCAAGCCCATGAATGTATAAGCTTTAGGCACGCACATTTTGACTGCTATTCATTTCTTAGAGCACATCTTCCAACACTGTGCTACATTTTCATGCTGCTTCTTGAAAACCTCGGAAAGTTATCAATATACTGTTTGTTTTGTTTATATTGGAACACTATTATAATAACATAACATTATACTGTAGTAAGGCTTTCCCCTATTAAGTTATTTGAAGAGCATATTAGTTCTTTGCAGCTACAGTGTTGATCTGGGAGTTTTTTCTGTTTAATCATGCATTCCTGTAGAATCAAAGACATACAAAGCTGGAAGCAACCTCAGGAGAGCACTATCTCCAATCCCCAGCAATTAGGCAGAATCAATGATTTACAATTCTTTTCTAAGTTACTCTTCCCAATACCAAATCTCCCTGTACCATGGGTAAATCAGCACGAGTTTTGTACTCTTTTGCTTACATTTTGCTATATATTTGTTACATACTTCATGCAAAGTGTTTTCATGCTTCCTCTTAAATCATTGATAAAATTTGAAAAGGTAAAAAACAAGTCTCTGAGAATCCATTGCTAATTAACAATTTCCTATTTACATTTATATCATTATATGACATTTTTATAATAAACCTTAAAAATCACTACTTAGCAAATTTTTAGTCCATTAAATATGCAACATTGATTTTTTTATCATTTTTTTTTATTTCTCTTGAAGCTAAATGTCATATACAGGAGTAACAATATGGAATAGATTCAAATTGTGCTGTTTCTAATTTAATAATAAAATATGATACTATGTATTTTACCTGTTATAGCTGGCTGTCTTCTTTTTTTTTTTTCAATTGGAAGTGAAGGATTTGCTTATCTCTCCAGCTGGCCTGTGACAATCAGAATACTCCTAGCTGGCAAAGGGCAAATAATGAACTGATTTGGAAAAATAATTCTAAATGTCAAATTTTTCATTTGCTTCCTCATATCCCAGCCTTGCCTTCTGTAGAGAATAAGTAACGAGTGGCTGACCAATGTTGTGGAGTTTCTTTTGTTATTATTCTAAGGTAGAATTAAGCTATGAGAAAATGTGGAGCACATCACACCCTCTTGGAAGACAGAGGAGTGAGGTTGCTCTGTAGTTCAGTTTGCTGCACAGACAGAGAGGAAACTTCAAAAGAATGATCCATACATCAAAGACTTTTTACTTTCTGATAAAAAAACATACACAATCCTCCTAAATCTTTCATCTTCAGTCTCACAAATGTGCAGTTCTAATCAAAGACACAGTAATGTATGTCCCTGTAAATAAAAAATTTGAAGACAAAAGGTTCTGCTGTAGATGGAAAGATGCAGAAAATTCTGGTATCCCTAGCCATGAGCTAGAGACCTGTTCATGACTATCTCATCTTCACAGAAGATGGACCAGCAGCTGAATTGGCCCCATAGTTCCAGCTCTGAAGCAACCCTGCATTAATGACAACCTCATGATAGGCTGTCAGATATAGACTTAAAAATTGCACCCATGAAATAAAACCTCAACCCTTTGCTTTGCTAGATTAAATGAGTTTTTATTTCCTACTTTTAAAGTGATGCAAACACACCTAAAGGGAAGAGAGACTCTTACTGGTCACAGGTAAAAATGCAAAGCAAGCAGGGCAGTGGCATCTTCAGAGTACCTAAAACTGGAGACTCTAGGGAAAAGTCCTCCTGTGTGAGTTTATACAGGGTCAGGCTGGCTCTACTATCAGTGTCAGTAGTGTCAAAAGCTAGGATTCACAAAAGATTTAATCCTGATGAATTTTATCTGCATGATTTCTTGGAAACAGAGGGCACATGGGTTCAGGAAACTTGTATTTTCACAGATCCTGTTATATTGTGTTAAATTTCTGCATGAACACAATATCATAATATTAATTTTTAATTTAGGCAGTAAATAAAGAAAATATCTTGTTGCAAGAAAAGAAAAAGGACTCTTAGACAAATAGTGTTAATTATGATAGATTCATAGAACCAGTCACAGAATCAGTCATAGAATCACAGAATGGTTTTTGTTGGAAGGGACCTTAAAGACCATCTGGTTCCAACCCCCCTGCCCTAGGCAGGGACAACTTCCACTAGACCAGGTTGTTCAAACCCCAGCCAGCCCAGCCTGGAACACTTCCAGTGTCTCACCACCCTCACAGTAAAGAATTTCTTCTTTATATTTAATCCAACCCTACCTTCTTTCAGTTTAAGGTAATTCCCCGTGGTCCTGTCACTACATACCCCCACAAAAAGTTCTTTCCCAGCCTTCTTGTAGACTGCCTTCAGGTACTGGAAGGCTGCAATAAGGTCACCACACAACCTTCTCTTCTCCAGGCTAAAAAATCCAATTTCTCTCACCCTTCCCTCATAGGAGAGAGCCCCATCCCTCTAATCATCTTCATGGTCTCCTCTGACTCACTGAAACAGTTCAAGGTCCTTCCTGTGCTAAGGACCCCAGAGCTGGACACAGTATTCCAGGTGGGGTCTCACCAGAGCGAGTAGAGGGAAGAATCCCCTCCCTCACCTGCTGGCCACACTGCTTGTGATGCAGCCCAGGACTTGTTTGGCTTTCTGGACTGCAAGTGCACATGGCCAGATCATGTCAAGCCTCTCATCCACCAGCACTCCCAATCCTCTATAATAATGTTCTGTGATAATCCTCTATGAACTGTTCTCAGAATTTAGCAAAAATGTGCTGAAATTATCACATTGTTACTCTAGATATTTGTATGGTCTGTTTATCACAAGTACTCATGTTTGTGTGTCCGTCACATCAGCTGTATTTTCATTTACTCATGCACCCAGTATGGCTGGCTGTCTTGCCAGAAATATGAACTGTGTGTGCCTGGAGGAATTAACAACAATCCTTTTCGTGAAGAATCCCATCTCTCAGGCAACACACAAGCTTTAGTTCCATTATCTAAATCTTTTATCTTCCATTCTTTGACTGAAGGATAGTTTTTCATCTTTATATTTTTCAGTGAATGAAGTGCAGATGAAGTTCTCTTATGTGACAAAAATATTCCACCTTTCCTCTGAAATTGCCCTGAAGGCCTCATCAAAGACAACACCCTCTGAATTATTAGGTGCATATGTTAAAAATAGTCATTTGCATTCCATTAAAATAACACAGCCTCTACTGCTAAAACTTCCATCCTGTCCTTTGAATTTATGTGCACTGAAAACAGTTCTTTTGCAAATATAATCATATCCTCCTTTCTTAAAAGAATAATAAGAAAAGATATTACCTCTTCCTATTTCTTTGATATTTCCTTCTTATGCATAAAGAAACATTGTGCCTTTCTGCAAGTTGTCTTTTTAGGATAAAAATTCTTATGAAAAACTTCCTAAAACCTAAAGAACTGCAGTTATGTTTGGTATTTTCTCAGCCATTCTTTCCCTTTTTATATTAAAATAAATCTTTCCCACTCCTGATCTTTTTGTTACATTTGTGGGTTTAGTTAGGGTGGATCAGAAGTACTGTAAGTGCTAAACTTGACCTTGTTTGCCACTACAGAGGTGGCAGTCTGTCACTCAAGCAAATTTGCCACATGGCTTGATTGCTGTGTGCATTGTTCTGAATGCATTTTCCTTTACCACTTTACCTGGTTCTCTCAATTCTTGCCACTTGCTCCTTCTTGCCCTCTTGCAGTCCTGCAGCTCCAGGACCTCAGCCCCAGCTATCCCTGCAGAGTCACTGTCCTTTTCCTCATGCAGGCTCAGGCCAGTGGACATCAGTTCATTTGTCAAAATCCAAACAGGCTGTCCTGGATGAAGCAAGCCAAGCTTTTGCTGCAGGTCTTTCACGTTGTAATTGCTTGTCTTTCTGGGAACAGTGTCACATCTTGAATGCCAGATCTTTGCAATCAAAATTTTGGCTTTGCGCTGCACGCTTTGTGCTGTGCCTGGCTGCCTTTTCTTGCCCGTGCTACACATCACTGCCTTAACAAGCTGCTGAGTTCCTGCAGAGCCATTAAATCTTTGTGCCTCATCTCTCCCTTTCTCCCTTCCAGGCTTGTCATAGCTGAATCACACAGCACGTGCACAGACAGTATTCCAAAATAGGGTTTCATGAAGAAAGGAGAAGAAAGGCATAGAGTATATTTTCCCTATCTAAAACACAGTAAATTATTTTCTACTCATGGAGTGTAGGGTTTATAACCCAAACTCAGTCTGAGAGAGCAAAGCAACCTATCCCTAACACTGTCTTCAAAATTGTCAAAAGCAGCAGCAGGATGTAATAATAAGCTTGCCATTATAACAGAACTCACTTTTCTCACAGTTACACTTCTTTTTCCATACAATACTTTATATTTATATCTGATACCATAATAATTATTAGTCATTATAATGGTTTTAATACCATTCACAAGTAAAGCCAGAATACCTACCAGGTGCACAAAGAGTCTAATATTCTGTGGGTATTTTTGGTTTAGGACTTTCTTTAAGAAAGGGCTTTTTAAGATTTGTGGATAAAACAAATATTCTTGGATTGTTGTATTTTTCCCATTCTCAAGGATGAAAAATAGCTTGCATGTGATTTTTCTGAAAATTTGTTAGTGCCAGACACCAGTCAAAGCAGTGAAATGCAAATTCTGAAAAACTTTGTAAAATTCTGGGGATGCTGGATAGCACTGTATAATTCATCTTTCTTTTATCCTGTAATCTGGGGCTGAGCTGCCATGCAGTATATGCTCCATCTTTGCCTATCTCAGCCAAGACTAGTATGCACTTGCTTATCATCTTCCTTGATATAGTCCATCCATCATTCTAATGTCATTATTTGTCTTATGATAAATTCTGTCATGACTGGTAGAGTATGATTAGTATTTCAAACTCTAAAATAGAGATAGAAAGACCTCTTTAAGGTCTGCTAAGTAAACAGAAATTCTAGAAATCTCTTCTTGTGTATTGTAAGCAAAGAGGGTCCCACTCACCACAATAAGATAGCTGGCCACAGAGTAGAAAAGTTGCCAGGGACACTCAACATGAATTTTTCAGCTTTGTCACTCCCTGCCTATTGATTTCTATTGCCTGCTAAATGAGACAACTTAAATAGTCAAAATTGAAGAATAAGAACATATTCACAAAGTAATTTTGCCTTTCTCCTCTTTCTCTCACCCTAATTGTCATTGGGCCTTCTGCTCTGGAAAAGATGGGAGTCTCCCTCTGTGAGTTCTACCTGGTCAAAGACACCAGGGTATCTGCCAAAGCCCTGAACCTTTTTATGCAATGTCTTGCAGCAGAAGATGCACACAACTGGTAATTGTCATGTCACATTTTGGCACACCAAGAACAAGATGGTCAGATCACCCTTGCTCCTTTCTCTGCCCAGATGAGCAAATGAGAACCAGTTCATTTACTGACTGTCAGTCAATTACAACTCTTGCTCTGAGCAAATATAAACACTCTGCTCAAGAGATATTGTGCCTAAATGTTCTGGCTCACAATTACCAGCTTTAGTTATTAATTCTACGGTAGGTGAAGCTGAGAGATAAATTTGGTTATAGAAGATTTAACAGAGGTTATATTTATTAACCCTTATTTAATCATCCCAGCCAAGCAAACAGCTTTGATCTACAGCGTAGAGCTGTAGTTCAATATTTACACCTTGCATGAAAATATGGCCTTTAATCTAATCAAGTTGGCCAATGCTGAACATGCCACATTAAATGTTTGCTCTTCAAATCTGGAGTTCACTCATTCTGTCATTCTAATTCCCGGACCCAATTTGAAAATAGTTTGCATTACATGCTATCTTGCAGCTTTATGTGTTTGCCTACCAAACACAGGTTAAATGACCTTGTTGTGTGAATGTGACATTGTTAAAAATCAAAGAATAAATGTAACAGTATTGTCTACTAAAAGAAAAACTAATACATTGCTAACAGCAAAAGACAAAGTATCTCTCTATTTGTAACAGTTCTTTTGCTACCAAAAAAAAATCTTACTTTTTGCACTTCAGCAGAACATTCGTGGGTTGTGTGACCATTGTAATTTTCCTTGTCCTGCTCTAGTAAAATCCTTTAAACAGTAGATGAATAAACAAATGGGAGGCAGCTAAAATAAACAGTGTAAAGTTAAAATCTCTAAAAAAATGTCAGTCTAAAACAAAGCAGTGAAGCCTGACTCTAATCTCACACAAACCAGTCCCAGCAAGGCAGGAGCAATTCTAATCATCTTGAAGGAGGTTCAATGGGAGAATGAGATCACAGCTGAAACCTTATTTCCTCACTGCTTCTTGGTTTTTTTTTTTTTGTACTGGAACTGGGACAACAACAAAAAAAAAATTGTTTAAAAACCATCCAACCAATATCCCCCCCTCTCACCACCCCCCCAAAAAAAAAAAGGTAACAAAATGGTATCACAAAGACAGAACTAATAAGAAATTTGCACAGAGTTAATTTTAAAACATCTGCATTTTTTACTTGCAGTAGTTTTTTAATAGAGGCTGCCCTCACACATGGACAACACCTGTGGTTGTGGAAAAACTGAACTTGTATAAAGAGGCAGAATTGTGCTGGCCAGTATTACAGGAATATCTCTGTGTTCCAAATGTTTCTTCAAAGGACTGGTGACCACAGCAGGCAACAGAAGCTATGGAAAGGGTGGTTAGGACATGGCCACCCCATCATGAATAATGACCCCGTGCTGCCCTGTGGATGAAGCAGCTCCTGGGCCCAGCACAGGTACCCCCTGCATTCTGTGAAACTGCAGCATAAACTCATCCTGTGGAACAGATCTTAAAACTTTCAGCCTCACTTTGCTCTATCATGTGAAAAAAAACCACAGAAAACATTTCTGTAGTTTTTCTTCTAAATACAAGCATATCAGTATTAATATAAAATTTTTCTTCTAGTACACAATGTGTTACTGTTTCTCTACCTACTTTTTT
>VZRH01000363.1:1484865-1565577 GCA_013397555.1 Urocynchramus pylzowi | reverse complement strand
ATATATATATATATATATATATATATGTAACTACATACATACAAGATATCATAAATGGTTTAGAGAGGAGAATATCAATGTCATTGACATAATAATACAAAGCTATTATAATATAAACCAGATTAAACATTACAGAAGGAAAATTCAGTGATTTTTTTCCACAGTCACAAAACCAGAGCAAACAATAGACATCCACACTTCAATTCACCTGCCCTAACTTAGTCACATTAAAGTTTCAATTCAGGAATCACAGCTACTCAGCCTATGTTCCTCTTAGGGACAATGGTGATAAAATATCAATTAAAGCAGCTTTCATGTCATCCTAAAATTAGTCGTGTTCTGAAGGTCTAGTTCTCTCCTTCCAGTATAAAGGTAATATAGTGCTTCCAGTTCATCCACAGAAAAATTTAGATACTCTAAGTAATACAGACCCACCCAAACCTCATGATTCCTATCTTATACATTTTATAGAGGTGTGTATTGCATAGAGGGAGACCTAGAGAGTTTGGTTCATGTTTCTCTGTATTTTTTCATTGCTTCCATTGGTATTTCATTCTCTCCTTCCTTCCCCTTACAAAATACCTGACTGTTAAACACGATGAACTATTTCATTGTTAAGCATTTAAGAAGAGATAAATGATGGTTTGAATGTTAATGCACCAAGGTAGATCAGAATCTTAGCACTGTTAAATGGTTTCTGAGCCACTAGAGCATAGCGTCAGTGCTATAAAGAAGCACTCCCTGATGGATTGTTAGCAATACTCTAACTCTTTTCAGGACAATAATATTGACTTCACATTAGATAAACATGAATCTTCTAAACAAGAGGTGAATACACAGGAATCAGCCTCTTTGTGTCTAGCAGCTAAAAGGTGGCAGGACACACTCTGTAGAGTTTAATTTTAACTGTAATTAGCTTTTGCAGTGAAGTGCAGTAAGGTAACAAATGAGGTACAGTGCTGCAACACAGGACTAAGAGAGAATGGAGGAGGTCATACTCTTTACCTTGACAATTTTTGGTTTTCACAAAACCCATTGTTAGTAAAACACAGACATTAAATGACGCTTATGCTTTCAAAGAGGTAGTTTTGTGGGAGAAAAAAAAATGTTAAAAATGGTGAGGTACTTAATCTGTAGTAGGAAGTTGCTCAAATGTGAATGCTGACTCTTTCCTCTTTAGGTGTAGACCACATATTCTGAAAAGGTAATGCAATAGCTCAATAAATTGCTCAGCATTTACCAATGGTTTATGACCCCAGAAGAAGTCAGATACATTAGTGAATTTTTACATTTATAGGTGCAATTTTCTGTCTGCTAACAAGAAACAGAACAACTGAATGCTGCAATGGAGTTTATTCAGAACTCAGAATTAGGGTTTTCATTCCATTACAATTCTATAAAAACGTAAAGTGCAAAAATTTAATAATTCTGATAATCCAAAAGTAGTCTTTAAATTGCAGGAATGTAGGAACTAAAGATCAAGAATTTGAGGAAATTATTTACTCCTAGTCCCACCATTACTTAATTCAGTATAGAAATTTGAATATTCAGTATATAAATTTGAGACTAGTCTTCACTAGCCCAAGAAATACAACAACAGAAAACACAGCTGGAATAGACCTCATGAGGCAGATTAAACCACACCTATGATCCAAACTCAAACCAGCTCTGTCCAAGCTCTTCTTGATGGATATTTGTCTAAAGTAGTCTGCAAAGCCTTTTATTTCAAATATTAAATCTCCATATATATATATATATATATTCATAAATTCCATTCACATTCTTAATATCTAAAAGCTCACTAAAAAATTCTTTTCACTGAAAAACTGTGACAGAGTTAAAATATTCACTGGCTGAATATCTTCTCTCTACTTCACTTGGGTTTCATTTCAAACTTACTTGCCGGCACTGGAAAACTCGTATGGGTAAATCTGGATGTTATGTCTTTCATCTACTCATACCTTGCCTTGCTACTCTCACTGTCAAATGTAGCATAGCAAAAGTAGTATAACATCAATAAATAAATTAAACTATGAGAATATAACTATTAGCTTTCTTTGGAAATTTGAAGCTGTCTTCACTGTGAGTTTAGCTACTCTGAAGAAAGACATGGAGTTGAAAAGGCAAAAGAAAACCATTTTCAAATGGCTTTCCACAGAGCTGTGATTTACTTCAAAATCACAGGAAGGAAAAGGTAGGAAAAGGATGAGTATTGGCCAAGAAAAAGAAAATTTTGGAAAGTTTATTTCAAAATTTGTCAAAAAGATTTCACCTGTTTCATTTAATCTTTAGAGGCTGAGTGCCTCTTTGTGTGGCTGCCAACCCAATCTCCCACTTCTGCATTACACTGTTCATGTAGCCCTGACATGAGCTGCATGGCTTTCATGGAAAATGATCAAAGAGAATTTCTAAACACCCAAAGGAAAAAAACATTTTAAAAACCCCAAAAACAATTAGGTGCATCTACACAGCACCAGTCAGTCAAAGACCTTGAAAATGTTTTAACGACACTGAATATCTGAAGTTTGTAGTGGCTAGGGATTACAGATTAGTACAGCATATAAAAATAAAGTACATGTACTAGAATCATGTACCTTTTACTAAATATTGATGCATACATTGAATTGTGCTTTAAAATAAATGTCCCCTGATATTTCTTCATTGCTATTTCTTCATGCTCAATGATATTACTTCATTGCTACCTTGCTCAGAGATATTTTCTAGAATATTATGTTATATAAGGCCATACCCTCAACTGAGATAAATCAGTATCATCCTAGTTTCAAATGAGATGCATTGAGTTTAAACCAGTAGAAAATCTAGCCAATTTTCTTCATCCTTTTACAAAAAGCCCCTGCATGTAGCATAGAACTTGTGTTTGAACACAAAGAAAAATAAGATTTTCAGTGTATGCACAGCAAGGAAAATTACTAGCTTTTGGATATTGCAGATTTAAGGGATATATGAAAAGCTTATGAGTTCCCAGCCTCTACTATATTGCTTGGAAGCTGGACTAGGATAGGCATGATGAAGAGGTTTAGCACAGTACATATTAGAAATTCGAGTAAGCTGCAACCATGCAATAAAAATTATAGCAGACAATACAATATAATGACTTTAAGAAGCATTGGAAGCATCCAAAAGAGCTCACCTCAAGTTTTGCTTCCAAGTAAATTATTAACTTGGTCTCCAAGTACAGACAAGTTTTCTGCCTCTCTTTCTCAGGGTTTTTTTCCTATTTCTTCCAGCCCATCAGTTTTGGCTTAATATATGGTTCTTAAAAATATATACGGAAACTGTTTTATAATTCATTTAATGTTTGGAACAACCTGAACAGTGACATGAAAACTTTAGAAAGTTTTTATTTTAATCCACTCCAGACTCAGAACAAATACAACTTTTCTCACTGGAGAGGGATGACAAAAGGGAGATTTGGTCTCCAACACAAAAGAGAAAAGAGAAGCAGATCTTGAGAATCAGCTAGCTAAAAAACCAGCTGATTTACAGCTAGGTAAAGAGGTCACCTTGCTCTAAATGTAGCACTTCAGCTTGTGCTGCCTTTTTCACAAGTTCAAAAAAATTTCCAAGCACAAGCCTGGAATTTTCTGCAAAACTCATTTATAATATGCAATTATTAGAGTCCATGCAATACCAGAGTCCTGCATCTCAGAATGTTGAAAGAATGACCTTAGCTTCCCAATAACTAAAGTATGTGCAGGAATGGATATGGCCAAAGCAGATGATGAAACTAAGACAAAATCCTGGGAGTCTGCTCAGGTATTGCCTTTTCTCAGGAGCAGTTGCAATGGTAACAACTGGCTTAAGAAGAGCATTCCAGTCTCCTCTGAGGTCATATCAGCAGTGGCTGATTCCATTTTTTATGATGCTGGCTAAGACAGACTGCAGGTGGGTTGGACAGTGGCTTTTTGCTGCCCTATCTAACATGTAGACATATAAATGTAGGTATCTAAATACAGGCACTTCTTGCCAGATGTTAATGGCCCTGTGTTTTGGGTTTGTGTGGCCAGGTTTAGATAGCATAGGGGCTACAGGGGTGGCATCTTTGAGAAGCTTCTGGCAGAGTCAATCCCAGCCAGTTCCAAGACAGCTGGCCAAGGCTGGGCCAACCTCTCTGATAAGAGACTTAAGAAGGAAAAAATTTGCAAAAGTAGTTGCGTCCAGAGAAGAGTGGGGTGAGGATATATAAGAGGAAAGACTCTGCAGACCCCAAGGTCAGTGGAGATTGAGGGGCTGGAGCTGCCTCAGATGCCAGAGGAGCCCGTGGTGCAGCCATGGTGAGGCAGCTGTGCCCCTGCAGCCCATGGAGGTCCACGGGGAAGCAGAGATGCACCTGCATCCCACGGAGGAGACCAGTGCTGGAGTGGGTGAATGCCTGAGAGGAGTCTGTGAGGCTGGAGCAGGTCCTGGCAGTGCTTGCACAGCAAGGAAAGGACCTGCAGACCCATGGGGAGAGAAGCCCATGCTGGAGCAGGTTTTCTGCTAGGACCTGTGACCCTGTGGGAGTAGGACCCATGCTGGAGAAGGGGAAGGACCCTCTCCCTGAGCAGCAGCAGAAATAACCCGTGATGAACTGACCATAGATCCCATTCCTCATCTCCCTGAGGCACTGGGGGAGGAAGTAGAGCTGGAAATGAGGGGCAGGGAGGAAGAGGTGTTTTTAAGGTGTTGTTTTACATTTCATTATCCTGCTCTGATTTTGTTAGTAATAAATTAAATTAATATCCTAAATTCTAGCCAATTTTGCCCACAACAGTATTTCATGAGTGATCTCTCCTGGTCTTTATATCAACTCATGAAATTGTCATTATATTTTCTCTCCCCTGTCCATCTGTAGAGGGGAGTGATAGGCTTTGGTGGGTGCCTGGAATCCAGCTAAGGTAATTCACTCCAGCCCATTATTCTTAATGGAAATCTAGGTAAAATAGAACTTATGTCTGATTTAGGGTAAATTTTCTATTCATATTTCCTGTTCCAAAGATAGTATAACTCTTTTAACCTTATCATGAGGATGTATTGTAGTAAAAATATTAAAGAGCAGTAGATGCTCAGAACTTGGTGCTAAGACTATTACTTAAAATGTCCAAATCTCTCAGTAATGTTGTTTTCAGAAAATCTTTCTGGATTTACAGTATGAAAGTAAGATTGAGACACTAAGAAAAACAGAAAATTCATGGTGTACCCACTTCTGTAGGTGAACAGTTACAACATTTTGCAATGGAAATCACTCTGAGGATAATCAAACAGATAACTGGTAATGATCACACAAAAAGGTAAGGTTTTCCACACAAGTGTGCTGTGGAATGTTGTGGCTATAGAATACCCATGGAAAATGTCACTGTCAACTGATATCAATTTGCAGTTTGCTGAGGGAAAATTAAAGTAGACTTGAAGGAATGGCTAAACTGGTGAGGCAATGCCTGGCACAAAAATAAGGGAAGACAGATACAGTGCAGGCACTGAATAACTCCATGACCGTAAACTGACCCAACAGCACTTATGGAAATTTAGCTAATTACTTGTAAGAGGGGAAAAAATGAGAATCTTGAGAGAAAAATAATTCAAAATGGATTATGCTGCTTTTGCATTCACCATCTGTAATATGTCATCTTATAAACTGCAAATTGAGTGATCATTCTATAAACCTTTAATTCAAATGTGATACCTACAATACATATGTGGAAGTTCAAAAAATCTAAGCTAATAAAAAAGTATATTAACCCTTTCAAGAGCAGAGGCCTTCTCAAGGATGCAGGGATGCAAGTTGCCAAGTGGGCTCATTTTATAACAAATGCAAAAATGTAAGAGATTCAAAAATGTCTTTATTTCTAAGATACCCTAGAGAGAAAGATAGAAATTAAGAAAAAATGGAAAACTACTTCATAATCATTGCCATAGTTCATACAAAAAAATAACTTTTTTAACAAACCAAATAAAGAAACTAACATTGAACAGAACTTGAAACAAAGAAAATAATTATCATTGAGTATCAATGAAAATATCGAGAAAAACATGAAAATAACTGAGACAGGAAATTTGTTCTTTCCTGAAAGAAGCTCTGATTGCAGATTGCAAAACTCACCTTCTGGAGTTTAACTGTGGTGCTGTACAAGTACTACACCAAATGTTTGTATGAAATATTCAGTGAACAGAAATCCTCACTACCAGGTATTTTAGTTTAAATTAGGGAAAAAAAATTACAGCACCCTGTGTTTTGTCATCTTTTCCATTCCTCATGATGGAATGCTTTCCGCCAGCTTCCAGAAGTGGTCTGGGCTCAAAAACCCCCCATAAAAATGTTCCTCGAAAAGAAGCAAATATCTTTTGGGGTTTTTTTAACAGCACTTTAAAAAGTGCCACTTCTGATAACTTCTCTCTGCTACTTAACAGATTCTTCTTTTTTCCTGCCCAGAAGGTGCAGCTCAACCTTCCCAGTTGGCCCTGGCCAAGCTCCCGCTCCTTCTTCGGCGGCGTCGCGAAGCTGCGGCAGCCGCGGCAGCGCCATCCCTGAGCCCACAGCACCTGCCAGACACTCACACCACGTCAGCGTGGACTGAAGGCATAGGAAAAATGGCTGCCAGAGCCAGCTGTCTGTCTGCTCCTGCCCTTCCGTGCCAAAATCCTTCTCCTCACCAGTGTGCAGGTTGTTAAAGGCACTAAAAGCACATCGCCCTTTCCAGACTCTTTCAGGCCAGGAAGATTTTAATTGTTGGGAGGGCATTGCTTTTTCCTTCGGGGGCTTGGCCAATGTAGTTTTTCTCTTGCCCTTAAAACTAATTTTCTCCTTAAAAAATGAGGTAAACTACCAAGAGGGAAGGATAGATGCAGAAACAGGAGCAAAAATCTTTGTAGATAATTACATTTCTGTCATGTGGCACATTATTTTGAAATACTCTAAGGGAGCTTCACAGTTTTAGTCCCCAGTATTTTTAATTCCCAATTATGAAAACACTTAGCTATTCCATCCCATCATGTCACAATGAAGTTACATTGAATGTTCTTCAATATTCACAGGATAGGCTGTTTACTGCTATTCCTCACTTCTTTTATGGCCATTTTGAAGTTACAACTGTTCTGTCTCAAATATTTGATGATTAGCAAGGTCATCAAAATATCAGCCTCTGGATTTTATTTGCTAATGATATTTCTGCTGTTTGGTTTCTTTGGCTACACTTTCAATATAATACAGAAAAGACAGCCCATTTTCCAAAGTACACAAAAGAAATTAAAAAACAGTAAAAAGAGAAATTGATTACATCTCCTTTATGGACATGGGACTAAATTACAGATACTGAACAATGTTGCCAACATTGAGCAGAGATTCAAGGCAGAGGTAGGAACCCAATCTAGACGTCCTACATACTCTTGGTATAGACACATACTATGTATTTTTCAAAGAGTTGAACCTTAGAGTACTTCTTTTTTTTCTAACCAGGCACAATCTGTTGGAAGTTCTCAGAGAAGTGCCGCTAAACTTAACAGTTTTTAAGAACATCCTCTCCAATGATGTTTCTGCATGGTCTCCTTTGACTCTAGTAAAATCAGCAGAAATACTTTTAGCAAGCCAAGTGCAACTCTGCCTAACCTTATACATAATTCTGGAGCAGTTCTGTTTGAGTTCCAAGGTAAGGTTAGAGTTGACTATCACTGCATTATATTGCATAAGGATATCACATGGTGTAAATTTTTTCCTTAATAGTCTATGTGTTCTGGAAGCTAAGTCATAGGTGATTTACTCTCTAGTGAGTGTTGTTAGTGCAGCATATTACACACTTGGCTAGCCCCAGTTCTTATTCATGGCTTTTTATTTTTATTTTCAAGGATTAGGCTAAACCACTCATAGAGGGTAGGTAAGAATTTTTATTCTCTTTCATACTCCTGTGCTTGGAGATATGCAATGGAGAAACACATTAAAAAAAAAAAAAAGGTTAAATTGCAGAAGCTTCAATTTTTTTTACATAGATACTCAGTACTAGAGAGGAATATACAAGAAGGTTGAACCCTTCAGCTCCTTTGAGTTTACATCTGTGTCATGCTTTATGGATTGGAGAAAATTTTGCAAGTGTGAAGATCAGGAGCGGAGCTGTGAAATTCAATTACTATGCTTTGGGAAATCTGGGAATCTGTGCTGACTATCTAATAATACAAAGTATAGTGGCTGTCTCATTTTCCATTTTTACAAAATACATCTGATTTTTTTCTCTTCCTGAAATAATTCCTTTTCTATTATTAAAAACAATAAAATCCTTTAGGCTTTTTCATCCTCCAAGAAAACAGGAATGTTTTCTTCAAAACAGATAAGAGATCCAAGAGACAATTTTTTAGAAAATTTGAAAATCTTAAGCTTACTTTTTAACTTGCACAGAGAAAACGCCCATCATTTCATGAAAACTTTTTGGCTGATGCGAGGTAAAACAGGATGTGATTAGAATTGAAAGCTATCCAGTTTTATTTATCCCTGCTTCTCTGATTTAAAATGAAGCCTGGCTGTGTGCAGATGATAACTGTGAGCAAAGGTTGACATCAATTGGAGCTGTAGGACGAACTGTCTCTGTGTGGGGGAAAATATCACCTTTTTTAAAAGATGCCAAGTGACACTGACAAAATAGACAAGGCAGTCTAGATCAATGACATAAAAATAGTTGTCTTATAATGATTAGTGAACTCTGCTCATAATAATCTCCTGTAGACTCCTCTGAGGATAATGTTTGATTATTTGAACACATCATAGTGTTAATTATGGCTAGGCTGAATTTTACAGTCTAAATTATATTTTTACAGTATGTGACATTTGAAAGCTAGAGGTAATTTTCAGTATCTTATTAGGTGTTTGAAATTCAGTTTGTAGCTTTTGCTTCAAACAGCAGCCTTTTAATTTAGCAGCTCTTTAGCAGAGTGGGCTTGATATGGAATAGTCATTAAGGTAGTCACCATATCTATAGGGAGTCTCATGGGAAGGTGTCTATCAATTTACCCCTTAAAAGAAAAAAAGGTATTTTCAGTCATAAATCTAGTTCAGTTCCTTTTTTAGCTGCAAAACAGGGGAGATTTATCTGACAGGAACCTGGGCTATTCTTAAAATCCTCTAAACTATGGATGAATTAAATGGTTCAAGTAAAATACTAAAATAGTTCTATACTGAATACACATAGCCTTATACATCAAAAGAGCCCAAAGAATTTAGCAAAAATTAATCTCATATATGCATCTATCTGTCTTTCTCTTTCAACCCATTCATCTAGGATATTGTCCAGTGAATCATGATATTTGGATAGCACAGTTAATTCTTACCTTTCACTCCAAAGATGAAGAACTATTATCCCCTAACCAATACACAAGACAAGAGAAGTAGAGAGAGAAATGTTAGTAAAGATATGCAGATGCAATCAAAATGTGCACCAAAAAAAATCTGAAAATCAAGTATCCTGATCCTGCCTTATGTGGTGGGGCAGGGGTTTCATCTCACCTCATTTCAGGTGTCTGCAGTAAGTCACACACTTCTTCCTCTATAAACAGTAAGGAGCAAGAGGCACTGATTCATTTTGTCTGTTCTTCTAGGATCAGCTGGCCTGTGCTTTAGGGGGCTTATTGCTCTCTCCCGACTGCAGTGGTAGTCCAGAGGATCTAATCAAGTGGAGGTACAAGGTGAATCCCTACTACTGGTTTATTCATGCCAGGTAGGCTTCAAAGAGAGTGCATATTGGTCCATTTTCAAGTTTTCTGCTGAGGAACATTAGTTTATGACATTCACTCTCCAGTCTGTACTAGAACTGTCAGTGCCAAGAGCAAAAAGCCTGCTCTCTGGAAATCTGCATACTGAAGCAATTCACTGTTTTACTTTGAATAATCTTTTTGACATTTCTTGGTTCCAAAACTCACTAGCAGAACTATTAAAAGTCTCTTGAGACATATCTGAACTGGAAGACTTGGTGACATAATATTTAATGATCTTTTTCTCCTGCTGCAGATACTTCAAGCTCATGTGTTTCATGAGATCACAGAATGGATTCAATAATAATGGGATATGTTATTAATAACAGCTGGTAGTAGCTCATAGTCACTTTGCTTTGCAGCTATGTACTTACCTCTAAATCATCACAGTGTTTCCAGCTTTCAAAGCAAAGTTGGTTTAGAACAACATTATATCAAATGATAAAAAATCAAGAAGTGATAAATATCTACTTTGGTTTTTATTAATTAAATATCTCATCTATTCCCAATTTAACTATTTAGGATAACCTCCAGATTAGCTAGGGAATAGATGGCATGTGAAAGGCTGTCTGAACTACAAGACTGAGGTAAAAAATGAGTGTTTATTATCTGGACTTTTTCCTTAGATTAACACTGTTATACAAGTGATGTTGCTGATAAGCTTCATCAATTTTGATTGTATGCAAATATGATCTATTAAATACACGGAACAAATTATCAGAGCAACTATGCAAAATAAAAGCTGAATTAATCATAATTCTTCCCTTTCTTTTAGTTATCGTCATGTCTTCTTTGTAGGCCATGTTTCTCTCTCATAAAATAGATTAGCTCCTTTTTAATTGGATTGGGTCTAATGGGCTCAGATTGATTTGCTTCAGTTCCACTTTGAGGCATCACAATCATTCCCATCACCACTGAAATAATGCCCTTTAGTTCTGTTAATTAGAGGTGGGATTGGGAACACTCCTCACACTCACACTGCCCTCACAATGGATCATGTCTGGCCACCTGCAGGTACAATTCACTTTGCCCCACTGATACAAACCATTTTCAGTGATGTAGAGAATGACACCACATTTAATCCATTTGCTCAAACATTCTCCCTTCCGGAAATTGTCCGTATTTGCCTTGAAATTATCTTTTAAAATAGCTTACCAGGCTAGAATAGCAGGAGTTGTGAATAGATTTTGCAGTTACAGGTGTGGGATCAAAAGCTGTGATTCCTACAGCTCTGGCCCCATTCTGTACAGAAGAACTTGCTCAAGGAGCCAACTTACATGGACCCATCTCATGAAGACCTCTCATGTACTGTCAATGTTACAGAAGTTGGAAGGCAAGCAAGGATTGAGCTGAGGATTATGTAAAAAGAAGGGAGAGCTCTTGGCTTTCATGGGTTAATCAAATTTGTGAAACAAAGCATGACCAGAATATTTTCATGAGTGGTCACTCGGTGTCTGGCCTGAGATTTTCGGCGACTGATTTGAATAATGGTTTATCATTTACAGTTTAATTAGTAGGAAAATTGTAGGACCTGGTAAAACATTTAAAGCATAGAGGTTGTGTCAAAACTGAGTATGTAATTTTGACCTTCTAATGTGGGCATTTTAATTCTTTACTACTAAAAACATTTGAATATTTCTCCCTATTTTAAATGTGCTGCGGTGGAAATAAATTAATATGTACTTGTGAAACTATCAGGTATTTCAAAATTTTCTGTGGGAGAAGTATGTATACTAAACTAACTGTGGATACAGAGCATATAATAGAGAAAGTCTGGCATTATGATAGGGTTACTCCATCAAACAAAGAAGAAAAAACAAAGTAGTGACGATCATGAAGAGTTCATCCAGTGGGATGTGCCAAGCAAGCATTCTCTGAAAAAAATCAAGTGAGCATCTAATTACAGCTTGACTATCTCATGGTGTATTAAATGGGCTAAAGTGGGATTGGACTTTAAGACTTCCTAAAATTTCATAGCTTAACTTACCTGTTAACTGATTTTTCTATTTAATCTACTTTGTTTTTTGTTGTTTTTTAATATATAACACTAAAATGTATATGTAAGTAGAAGTAAATGTAAGTTTCAGATGGAAATGAAATACATTTAGATTAGTTCCACACCTTGTAACACTATGCTTTGAATTATATTGATGAAAGATACTGGTGAAGGACATCAACAGTATCTGCCTAAAAATAAGGCTTGTAAGCCACCATTTATACTGAAAATTCTGTTTCTCCATACATGCTTTCAGGTTAGCAATAGATTTTTCAGACTATACAGCCATGTCTGAGGTTACAGGTTGATACTTTGGAATCGCTTTTGTTTAGCTTCCTTTAAATATTCTGTCAAACAATTTTGTTGAAGGTAAAAATTATAAGACTATTAAGGAGCATTTAAAGAAGCATGTTTGGGATGAAGAACTACTTAGTAATACAGTTCAGATTCTAAAATTATACATTTTGCATAACCAGGAAGCAAAAAACTTCAGTGTGACATCTATTATCATTCAAACATCTTTGAATGCCAAGTGTGCCAATACTCTGCTAGATCAGAAATATTTGTGGAAAAAATTCAACATTATATCTGAAAAAACCCGAGAGTACTCACAAATGTTAGCTCTCAAGGGTAATATTTACAGAAAAAAAGGAGAGTAATACAGAGACAAATGCATGATTTTTTGATAATTACTAAGGTTTCTATACGATTTAACCCATTACATTTTTCTACAGGTTTTTATTGAGAAAAAAACCTGGAAGGTAGTTTAAAGGCCAAAGTCCAGTGCTGTTCATTGACAAGTTATTTAAGTCCCTTCACTAAGAAGTAAATTAACACCAATTTCTTTCAAAAGAAAATCTACAAGATGCTACCTAAAGCACCAGCAAGGTATCCATATGTCAAGCAGATGGAAGATGCTCAGTGTGTCAGGGTCATGCACAGATACAGGGAAAGTTTCCCGGGAAACTTTCCTTCCAGGAAAGTGCAGTGTAGGAAACAGCCACATTTTCTGGCTCTTCTCTCTCTGCCCCATCCTGCCCTTTGCACACTGGGACCTTGCCTTCCAGCTGCAGTTCAGAGCTGGAGTGAAGGTGCATGACACTGATCTCTTCTTTGCAGTGANTGCTCAGTGTGTCAGGGTCATGCATAGATACAGGGAAAGTTTCCTGGGAAACTTTCCTTCCAGGAAAGTGCAGTGTAGGAAACAGCCACATTTTCTGGCTCTTCTCTCTCTGCCCCATCCTGCCCTTTGCACACTGGGACCTTGCCTTCCAGCTGCAGTTCAGAGCTGGAGTGAAGGTGCATGACACTGATCTCTTCTTTGCAGTGACCTGTGACAGGATCCAAGGGAATGGCCTGAACTTGTGTCAGGGAAGGTTTAGTTTGGCTATTAGAGAAAGGAGGGTAAAGAGGGTGGTTGGGCTCTGGAACAGGCTCCCCAGGGAAGTGGCCACAGCACCAACCTGGCAGAGTTCAAGAAGCCTTTGGACAATCTCTCAGGCACCTGGTGTGACTCCTGGAATGTCCTGTGCAGGGCCAGGAGTTGGACTCAATGACCCTGGTGAGACCCTTCCAAATCAGCTTGTTTTGTGATTCTGTGATTATGTGATAAGAGCAAGATGACCCAGCAAGAGAGAAGCAAATGTGTCTCCAAATCTCTAATCATGAAAATCATGAAGATCAGGATACTAATATGTGGGAATTGTCCCACCCCATTCAGATTACCCTACATCCTTGCCATGACACGTGCATGTTTTTGATCTCTTCAGGGAGAGCTAAAAAAGCACTGGGAAAGAAAGAAAGATTAAAATTGACCTGAATGCCATCCAATGATGGACAAAAACAACTGCTTGGAGGTTTTTTGTTTACTAGTGAAGGGATTTGGTTAACCTGTTAATAAATTGCAGTGTTGGTGGTTCTATGGTGATAGGAAAAGGGTGATGCTTTGAAAGTTCTGAGAATAGATGCTGGACAGTGAAGAGAACAGTTAGGAATCTCCCTATTTTAGAAAATCTGCTTTCAAAGAGAACAATTTATTTTGTTAAAAGCTCTTAATTAGATTTATGTTTCCAGTGCTAAAGTGAAAAGGTTAATATGATAAAATTTACTGCTATGGATACTGATAGCAAAATGTACATTCTCATTTCAGATTATTCTCCCAGGTAACTTGATTATTACTATAAATAAATTGCAGTCTTTATTGGAATTTTTTTACTGTTCTATCCAAAAAGTTAGATTTAAAAATATTTTAAAAAACACTGCTGAATTTTATTTATGCCTGTTGCTTCATGTGTTATTGCTGTTTTTAAAAATTACATGAATATTTTGGAGTTCCACAAATTTCTTTGCATTTCCTGTGTTCCCATGACAATAGACTAAATCAGGACATTCTTAATCACAGTATATGGCAAGCTACAGCCAAATTTGAAAAGCTGTGCTTGATATAATCTTTCTGTACAAACTGTTACCTTAAAGTTAATTATGGGAAATTATTAAACTTGGTTGAATAAGGGCGTTAAAATTGAAGTGGTCCAGGGGGACAGATCAATGATAGGAAAAGCAGGAACTGGTAGCATTTTTATGTACTGATTCAAAAGCAAATATTTATGTCTTAATCTTCAAAAGATTTTGTTTAAGTCTATCTTTGTAAGAACTAGCCTGAATCTGCCTAACCCTCTAGGGGACTAAATTTATTTCAATTTATGTGAACAAAGCCACCTACATATCAATTCCTATCCCAGCTAACAAACCTTTCACCAATATCAAGCCAAAGACCTTTGGAGGCCAGGAAATATAATTTTTGAATGTGGTGTTTTTTCATCTTTCACCCTACTTTCATATCTACAACAACACAGGCAAACATACATCCTTTTACAGGAAAACTATAGTTCAACTCTTTACATCCAAAAAGAAGGAGATGAAGGGGATTATTGCCCTCTACCAGCAATATCAAACTATTGAAGAACCTAACTTTATTTTTTACAGGTAAAATCAATGTGGCAGCACCTACCCTGCGTGAGAAGGAAGCACTGCCTGAGTTTGAAGCTGCTGAGTGCTTGAGTTTGAAGAAAGAGGTGCAGAGACAGTGCTGCAACAGGTGCTTTTCCCATACAATGCTTAGTTTATTTCCAGCTGATGTCTAGAGACCAGCTGTACCTCTCACAGGTGCACTGCAGTGTTACACCCAGCTCAGAGGACTGGTTGATACTTGATTGGTCTGAACAAGCAATAGCTTTCAAAGGAAAAACTGTGAAAAACAAAAAGTCTAATAAACCCTAAGTCTGAGATATTTGAGTTCAATAATGAAACTAATGTTTTTTTCCAGTCATGAGCCACAGAACTTAAATGACTGCATATAAAAATGGGCAGAAACATCTCCTAAATGCTTATTGTCCAGTCCTTCTCAGAGGGATCTGTGGGAGAATGTTGTCCTGTCCACCAACAGGCCTAGCCTGACTCTTTAGGGTTGTGAATCATGATGAGAGGTAAGCTATACTACAGAAAAACAGTGCCACAGACACTGCTAAATTCCTTCTCCTCTTTATTTTCCACTGATTACCTTCATTTCACCCACCTCTACATCAATGCTTCAGCTATTAGGACTTGACACTTGTTTCAGAGATATTAGTTCTACTCCTTGGCAGGATTATCATAAATGTTTGTAACAAGCCTTATAAAACCTAAATTATTTTGGGATTCAAGAAGAGAGAATGGAATATACTCACTGTCAGAGAAACCTACTGGAGATTTTCCTGTGCTATCAGGATTCTTTGAGGACACTGAGAGAGCAGGCTGGAGAAATTATCTAATATGATTACATATTTGATTAAATAGGTTAAAAAGGATTCCAGCCTTTCATTTCATTTGCATTAGGAGAGAGCAATTTCCAATGAACTCCTGTCCTGATTTTAGGTTATGGCATGGAGCAGATTAAGCTGTTGGATATACATGATATAATCAAGTACAGCTAGTTCAGTTCTAGCAGGGGATAAATATTTTTGCTCTCTGAAAGAAGGTCATATGCAGTCTCAAGAAATCTGCAATTTCCAATGAAGAAAGGCTGTGAAAGTTTTAGGGAACACAGAATGTTGATTTCCAGTAGTCACAGAAACTCTCATTGTCTCTTCCACAGAGTATATTTTATAGCTTGGAAATTCCTAGGTCTTGACCATCTCAGGTTCAGATGAGAAATCATGTGAGGAGAAGATGGGAATGAGAAAAATAAGAATATACTTTCTGCTTAATACTGCTTTAAATCATAGAGCTACAGTTCAATGCTGGTATGATACATAGCTATACAAATTGAAGTCTGGGCCCCCAAAATACCAAATTTACCGATAGAAATGTCATTTTGATTAAAATAGAAATTTAGGTCCTCATCCTGAAGGACAGAGCTGTAATCGACTTTCAGTGCCCAGAAACTCAACTATCAGGTTTAGCTATCCAGAAGAAAAATAAATATAGAGCACAGAAAGTGTATTTAAAATTCACATTGGATGAAGTTCAGATAGTTTGATTTTATCAGTTTACATATAATATTCATTTAAAATTTACAAAAAAATACCTTCATTTTTTAAAATTTTCATTTAGTTTAATTTATTTACCAGTCCTAATGCATCACAAGCAATTTTGAAGTTGATACTTCATAAGCAGTCACAGGGCTTCCCACATTCATTGCTAATGTTCATTGTAATTACTACAAAAACTATTAAACATGCTTGAATGGGAGAGTATCACTAAGCTTCCCCCCTACAGAAAGATTTGTTTGTGACATCTGGAGCCTGGTTTAGAGCCTTTTGTTAGGATATCATTAACTGTATGATAGACTTGTCAGCCTCAAAATCGAGAAATTCACATCCTCTTTCCCTTCCAGATATTTTCCAAGCAGATTCCATAAATGATATTTCCCTCTGAAATGTTTTTTATACAGTTCTTCATCCTAATTTCTCCTCCAGTTACCCAAGCCTCTCAAAGAGGATTCTCTGCTACCTGTATCTTTTTTCCTTGAGAAGAGCTTCAGCTGTTGTTGTTACCCTGAATCACTTCCCAGCTGGTTTTATAATTTGCTTTGCCCCCACTAATCCCTCTCTCTAAAGGAGATGCATCTCATAACACATCTGAGATTAGACCCTAGGTGGACCCAGACTGTGCTGTGAAGGATATGTTCTAAAGATTTATTAGAAATTAAATTAGGCAGGGAAATAGGAGGATAGTTACCATTATGCAGCACAAAGACTAAAACAGATTAAAAGCAAATCTACAAAGAAACAAAAACATCACTAGATGTTAATTACTCAAACAGAGCTGGACTTTTCTATAAATAATTCACTAAAACACATTTTGGGGGAAAGCAGTAAACCACTCTTTATTTAAAATAGAACAGGGAGCTAAGGACTATGGCAGGACATCTGACATTCCCATCCATGAGCAAACATCACTTTCCAGTTGCTGGAATGCACTGCTATATATTGGGGTGGGATCAAGGAGAGGATTAGAGATGCACTTAAAAGAATAAATCCTTCTCATGCTAACATAGGCAGTAAAAGCCTTTCTTTCTCTCTGTTGACTGTAAAGGCAGACTACAGCAATTAGCTCAGGTGTTGGTATTGCAATATAGAAAGTAAGGTGAGCTAAGTGTCTGGGAGTCTTTTCACTGTTTTCAGGACACTTCTTTAAACTCCTTCAAGTTATTTCATATGCAAAAATTCTTTCTTATTTCAAACAGAATTAGAAGGGAACAAAAAAAGATTAAGTCAGAGAAAAATTGTATTATTGTGTCATTTCTAAATACATATTTTTGTATCAGTACTAAGGGCAACTTTCTGAAAGTCTTCCCTTGTTTTACTTTATAGCTTACAATCTTCTTCTAATCTTGTGATACTGAAGATTAAGAGATTAAATTGTCCATATTAGGGTAATCAGAATACTTTTTAATTGAGCCCATTATATTTTTCCTCCTTGCATAAGGCACTTGCAACAGATCTGTGCTTTTCAGAGATCACGGAAGGACAAAAGACTAGGGAGACAGAAAACAGGTACCAAGTCATTTCAAGGCACATCACTGATAAATAATACATTTAAGGGAAAGGTATATTTATTTTTCTATCATGATGGTGTTCTCATTGTTTTGATACTGCATGCACTTATGCAATTTACAGAGTAATTTTATGGTTGTTAGTAGAGATGAGATAAACCTGATGGGAGAAAAAGGGAACACCAAAGCTCTTCCCAAAACTCAGTCTAAATGCTGAATATTATCTAACCGTTTATATGGTTCTGATATTATACATCTCAACTGCATGAAAGGATTACCCTTTAGATCTTAACCCACTGATTCCCGTGTTAGATTGATTTATAAAAATATAAATCCCTATCAATAAGTAAAACATGTAAGGTGTTCATCACTGGTGTGTTGCCACAACTGGAACAGCTGGATAAATGCTGTCATCTTTCCCACTAAGCTTGGTGCAGAAATATTGCACCTACATTACTGAACACTCGCAACATCTGGTTTCACCAGGTTTCACTAAGTTTAACAGCAATTGTGTGCACAATTCCATCAGTAAGCGGCTTTGAAAAGTTCCCATTTCTGTGGGAATTCTCATGTTTTTCCTGAAAGATGAATGTGTCCCAGCACACACAACTCAGTCAGCTCTGTTACTGGCTACCTATCTGCTACAATTGGAAAGCATCCACCTAGAATTGCACCGTTCCTAGCAATCCTATCTGCTACAATTGGAAAGCATCCACCTAGAATTGCACCGTTCCTAGCAATCCTATCTGCTACAATTGGAAAGCATCCACCTAGAATTGCACCGTTCCTAGCAATCCTATCTGCTACAATTGGAAAGCATCCACCTAGAATTATGAACTGCATGGAAGATGATCTTAACATGCATTTTCCAATGGATTTTTATGAAGTGATCTGAAGAGGAAACCATTAATTCAGCCAGAGATTAGCAATAGCAACTGCACTACCGAGGGCGACATCAAGGATCCCTTCCTTCCCAGCAGCCTGGCACAGACAGCCACGTGGAACTCCAAAGCCTTTTCTGCATCTTTAAAAAGCCTTTCCTTTTTCTTTTGTGCATGTGTCCTCAGTGTTTGGTATTATAAATGAGCAGCCTGTGACCACCCCTCCTCTTGGCACAGCTCTCGTGTAGTGCCGCAGAGTGCCGGCACCGCCGGCATCCGCAGAGCGCCTGCTTCCCTGACCTGTGCCCACCGAGATTACAGAAGCACATTATTTCCCTGTGCAGCTCTTTCACCTCTCACTGCAACCATTTCCTACACAGACACAGAATTTATATAAAAGGCTTTCCTCAGCTTTCATCAAATCTAGGTTGCAGGCCTATTTCGTAACATTAATTCTCTCCCTCACCAACCGCCACATCAATTCAGTACTTTATAAACTATTTCAGGGATCCGATTTATCAGGCCTGACAGAGCTTCACACTGAAATAAACAGCACTGCCTCTGCTGAGCTCGCTCAGTGGCTCCTATTTATCATTATTTAATTCAAGGGCCTAAAATTCTCTGACATTATTAATAGTAAGATGAATCACTGGAAAACTACAGAATCTGTGACCAACGAGGCTGAAATAATCCATTTTGGTGAAAATGTCTACGTGGAATTGCATTCCCTGATGGGTAGCTGCTCTGTCATTAGCGGCTCCATATGCATGGGTGGTAAAGAACTGAAGCATGAAGTCCCCAAAGAGTGGGATACTTCAACTGCCATTCTCTTCCCAACACTTAACACCAAAGCAGAAAATAAGGGAATGCAGCACAGCTCTAATGCCTCTGTCAGTTGAATTTAAATGTACTAATTTAATCCTTTTTGTACTTGATTAACTTTAACTTGTCTGAGGTTGAACTTTTGTGTTAACTGGACCTGCAAATCCATTAGTTCATTATGAGGACTGTATTACTTAGGCACCTTGATGAGAGATAATCAGCTGCCTGGAATGTATATGAGCACTTGCTGCCTTAATTTGGCACCTCATTAGTGATATTTTTCAATTTTGTTTAAATGAAAGGGATTGCACTGGGAGTTTGTCTGGGGTCTGCAATTTCCTTTATGAATAGCCAGCCTTATTCAGCAACTGTACAACACAGTAAGAAGTTAAGAATTACAGAATTTGTTTGGTTCTCTGTCAGGAATGTTCTGGGAGCCTAAGGTAGCTGGAGAGGCAGACCCTGAACTCTTTCCTCCAGGCAATGAGTGCTGTCAGACCACCTCCCTAACACAGGTTACCAAAGAACCTTGACAGATAGAGGTGTTTTGTAAAATTACTTTAAAAGTTAAGAATATCCAAAATGATAATAATAAAAAGTATACCTTTAAAGAACATTTAATTCTTTTTACTTCCCTTCCAAAGAGGAAACTTCTAATTGCTGTTTTGTTATTCACTATCACTCCCTTGAACTTTGGCAGTTGACTTCCTTATTATTGCCTGGACAGATATTGTAACTTTTGAAAAGAACAACCAAGAGCAAAGGACCAAGCAGACACAAAATTTCCCTCTGAAGAATTTATGCAATTGTTCTTGTCTGGGAAATTACCTCCAAAACAATTAATTGTTCATCTGAATTAGAACACCCGGAGCTGAAATTCACACTTTCACCCTCTCCCAGGGTCTGTCTTCAGGCAAAAGTCTCTCTAAATGTCATAACCAGTTTGGCTTTCTCTGTTTTATACAGTTTCCCAGTGCTATTTTTAACAGTGTCACATCCTCAAACACCTGCAGCATCATCCTGCCCTATCCCAGGGTGTACAACCCCTTCAGCACCGTGTTGTGGAAACATTCTGAAATATTGCAACACAGCTTCCTGTCATTTCAGATGCTTTGAACTGAAAATATGCAAAACCAATATTAACATCTGAGGACCAATATACAAGGTAGGGGGTGAGCAAAGCCAAGAGAACACATAGCTGGTAAGACCAGTAGGCTCTAGGGGCAATGATCCTTTTAGCAGCATAGTCACTCCATGCTATTTGGTCTTGTCCCTTGGAAGCAATGATTGTCTCCTGAGCCTTTTTATTTTGTAATAAAATGATACCCCAAGAGAGACCATGATTTGAACTCTTTCCCCAACATCTCAAAATAAAAGTCAAGTCCTGGACTTTCATATCACACCCCACCTCAATGGAGGTCACAGACAGCCACAATTTTATGTTATGTTTTCCAGATGACTAACCTGTGAAATATGCTCTGACTGTTCCTACCAAGTCAGGATCTTTTGGTAAAATACAGAAATATTTAGTTTAATTATACATCTTCGGATGCAGAAAGTTGAACAACATCAAGATCTGTGATTTTTTGCTTTCTTTACAGGAGAAACCTAGGGAGGATTACTGTAGGGATATAAAAATAGATGCTTGGGAATTTCATGAATATACCAAGTTAGGCTTTGAAGATGTTTTATGTTCTGATATAAAACGTATAATTACTTAAACAAACATTAACTTTTAGTATTAAGTCACATTTGTGAAGTAGAATTAACTGAGCTACTGGGGACTCCTGTAATCTCAAATATCATCTAAAGGAGATTTTCATGGAATCACAGAATAGTTTGGGTTGGAAAAACTCCTTAGAGATCACCTAGTCCAACACGTCCTGCAGTCAACTAAACCAGGTTTCTTAGGGCTCTGTGTTTTCAGGGATGGAGCATTTACCACCTCTCTGGGCAATCTGCGCCAGTGCTTCCACACTGTCATTGTAAAAAATTTCTTCCTTACATCCACTCTAATGTTTTACAGTTTTATCCCTTGTCCTGTGAATTGTCTGCAAAGGTTTCATTCCTAGACTCTACAGTTCAAAATAATTTATTTGGTTTCTGCTGAATTTGGGGTTGAATCCCACTGATTCAATCCACCATCCATTCCTCCCCACCTTGCTCCAGTCTGGGTTCCCTGAGCAATGGTGTCAGGTGTACAAAGGTGCAAAAAGCTGTAAAAGCAGAGCAAGAAGCACATCCAGGCACGTCATATTTATGGGTGTAAATCAATAGCTCACAAAGTCCCAGTTTATGATTTTCAAAACATTTTATTAATAGGATTGGAAGTAGGACCCAATGCATTTACTAGCTATGTTTTCATGTGCTGTCACTATCACCAATTCAAGGAAACCCAAATTCTTGATATTAATGAATTATATATGGGAAACACACCCTTTGTACAGTATAGAACACTGTTGAAGAACCCCATTTTGATTATTTATATGTAGGAGAATTATTAAGCTAATAATCTGTAAAAGAGGGACTTTTGGCTTCAATTATGAACCACTGAATTCCCAAAAGTAGTTTAGCCTGGATGAAGATCCACATTCTACCTAATTTTAACCAACCAGTTCATTAATACTTCTGAAACTTACATGCAAACTACAGAGCCTTCTACAATTTCTCTTATCACCAATTAGGCTAATCCCTCTCCCACTCTGGAGCTTTTGGAACATGTACATTAGTGGTAACTGCATGAGCAGTTTAAGGTGAGACAATTACTGTTAATGCAGAGGCTCAGTGAATGTCTCAGTGAACACAATTGTAACTATGTCTATTTATAAAATTTTATCACTATTTTATTAGGGGTGGGATTTTTCTTCTCTTTTAATTTCTCCTTTAAGGAATGCAAGGTTAACTCCCTAAAACACAGGGAAGGAAGGGATTGTGTGAATTTCCAGGGAGGATACCCACAGCAAGAATTTACAGGCAGCTGTAACTACAGTGCAGTAAATTGCGCAGGTTTTTTCACCGCTCTGTCTTGCCATTATTCATAAAATTAGGTAGGGAGGGTTTTATTACCAAATAATTGCTTACAATGTTCTATGTCCAGGCAATTGCATTCAGTTTGACACATAGCAGACCAGTCACCAATGAGGTGGAAATAAAAGGTTACAACATGGAAAGTATCTTGGGGCTGGTTTGGTCTGTCAAGGACCTGTTCTTCTGCATGTGAATCCCTGTTAAGTTGTGTTAGTGAAGGAAAAGATATTTAGTCCTTTTGGTCTTTTTTTGATGCATGTTCAAAACATATTTGGGTCTTTTCCCCAGTGTTTGGATAATATCACAATAGGCCCATCTTTTCCCTTACACCAAAACAAGAAGTATAGCTGTAATCTTATTAATAACCAAA
Source organism: Urocynchramus pylzowi (assembly GCA_013397555.1). Taxonomy (NCBI): domain Eukaryota; kingdom Metazoa; phylum Chordata; class Aves; order Passeriformes; family Fringillidae; genus Urocynchramus; species Urocynchramus pylzowi. Next base: position 1,542,718 of record VZRH01000363.1, on the reverse strand, counting down.
GCTGGTCCACAAGCAATTCCCACTTCCAGTGCCTACTTCTGCCTGCTCTCCTGACCTGACTGTGGGCAGGGGATGGAGCTTGTTTCCCTTGGGATTGCTGAAGACCCATCACAAAACATTCTCCTCTGTCACAGACTGCCCTCAGATCAGATAGCCCAGTGGCAGCCTCTATAGCATTATATCAATATGAAATAGGTGATATTTTTGGTTAGTGGTCCCTAACTACATCTGCTCTGAGAAATCAGTGATTTGAAAGAAGTTTGAAGCCACTAAGTCCAGGTAAGTGACTTCTGGACTCCGGTCCATTGATTTCAATAGGGCACTTGTGAACTGAATTCCATTGTTTCATTTCTTCTTCTTCTTTTGTCATAGGTTGGTGCTGGCACAGTGACAGTGCACCCATGAAAATATATTTTCCCAAATGGCTGCTTTGAGATGTGACCAGAAACAGAGCAAAGCAAGCTCCAGCTGAGGAATGAAGGAAAAAAAACTTTATTAATCTACAGCATGCTAAAAAGAACACACACAAAGTTCAGAATGGACACCTCCAAAACACTCCTCCTCCCCCCACCCAATTCCACCATAAAACAATGAGACAAAAATTACATCTATACTTAAACTCACGATCCAGTTACCACCCCTCAAATACTCAATTCTCAGTCCATTACCACCCCTCAGACAACCAATTCCCAGTTCACCAAGAGAGAGAGGAGTCTCCCTCTTGCACCATAGGCTTCCCCAGGAAACACAGATGAAACCTCCTGTGCTTCCATGTCACACATGGCACCGCCCGGAAAAAATCTGCCATGGAGACACCTTCCTTCTATGTCCAGTGCTCTCACCACCGTTCATGGACCAAAAACTGCTCCTTTTAAGGATTCTTTGCCCAGTTCCAAAAAGAGCAACAGTCTCTCACTTTCAGGACACCAGTGCCCCCCATATTCACTCCCCTGGGGCCCGGGGGGTCTCAAGAACAGAGATCCTTCTCCTCTGAAGGCAGAGGGCTCCACCACACCCTCCTCCTCTATCTCTGTTCCTTCCACTCCTTCACTTATGTGAACATCACTGCACTCTTCTTGGCTCCCAGCCATCGCCTCCCCCTAGGTGCAGTCTCTGTGTTACAGGAAGAAATTGGTTCAGCCCAATGGCTATGCAAGGAAAAGTCCAGCCAAAGGCCACTCCATCATCTCCTCCCACCTAGGACTCTTCCCATCCTCTGCTGACATTTTTTCCACTTGCTTGAACTTTCACCACACTTGCCCATTTCCTTCTATTTCATCTCTGTCTCTCAGTCAAATCAAGGAGGATCAGTGTTTTCAAAGTTTCCATTGTCCAGGAACAAAAAGGGTTAAAATCTCAGCTGGTGTCTGCCCCAGACTCCCATGGCTGGGCACCTCCCTGCCTCCCTGCTTCCCCTTCTCAGCCGTGGTGCCAGCACACGATATCAAATTTCAAGCTGGCACAGGCTCTCTCTCCTCTCTCTCTCTCTCTCCTGGGTGGGGGGCGGGTGTGGCTGCCCGAAGCATCTCTGTGTTCCTCCACCCTTCAGTCCTGTCCCCGGAACCAAAGAGAAAGTGCACCTGGGAGTGCTCTCTTTTTAAACCCTGTGTTCTCAGAGGCGTGTCCAGGTCTTCAGTGGCCACACCAGGTGCCAATATTCAAATCTGGCCACTGATTGGTTTGACCACAACTTCCCAAAAAACTCACTTCTGTGTCAAAGCACAACATTAGATGATTAAAAATTACTTTCCTTTCCTGCTTGGATGACAGTAGAAGGAAGCCTTCTATTTGTTTCATTAGATCCAAGTCATTTACTGTGGGGTATTATTGGGACACCTTTATTCACAAAAATTTTGATTCCACTCTTCCAAGTGAAATTATTATAATCAATGATAATAATGCTGATCCTAAATGATAGGACAAAAGGCAGCCTACTGGCAAGACAGTGCATCAGTCCAGACTGGTATGTCATATTCATGCCACATTTGATGTTAAAGTATCAGCAGAATCCAGAAGCATCCAGCACCACCTCAGCAGCAGAATCCCTTAGTACAGCAAGAAAAGGACATGAATTATGGATAAAATATGCACTGAGTTGTTCTTGTTAAGATTACATGAATAGTCCCTGCCCCTTCTGTCTGCCTCTGCTTCACTCCAGGTCCTGGCTGCTGGAGAGCACCTCAGCTTGCTCTGCTTTTGGCTGATGACATGGCCATACACCACCATCCTCACACCAGGACAATTTTCCAACATGATTCCAGCCAGGCACAGAGTCCTTCTCAGGATCATCCTAGTTCTGCACACCACAGATTCAAACACATCTGTTCACATCAGCCCAGGGACCAATTTCCCATTCAGAGTTGTTCTACACAAAGGTGAAAATTGTCCCCCACCCCACTGGGGGGCTGTTGAATGAATGGTTGTGTGGGATTGCTTTGAAGGGTTGACCCACAAACTTTTTTTTTTTCTGAGGAAATCTTAGAAGAATTACCTTGTGGTATGTTTAAAATTATAGTTTAAGTGAATCTGATGAACGAACATTTATATGGAAGTAAAAAATTAGAGTAAAATATTAGAATAAAATGTTAGAAAGTGAGCTGAATACAGAATTATTTTTACATTTTCAACATTGTTTCCATTTCTTTAAATAATTCAGCCAGCAGCAGACACTTGCAAAATTCCCCTGTAGGACTAAGGCTGGTTGTCCCTGTCAGATTTAAAGGATCTTGGAAAGAAGCTGCAGGCAAAGAAGGAAAAGAATTTCAGTGAAAGTCACAAACTATCAAGAGCTACTTTAGTTGTAATTTGGAGTGAAAAAGGAGAATTGTGTAGAAAATAATGTAGATTTCATATAGGTCTTGAGATTTTTTAAGAAGTTCAAGACAAGCCAAAGTGCTAAGATAAAATCTGTGATAAAATATCATTAATTGAATATCTAATAATAATTTTTTGGTTAATTAAAATGTTTTGATTTCAAACTCCACTATTTTGGAAATAAATATATTTCCAAACTTTTTCCATCTAGCCAAAATAAGTATGAAATTTGTGTTTGAAAATAATTTGGGCAAACAATGAAATTCACAGCGTGGTTTGAATTTGGACTTGATGATCTTAAGAGTCTTTTCCAAACTAAAAGAGACTATGATTCTATTCTGTAAAATAGTTCATGTCACCAAGGACTATTGGAGGTCACCTAGCCTGGCCTCCTGCTCCACTCAGGACCATCTTGGCCAGGTTGTTTAAGTCCAGCTGGGGTTTTGAGTAATTTTGAGGAAAGAGACTCTTCTACATGTAAACCTATGCAAACACACACACACACACACACACATACATACACACAAATGTTTGCTTAACATAGTTTATTCTATTAATTCTCATAAAGATTAAAAAGAGTGGCAAAAAATTCCAATCTTCCTGGAAAGAACTGAGATATTAAAAACTTGTTATTTGTTATTATTTATTGGCTAGCTATTTAATAAAGAGCTAAGGAAGATCAGAAAATATATACCAAACATAAAATATTTAATTTCACTAAAAGCTGGAAAAGACTGAGCTGTTTAGAGGAATCCTACATAGACAGGTGAATGGGTAACATAATGGCAGATAAAATCTCTGTTGAGAAATGCACAGCAATGCTCACTGGATAAAATAATTTGAAGACATTCTTGCTGAATTACAGCTGAACTTGGAATTACAGATGAACTTAAAAACTTAGAGGGGAGAAATAAAGATAATGGGAACAGGATACAAAACAGTAAGAAATCTATTATTTTCACAGTAGAGAAAAGAATTATGAACTTTCACTTGGAATTCCATGCTCAGCTGAATTCATCCTATCATGAAAATAGCTCATGACCATTAAAATTGCCCAGACCTGAAAAAGGAAAATGATAAGTGACATGAAGAGATTTCTGTATAAGGCTAGACAGAAACTACTCCAATTTTAGTTAGAAAGAGAAAACAAAAACATTACAATGAAATAAAAATTAACATTTCTTAATGTGCTTTTATTTACCTAATTAACATTCCTAAGTATATGGAATTAAGAAATTGACTAATGTTGTAAAAGGATTTAAGGCAGGTCTTCCAGTACAACTATGAGCTAGTTTGGAACTGCTGAACTCTCTAATGTAGCTACTTCTGGACTTCTAGTAGACATTATCTTGGATTAAAAAGCAAACAAACAAACAAAAACTTTTCTAGGAAAATTTTTGTGTTTAGTGGGAAAGAGGAGAAGAACAGAAATAAAAATCAGAAAAATATAAAAATACAAAAATTTTGCTAGGCAGTGAGCTTGTTGAATCACCTGAGCAGGTGTCAGGCCTCAAGATACATGTAAGTACACTCTCTGTGTGAGACTTGATATTGACATTCACCCGTTCTGTTCTGAAACTTAAGGGGCTCCCCCATGGCATAAAATTCACATCATCCATTCTGTTCAGGTTCTCTCATTACACTCAAGATAAAAGTATTGAAATCAGCTATAATAAATATATTTCCAAACAGCTGAATTCTTAGGAATTATGACAGAAAAATGAGAGAAGGCAGATTGAGCCACTAAAGCTTTCCCTCAGACAAGCCCCATCCCATGCCACATCACTCTTGTACAGAACACAGACATGAATGTCTTTGTCATAGCCCTGGCTTTTTTACTCTCAGGACATCTGGCTGAAACTTGGGACAAATGACATACAAAAAAAATAGCAGACACCCTATATAAGGAATGCATCTCCTCTCACCATCCAGGCACAGAGACTGCCTAAATCTCCACAAAGGAAGTTCCCACTGTGCATTATGCAGAGCAAACTCCTATGAAATCATTCATCTCACTTCACTGGGGCCATACTATTAGGAAAAAAATATTCAGTTAGTGGGAAATGTCAAAACTGCTTCAGGCAAAATGAGCAACTGTAGAGGCATTCTCTCATCTCATCCTACTGATCTTCACGATGGGATAAATAACCCTCCACATGCCCTAATTTAGCACCCAGATGCCTTGATGCTTTTCATGACCAAATGTTCTTTAAAACCACTATTATTTCCTCTTTTCCATATGCCTATTGTATTGTTTTATTTTTCAAGCCCCTACCTGTTTCATCTCTCATTCTTTCCTTTTACTTCAATTTCCTCCACCCACTCACCGTACCTTCAACCTCCGTCACATCCTTTGTTTCTTATCTATGCTGTCTTTCCATGTACCTCCAGCTCTCCAAATTCCTTGACCTAATCTGTGGTCCATGCCTCCTTTCAATACCTCCTCACAAAGCACTACCTCTAAATATCTGCCTGCAAAACAATGCCAGCAGAGTAGAAGCCAGAAACTGAAAGATGAACAAAAAATTATGGAAAAACCCCAAAGTTTGAATGAGCAATGTTATGCAGGCTTTTTGCCTTTCCTCCATCCTGCCTGATCCCTAAATAGTCTTGTTCACTGTTCCTGAGCACTCCCTTTTTTTGTCAGAAAAAAAAAAAATAAATAAATAAAATCAGAGCTTCAGGTTCTTCAAATACACTCCAGCTGCTTTGCTTTCCAGGGTAGCACTAACATATTAATAAGTCAGTGAATACTTCATAGTGCTAATGATTTTTTACAAAATAATTTTTTAATTTACACACCTCTTTTTTTCTCATGGTTTCCAATAAGGAGTCCCAGGATGCTTAGCAATGCAGGAACATTTTCAGGTTATGTTTTCTGATCATTCTGAAACCATAAACTGCTCTGCTCTGAGCTGGTTCTGCATATAGTAGGATTAAGGCAAAGCAATTCATACTGCTCTACCTTTAATCTATATCAACAGGAGGGCCAATTTAGCTTGTCTAGGGCTGGTACTTAAAAAGCCTGATAGATGTAACCTGTGAGAGGCAAGCAAAATAAGAGCAAAGAAGATATTAAAAAAAAAAAAAAGGGAAAAAGGAAAGAATATGTGAGAGAATTTCCAGGTTTGGGGAAAGGATATATTTGAGTGATGTGATGATGCTGTATTTTGTCTCCAGACTCTAAAATACTTTTTATATTTTTACAGTAATAGACCAATGACCATGAATTTCTTCTGCTTGTAAATAAATTATTTCAAAAGTCTTATAATTTTTACTTGTTATTTTAAACCCTCTTCCTACTTGTCAATGTGAAAACATCACTTTGGCACTACAGAAAGAAACTATTCACAAAAAATATTTTTTACTGCTTAATTTATTAGAATAGTTGCATTATTTTACTATGTTTTATTATGGAACCTTGCATAGTCATCTTTAATTCCTATGCTTTAATTAAACCTTGGAAATTTTGAAAAAAATTACATCCATTTTATATCCATATGTGTTAAACTTAATCTGGCTGCCATTTTAGCAGGTGGTTCTATGAAACATTTTTATAATGCTTCAACAAGGTGTTAGTTTTGTTATCCTTGCACAGAACAGCAGGCATTTGCTAGCAGCTCCATTTAATGGTTTAGAGACAGAGTTTGCTACTTCATCTCCTCTTGCTGAGGCAGCTCTGAGTGATTTGTTCTTACCAGCTAGATAATGACGACTTATTAGACCTGGGAAAATTAATGCTATTTGTCTGGAAGTAATAGAAAGACAAGCCTGTGATTAAGTGCTCCACTTCCAAAATGCATCCTGTTGCATAGGAGAGGAAGCTCTTTGCAGCTGCTTGGCAAACTTTGTTAAATATGGGGGGTTTGCCAGGGCCTGAACACTGGAGCTTGCTTCTGTGATAAAAGTGCATAGTATCAGTGTTCAGATCTCTGCCCTTCCAGATTATCAGTAGGATAGCCCAGGAAGATAAAATATTAGTTGCTGTTGTCCTACTTATTCATATTCAAAATCCTAAATCCTAATTCATTTCTTAGGGGTTTTTGAAGGGGTTGTATCTTCATCTGTTTTGTATAACTGTGATGAGTACCTAAGCCCACTTTTTGGAGTGTCAAAACTGTCACCTATAGAGACAGTCACCTCCTGGTACATCTCTGTAGCTCCTCCATGGCCAACTGAACCTGAGATCACACAAGTGATCCACAGGATACACATCACAATTTTAGCTCTAAAAATAATACATTTCTAGCATTCCATGGAACACAGTGATAATCTTGATTAGAAAGGACCTCTTCTTGTCATGTAGTCTAACCACCTCCTCAAAGAAGATTTAATCTTACCTGGTTTCCCTGTCACAATCAAATCTTGAATGTTTCCATGGAAGGACATTTACAGTTTCTTTGGGCAACATCTTCCAGTGTTTGGCTACCATCATTATAGACAAAAATGTCTTTTAATGCAAAACTGGACACAGTGCTCCATTAGCTGCTCAGAAACTGAAGTGATTCCATTGAAAATTCCCTTCTGAAGAACATAAGGCTTTATTTCAGACACCTGAGAGGTTGAATGCAGTTTATAAGTCATGTCTATAAAATGCCACAAATGTTTTCTCCACTCAACCTTTCTTTGAGCTAGTGGGAGTTGGATCCCAGTGGTGAAAACAGTATCTGCTCCTAAGAAGCAATATATATCAAATCATAAGATGCAGAAAGAGATTGTGTTTTTTTTCTTTCCTGCTGATCTTGGATTCAATGTTCTAATTTTCTGTGGTGGGAACAAGTGGGAGTCCCACAAGTAAGCCTTTGTCTATAAACCATGAAATAAATTTAAACTATTACAGAAAAAAAAAATGGCCACCTGTATCATAGTCCTTCCATCTCCTTTTTCCAATTTACTCAGTCTCTTTTCATGTGCAACCTGAGCTGTTTTAAGGGTGAGCACTTTGTTCACTGTGAGCAGGCCTGGGAAGTAACCACGCCTCGCTGCTCTTGGTGCTCCTCAGAGGCTGTAATTGCCTGCCTGGGTGCTCAGACATTGGGAGCAGAGTGTTCTACCCCACTCTTTCCCAGCACTGAACGAGCTAAGTTGGTCTGACCCAAATTGCTACTCAGCAATTTATCTTTTTAGCACCTTCATAAGGGATCTCTAATCTCTGACAGGAGATTGAATTAATTTACTGAAGTATGTGACCACATTTAACAACCTTTCTAACTCACTCATTTTCTGGTTTGGAGTCAAGATTTACATAATTATTTCTATTTTTGAGCAGTCAGGATTGACACATTTCCCAAATGCCTACGTTTAGCCATTTTTAGCTTACACTTGCCCTAGCTGAAGTATAGTCCTTCATCTCTAGCTTTTTAAGTACTTGACGGACTTTTGTTCTTCAGGGATTGCAAAATATAATTCTATCTAGATAGGCTAGCAATCCACTGAGACCTTTAAATAACTATGTTCTGATTATATCAAACACATCTAGGGATCTTTAATACTCTTTGATCTGAGGTAATTTCAAGAATTACAAAAAATAGCAGGTAACATAATTTAGAACTATTTTTTTTCTCTAATTAAATATGTCAGAAATATTAAACATTTTCTCAGTTTGAAAAGTAGAAAGGGGATACTGCCTTTTTCCTTTCCTGTTTTTCATAATTTCCTTAACTTTTATTTTTTTGATGGTACCTGAAGGGTGCAAGGAGGTACAAAGGAGGTTGCCTTTCAAAAAGTGTGCATACACAGACACACTTTCTCTAAATGCTGTATCAGAATGCTGTTATTCATAGAATAACTGTAAGTGCAGAGGGTATAATATCAAGGGGGAACTTTTAAAATGTAATAGATTATGTATAAAAAAACCCAACATAAACAAGACAGTCCTTCTCAGCAAGCCATTAATGTTTCATATTGAAGCACACAGAAATCTGGTTTCTGTCACTGGAATCTGCTGCAGATCCTGCAGTCACATTGGGCAGTACTTGCAGCACTTCACATACTGGCAAGCCACAACAGATCATCTAGGTCCAATACAGCTGAAGAGCATGCAGGATTACATATTTTCCTGGTGTAGTAAAGTATTTAGTATTTTTCAGCACTTGTCTCCTATTGTTGTAGAAAAGAAAAAAAAATATAGAAAAGCTTGGCTTTTTTGTTGGGCTTTTTTTTTTGTTTCAATTTCTACCTAAAGCAGCTTCAACAGTTCCACTCTTCATTTAAGAAATGCTTTCACCAGTGAACTTTACTTGAACAAGTGAAAAAGGCAGTAATACCCAATCTATAAGATGTCCTTCATCCTCCAATCCAAAAAGCATCACATTTTTCAAGAAAACCTGTTACCATTTTTCCAGTTTCCTGCAGTAACTGTTATGCACAAGAAGGCAGAACTGAGGTCCTAAAGATAACTGCAGATCAAATTTCTTACTTTCTGGTTAAATTTGGGAATTAATACTTTTTAGACATACTTGACTCTATGAAACAAATTTACATCTATCTATTGTTACATTCATATACAGCAATATATTTAGCCAGATACTATGTACATTTATTTTCCTTTCACATTTCAGGAAAAAAAATTCTAATGAGACAAATTACTCTGTAAAGCTCCTTTGCATGGGGGAGCAGATCCAGATGCCAGAAATCACTGGGGGGGAAATAAACATTATGATGGTATGAGAGCACTTTAAATTGTTCTATTCTCCCAGGGTAGAAAAAGGAATTTAACACTCTTTCGTCTCACTTCCATTTTTTCTCAGTCTGAAACTGCTGCTGCTTAACTCTGTGGTAAATAATATTATATTTTAAATGAAAAAATTAAATTTCTGGGATAAAAATACCATCAAGAAACAAAAACCTGTGAACTGGGAGATAAATATGGTCTTCAGCCTTAGTGTTGGCTCTGCCTCTGCCATTGGCAGACAACATGTGGACAATGGGAAAGGCAAGTAATGGAGAAGTCCATAATACAAAACAAAACCATGTCATTATATAGGACATTGGCAGAATGTGGTTACACAATAAATTGGCAGTGTTCTTTCAGTTTGAATAAAGAATGAACACTTGTGCACTGTATTACAAAATTGATAAGTGCCTTCGAGCAAATAACTTCTTTACAGATCCATTCTGCCATCTGTGTTGTTATGTAATTACCTCTAAGGGTTTTTTTTTTTTACTAAGGTTTCTGTTGCTAACATTCATAGAGTATTTGAGGTCCTTATCTGCCTCAAAATTTGGGGTTTTACTGAATGAGAAGCTAAAGAAGAGATAGAGAGTGTCCAACAACTCCCCAATAAATGTGTTCTAAATGACATGGGATATTTGTCATTGTGTCACATTTCTGAACTTACCAGGTGAACACAGAGCCATGATATAATATTTTAATGTAATGTAAAGCTTGTCAATCTATTCTGTTTACCTCAATGCTAGTTCAAAGCCTATTGATGCACAACATGCAAATGTCAGATGTAGAGAGGATTTGGTTCACTTGCATGTATCATGGCAGCAGTGTACATTTTTAAAGTGCATTTACTTTCTTTACTTTCTTCTTTTTTTTTTTTTTTAATGTCTCACAAAATGTCACAATAAAGGTTTCATTTGATTTAAAATACCTTTCCAGGAAGACTTGTTCCCACCCCTCTGTATTGATGCTAACCTTCTCCAGCTTCCTCCAGTGCCTGCAGAAAGATGTCTGTGCTGATGCTGCCCTGCTGTGCCCTCACCACTGGCCAGAAGGTGTCCCTGACAGAAGGCAGCATGCCAGGTGTGCCACTGGGTGGCAGGTACCAGGCAGGACAGGAAAAGGCATTTCCATGAAGCTCTGGGAGAGGTATCATGACTGTAAATGTGAACATGGATGTCTCAAAGCACAGGTTTTTAAATGAGCCCAGACTTTGATTGCAAGAGCAGCCCTATTAAAATTATCCCCCTGGTGACCTGAGCAGAGTGAATCATTGCTCTGCCACGTGCTGTCACCAAGCCAGGCCCTACAGACACCCCTTCATTCATCATCATGGAACAAAGGTCTCCAATGCCACTTGACAGATCTGATGACTCCACAGGATTGCAGAATGTGCTCTGAAACACAGGGGAATCCTGGTCTTGGGCAGCAACCCTCTAGGCCACTGAATACTTCAGGTTAAGACCTTCAGTCTCCAAAAATTACACCTGGAATCTGATTCCTAGTTTGACAAAGATTAAGGCCTACCTGGAATTCTGATCTCCTGCATCATTAATCCCCCTCCCCCCCCAAAAAAAAAAATCACATCTTAAAACAAGTTTTAGAAAGAAATATTGAAAAAAACCACAGTATACTCTTGCTGCTTGATCAGAATCACTGACTTACCTTCTACCATGGCATCTCTTGGGTTTTTTATATTCTCCAGAGAATGGGGGAACTAGTTCAAGTTTTAATAAGAGAAATTACCTATATTTGGGATGAAAGATTTTAAATATTAAATTTTCAAGAACTGATTTTCTTAATCATTTTCAAAGAAATGGGGAAAAGAAAATAGAGAATGACAAGAATTTAATCAGAAAACAAAGTGCACATGATGTGTGCAGTGCTAAAAAAACCATTTAACCACACATGTTACAAGTTTCCTGGAATTTACTACAAAGAGCTCTTCTCTGCTCTGCTGTATGATCCAGGGATGGAAAGACCAATCTCCTACTTGGCTTTTTACTGGTAGGACTAAGAGCAGTCTTTAAACCCATATGCTCATCCCATCAGAACATGATGAGCCAATGTTTGGCCTACCTAGCACCTTTATCTTTCATTATGTGTGCAGAACACCTGCCTAAGTAAAAATGCCCACAGCTGAGACAGCATGGCAGGAAAAGGCAGGCTGGGATCATGGAAATAGGGCCATGGTGTGAATCAAGCTGTATAGAAGCCATGCTGAGAAAAGTGAAAAAGGGCAAAGTGATGAATACATGTTTTTGGAACCAGGTTGGGTTCATGAAGGAAGCTGAGGCTGTTTCAGGCAAGAGAAAAAAAAAATCAGCAACCAATAAATATGTTGGGAGAGTGCAAAACTGAAAACTACAGTAAGCTACTCATGAATTTAATCTGGGCACGTGCTCCATATTGCCTTACACTACTGCAGAAATTTATCTGTGGGAAGGACAAGCGTTGAGGACCACTGAGACACCTTCTGATTGTCTCTGGAACAATGGCCAATGGGAAAGGACTGCTTGGAGCAGCTTCCCCAGATATTTCTTTCTGTTATCTTATTCTATGGTGCACATTATTCAACACTGGGTTTAAAAACCCCACTCTGGCTCTGCTGGGCAATCTTGATGGCTCCTTGTGAATTTTTTCCTTGATTTTCACTTTTTCCTCTCCTGCAGCTTTTCAAAATCAGCAGAAGTCTGTTGTCCTGGCTAGCATGGATGCTGCACTTTGGTTCCCAGAAATTCTGTTTGTCTTTTATTAAACCCACAAGACATGCAATGATACCAAGGTTTTATTTCCTAATGAGAGGAAGTCCCTTTATTCCTGGGCATATCTTGTTTTGAAACATTGGTGTGTTTCACCTTTGCATATTCTTAAAGGCAGATTATTGTACTGACAATTTCCTAATTTTCAGCATAGACAGGGATTTAACTAGAATTAGAGTTGTTGCTTTTTAAAAAAATTTTAACACCAATACTATTGGTGATGAACAGAAAATGGGAAAGATCTCACAGCCCATTAAACAAGCAGTTCAAATCTTAAAGTACTGCACTGAAGCACTCAGTCTAGAGGAGCAGTGGGCTTAGTTTTCACTGATATACCAACAAACCTAAGGGTCTGGCAAAGCTTTTATTTAGGATTTTTTATGAAATCTCAGATAGGCAGCTCATCACATTTAGGTTATTTTTGTGGGGTTTTTTAGGTACTTGTAAAATATCCTCAGGGACAAGGTGCTGACTATTGTGCTTTTCTTGAAGTAGTGTTGCTTTTGTTAACCTGTAGTCAATATGGGAATTAGCTTATTGCAAATTCTGCAAATCATAAGCAAGTTCTTTGGGCTGTAAAGTGCTTTGACAATAAACAAGATGTAACCTCAGATCACTGCTTTGGTCTTACCTCCTAGCTAGACATCAACAGCCATAAGAATAGACTGCTGAACTCAATATCAAAAAAAGATTTACAGTAGCTAAGGGCTTATTTCAGAATTTTACACTTATATATTTTCAATTAGTTCATATGGATTTAAAAAGTTGCTGACAGACTTTTCTGAATCAAGGAATATGGCATTTCATTATGCAGTTGCACACATGTTGGGTTAGGTTGGAACTGTCCAAAAGATTTTTCAGAAGGTTTTTCTGGTAATTCCTATTCTCACTTAACACACTATGATGTCTCTAATTCTTAGAATATCTGGGAAAATTAATTAAATGGAGGTATGGCCAGAATCTTTTTAGACAAATGTTTATCATCTATAATACATAAAAAGCTTTCAGGAAGAGCATTTTATTCCAGGAAGCTAAGGCAGTGATAAATCATCCACCCCCCACATGTAGAAAAGACCTCAGAATGTTAGGGTCTGAGCTAGGACATGGAAGCCTATAAAGTAGTGGCCTGGCTATGTTGAGCAATTTGTACAGAAATCAAAAGGAGAGATGTTGGATGCCAGCTGGCTCCTCTCATTCTGTTCATCTGTAGGCAGAATGATCTTGTCTTAGCTGTCACCAAACACAGAAATAAGACCTTCCTGCACTGAGTATACAAGTCCCCATAGACTGAGCTCAAGAGGTAAAATCACGAGTCAAGTGGCAGTGTCCAAGCACCTTGGTTTGGACACATAAAAACATATACCAGACTTTGGCCAGTAGGAGATGCAGACAGCTGGGGAGGGATTCCCCTGAATAAATTAATCAGGTACTTATTCCAGGGTGAGCTGGCACATTATTCAGGCTCCACTGACAGCAGTCTCTCCTTTGACTATAATAGCTTAGACACGTAGTTCGAAGTTTGACACGTGTTTAGGGATGTTTACCTGAATCTGAGTCCTAATTTGGAATTCAAACAACCAATGGCAGGGTCAGGACAGAGCTAAAGAAAGCAGAGTTACTGCACTGCAGCTGAAGAGAAATTAGAAAATCAAGGGTATGGGGAAAGCAGATGAACAATCTCAGCATTCTTCTATTTAATCAAAATAAAAAGAAAAATGCAACAGACAACTCTTCATCCTTCCCAAATCTGAGTGTTTTGACATCCACAGGCTACAGTGCAATCACTATATAGAAAAAATGCATTCAGCAAAAAAAGGGAGGAGCACTCCATATGGTAGAGAAAAGGTGGCCTTAATCATGTCTCAAAGGAATTATAAATAACCTTAACCTTGTAATAACCTTAAAGCAACTAGAAAATTAAAAGTGCAGTCTCTAGGAAAAAGGAAAACGAGGGGTCCCAGGGATAAACTGGCATGATTAGTCAGGTCAGCTACCTCTGAATATAGAAAATAAGGGTGGTTTTTCCTTTCTTTTCAGTGTAATACCTTACCTAAAAGGCAACATAATAATAACATTCTGTAAGGTTGCTATGAAGTAAGCTTTAAAACATTTTTTCAACTTTATAGAAGAAAAAAAATGAAAAAATTTAAAAATTATTACTTTTTTGCAGGGTTTTGGTTTTCAGTTCTTTTGTTTTAGGTTGTTTTTTGGGTTTTTTCATAGCATGGCATGCTGCTGAGATCCTATCTGTATCCTGGATAATTTTAACTTGGCTATGTGACAATTTCTGTACACAATATGCTCATGCTTTGCACAAATGACTATATAATGTTTCATTAAGGACTGTAAATACCCATCAACCTAATCACAGAAATACTGTTTCAGTGATTTTAGGGCCATTTAATCTGGGCTATGATGGCAGGGATGAATAGCTTTATTTCATTAACAGTTGCCATTGTAATTACACTGAGGTAAATATTTTTGTGGAAAAATTACGCAGCCTTTCCTTTTGCCCTGACACATTTGGTCAATATGGGTATCCTTGTATGAAGAGTCTTTGCAAGCCATAGGAGTGTTTTCCTTCAGAGACCTTTCTATATCAGCTTTCTGCTCTGCTCAAGACACCAAGATCAGCTCCAAGTATCAGCTCCATGCTAATTTTTAACCTCGTTTGCATTTCTGCTTGAATTTTTTTGTGATGACCAAATTCTTTTTCCAAAATTATTCTCTGCCATGGGATTTGTTCATTCTGGCATTATTTTGACAAAAAACAAACTCATTTGGTTCTCACTCTTTGCTGAAGAATGGACTAACTGAGGCTGCATACAGGTTAATTATTCTGACACTTGAGATTTCTTATGTTTGCTGTTTCAATTGACTCTGTCTCTCATATGAAACCATTGCTCATCATAAAAATACTTGTAGGAAACACACTGAAGCAGAAAGAGTGAGATTTTGCTTTCAAAAATGAATCAGATGAGGAGTGACTTCCAGCACATCATCA
Source organism: Urocynchramus pylzowi (assembly GCA_013397555.1). Classification (NCBI taxonomy): domain Eukaryota; kingdom Metazoa; phylum Chordata; class Aves; order Passeriformes; family Fringillidae; genus Urocynchramus; species Urocynchramus pylzowi. The sequence continues at coordinate 1,527,468 of VZRH01000363.1, read as the reverse complement.
GAACATATGTGTGTACAACAGAAATGTTACTGGAGAAGGAAGCATTGTCAAAGGTCATCATTTATCCCTGGACATCTTTAGTCATGCTTTCTGCAAGCATAGTCTTCACTTTGGCTTTTAAGGAGTTTTTAATAATTAAAAAAAAAAATATATATATATATATATTTAAATATTAATTTTAATCCTATAACAATTCTGAAAATGGCCACAAATTATGATTTCATAGGATTAGTATGAAAATTAGGAGAAAGGAGTCACTATCATGGTACAGTATCACTGGAACAGGCTTCCTAGGGAGTTGTGAAATTTCTATCCTTGGAAGCCCTCCCAGCTTGCTAAGACAGACCTGTGACTGACCATTCTGATGTTGGCACAGTCTTACTTGAAAGGGCAGGCTGCACTAGGTGATATCTGGAAGTTCTTTGTAATCTGTGTTTCTATGATTCTATACCCAAAGTTTTAATTTTATTTATTTATTTATTTATTTATTTATATATAAAATACATAAAGTAGGACATATTCAAGTTTTTTAACTCTGATGTAACTCTTTGATTTTAACAGAATTGCAACACTGAACTTGATAACCAAGTGTTGGGTTTTAAATAATTTCAATAATGATCACAGTTATTAAAAAGTAGAGTTGGAAGAAACCTTCCCTTGAAACCATTCAACTATGATTTACACATCCACTACAGATCTGTATACCTACGACACTCATGACCTACTTTTCTCCTAACTTTATCTTCTATAACTTTTCTTAAATCTCTAGTTCTCATTTAACGTGAAAAGACCATGGTGTTTCATGTGCTCTGTTTTCAGAAGAGGGAATAAGATGTCTAGTTAAGTGTTTAAGCCAATGATAGGACCATGTACAAAAACTCCTTCAGCATCATTAAAAAAAGGAAAAAATCTCCTTGACTTGATATTCACTTCATAGGGAGTTTTTATGTAGATTTCAATAGATAATGGACGTGGTTATGAATGTCTTGAGTATATGCACAGCTAAAGTTACCCTAAGGCTTAGTATTAGATATATGTTGGGTGAGAAATTCAAAGTGCTTTTTAAATAATTACTTTATAAAACTACAGTAATTGTATTGTACAGATAGGAAGAGTTTAATGTCCAAACAAAATGCTAACAACTATAATGAACTATTGGCTAGGCATATAGGAAAAAGAAAGTTTTTGAAACTAAAGTGTTTCTTAAGAATTTGGTATTAGGACTTCATCCTTTAAAGAATCTATGTTTAAAGATTTGTGACCACGAGAGGTACTACTGATGACTTTGGCTGCATTTTTAATAAAGATAAATCTGTATATGGTGCTGTAATCAAAGCAGAGGGATACAGCATATTGATCTTACTTGGGAAAAGTTAATGGAGACAAGTAAAGGCAAGACTGAAAATGTCCGAGGGAGCAGTGGGGCAACTCTGTGCCATATAAATAATAAAACCCATCCACACCTTGGGTACACTAGGGAAGTGTTCCTACACATTGAGTGAAATCTCTTGGGAGGGTAATAAATCCTAGACAACAAATTATATACTTACAGGTTTCTTAGGGGAATTGAAATAAATCCTCACCACCGCTTAGCGAGTAATCTCCAGATCAGATTCCCATTCTTCTTTAGAGGAAAATAATATATTGCTTCTTATGCTCTCTGCCAGACAAATCTATATATCAAAGTTATGAATGTAGTTGAAATATTGATTCTGAGACAAAGTGAAACTAAAGGAAAGTTTAATATGTTACCTATATTAGAAAAAAAAAAGTTTAAAAATACTAAAAATATAATTTCTGGTCAAAGGAAATCTAGATAAAAATGAAAATTAAAATAGGAAACAGAATACACCCTTTGACACTTGTTTTTATTCCTGCAAGTTGATGTATGAAAGCTAAGAATTTGATTGTTTTACATAAACAACAATAAGAAGAACTAAAGCATGGAGAAAAGATTGTTGCAGAGATAAAAAATAGTGTTGTACACAAATGTATTTAACAAAGAATTCCTTGAAAAAATATGTAAAAGATTCCTATTAAATGGCTGGCATAAACTGGCATAAACAGGCAAAAAAAACCCAAACAGACCAAAAAAAGCCAAACTGGAGAGCAGGGGTGTATTAACACTTCAAGACAAGCTCAGAAATTGAGCAGGTATATGCAAGAATGATTTTTGACTACAAAAAGGTTGTTAACTCATTCAAAGGGAAAGGTTTCCCTGTCAGAGGTATTGCAGCAGCCATCCAACAAAATCTAGATCTTCTAGCTCACTCTGCTGTGCTGGTTTTGGCTGAGATGGAGTTAATTTTCTTCACAGTATCTGGTTTGGGGCTATACTCTGGTTTTGTGAGGAAGACTGCTGGTAACACAGGGATGTTTTGATTTGATTATTGCTGAGCAGGGCTGACACAGAGTCAAGGCCTTTTCTGCCTCCCAGCCCACCCCACCAGTGAGGACACTGAGGGGCACAAGAGGCTGGGAGGGGACACACTTGGACAGCTGACCCCAAGTGACCCAAGGGATGTCCCATGCCAGATGACACTGTGCTCAGCAGTAACAGCCCAGGGAAGAAGGAAGAAGGGGGGAGCATTCAGGGGGATGGGGTTTGTCTTCCCCTGCCCCCATTATGTGTGACATTCCTGCTGTCCTGGGGATGGCTGAACCCCTGTCTGTCCGTGGGAAGTGGTGAATGAATTCCTCACTTTGCTTTGCTTCTGTCCATGGCTTTTGCTTTACCTGCTGAACTGTCTTTATCTCTACCCACCAGTTTTCTCACTCTTATTCTTCCAAGTCTCTCCCCCATCTCATTGAGGGAGAGAAGTTACAGACAAGACTTGACTGTTTGGCTCTTTTAGCATCCTGGCTCAGAGATTTAGGCCAGGCTCTTGCCAGTGTTGCTCCCTGGATAAGGATAACAGAGGCAAACATGGTGATAAGTTATGCTCTCGCTTTCCATGCAGGTTTGCCCTTAATTCATTTCAAGTTTTTTCTTATGGTTTCCCTGCATGGCCTGCAAGTTTCTGTAGAAGGAGTGCTCTTGTCTTTGGTGATAGCTCTGGGCTAATGGGGGAGAGCAGAGGCATTGAAACCCCTACACTGTTACACACAGGGTGTTTTCTGAGGGACAATTAAGCCTATTCTTAGATTTCAGGGTGGAATAAAAAGTCTTAGAACTACTGAAAAACAAGTTAATAATACTGAGAAGAAAAAAAAAAAAGTGTCTTGCCAGAAGATTAAATACTACAAGATAAAAGTGCATGTTTTAAAGTTAAGCATTAACAGCTTTGAAAAACAAACACCTATTTCTCCATCCCCCAGCAAAACCACTGTCAGCTGGTCTTCTCTGTGGGGTTAACTGGAAACAAAAAGTTGTTGCAGTAACAGAGATGGTGCTTGGCAAAGGAGAACATCTTTCACCCATTGCTGCACAAAGTTTTTCACTTTAGAGAAAACAGCTGATCTTCTCTCATGCAAAGAATTATGCTAGAAATAAAGGCCTTGCCTACAGCAGAAGAGAATTAAGATATGGATTTCAAAGGGAATAAATAAGATTCAGCACGGGTGAGGCAACCCTCTGTGGTCTCTCTTTGCACTTTGCTTACTAAAAAGAAAGGAAGTTTCTAAAGATGCTGAAGGGTAAAATGAAAGTAGGATAATCCCCTAATTGAACTGTAGAAGAAGGGAGGGAGGGAGGGAGGGAAGGAAGGAAGGAAGGAAGGAAGGAAGGAAGGAAATTCAGAAAAAAAAATGCTGCTCAAATGCTGCGTACTTTCGGCTTTCCAGACAGGAAGTGACCAGAGCCCCACAATTTGCAAACTTCTGTGTATGAATAAGACTGGCCTTTGGATTTAGTCTGGCTAACACAAGCAGGATCTACAGAGCAAAGAGGGGCAGAAATTACCCCCAGACTCTGGGAGTCTTAGTATCACCTGTCTAATTCTGCTATGCTCTTCAGGAAGATGATTTAAGTTAATACATGGGGAGAAGGGAAGCTTTGTGGACTTATTAGGAGGCTAAATATTTCAAGTTTTCTTGTCAATGAAAAATTTGCTAAGAAAATACAGTAACAACAATGAAAGGATTGTTAGGTGGTAGGACATCTGTTTCTATAATGTGAAAATAAATATAAATAGTTTTGTTACCAACACCCTTTAGAGAGCCAGAGGTTTCAGACAGAAGAAAATTTTCTAATTTTAGTGTTTAATGGAAAGAGTAAACTTTGATAGTGGTACAAGCTTCCTTCAGGTCATTTCAGTCCAGCTAACATGATTTCTATCTTCAAGTTAACTAAAAGATGCTGGGATAGTGATGATACCCAGGTGTTGACTAAGCAAGCCAGCTGTCTCAGTTGTTACATGCTACCTTAACTTCACTATTCCCAAAAAGTTGCAGTAAGGTAATCTGGTAGAGACAAACTTGGCTTTCTGCAGTGGTGGAGACATAGCTCTCTTCATAGTGACTTACAGAAGTCCAGTTGAAGATTAATTCCTCTTGTCTGCAGCTACTGTTTCCAGTGGGCAGGAAAAGGGTGACAGGCTAATCTCCTTAAGTCCCTTCCTGAGCCACTCTAATTCTCCTGACCTTTGGCAGACCAGATATAAAAATAATTCCCAAATGCTTTTCATTTGGTTGGTTTACTTGAGGCTCTGGGTGGCTCTGTGTACTGTACTTTCTCTACTGTATTAATTCCCTACAGTCTAGCTTTTTCAAAGGTTTGTTGATATCTACCTTCAAACCAGCCTTATGGACAATTATTGCAGGATTACCTCAGCTGAGAGGACTCAAAGTACTCCTCTGTGGGCCTCAACTCCAAAGACCTCAGGTTCTTAGAAATTAATACATTTTCAAAAATCAAATTGTCCCTTTTTTACTTCTTTCCTTAGCTGATCCTAACATATAAATAAGAATAATTTTCACTAGTTTTATTTTATTTTCATCTGGGTAAAGATTAAGATTTAGAATCATTCAGTTATTGAAAATATGTAGTCATAGGCCACATCTGTATTTATTATGAAGTTTCATGTTATTCTTTCAAATGTTCTAGCATAATTCCAGGGCTTTTAGACCAAGGAATTTCAAGGTAGGAGAGAAGGATGTTGGATTTTTGTAGAGCAATCGTGTATAGAAGGGGGCCACTGTGCACATTTGTGCTGAGTGTTATTTACATCAGTGAGTAAGAAAATTGTGCTGCTGTTCACTTGCAATTCATTATTATCTATCCTCCTCCTGCCTCTTTAATTTCTGTTCCTTAGAGTCACTAATGAATCATGTTCATAACTCCTTCAGTGTCTCACTCAGCCATTTTCCCTAATGAAAAGAGAGAGAAATGACAGAAGATCTGAATGCACATTAACCCTTTGTCATAGTTTAGCCCTGGCCAGCACCACCCAGACATTTACTTGGAGGTGTGGGATGGGGGAGAGAAGGATAAAATTGAGAAAACTTGTGGGTAAAGACAGTTTAACAGGTAAAGCAAAAGCTGTGCACACAAGCAAAGCAAACCAAGGAATTCATTCACCACTTCTCATGGGCAGGCAGGTGTTCAGCCAGGAAAACAGGGCTCCATCACACACAATGGTGGCAAAAGCCACCATTCCAGACATCCTGCTCTTCCTCCTTCTCCCTGCAGCTGTTACGGATGAGCAGGATGCAATATGGGGTGGGATGTCCTTTGGGCAGGTGGGGTCAGCTGTCCTGGCTGTGTCCCCTCTCAAATCCTTGTGCAACCCCAGCCTCCTGGCAGTGGGGTGGGAAGCAGAGATGGGGTGAGAAGCAGAGATGGACTTGATTCTGTGTAAGCACTGTTAAACACCCCTGTGTTATCAGCACCATTATCCCCACAAATCCAGAGCACAGACCCAAACCAGTAGAGTGAATAAAATCAATTACACACTGAACAAAAATGTACATCCTTCCAAAGGGGTCCCTGATGCAACAGAGTTCAGTTGTTATAACAGTAGCACAAGTGAGAATTTTATACTTTTTAACAAAAATGGCTCCATCAAGACTTACAGAATAAATAAAAAAATCTGGAGATGTAATCTGTACCATCAGAATTAGAAGAGACTAGCAAAAATAATTGCTTTACCAGCCTTTGCATTGCTGCTGTGACTTATTCAGTTCAGAACAGAGCTGAAAATGAGTCTCTTAAGGTTTCTAATTGGAAAAATAACGCTGGTGGGACTAAATACATTCGTCAACAATTTGTTATGGTCTGCCCTCTAATGGCTGCAAGCCTGAAATGGGCAGTAGGCAGTGAAATCGTGACTATAACCTGCTAAAGTTGTGGGACTAAAGTTGTGGAAATACTTTTTGGGCTTTCCAGTTCAAGCACAACAACTGCACCAGTCGTGGAAGAACTGGGCTCCAGGAAGAGAAGAAAATGCTAAATTAGGAGCAGCTGACTGTCAGCCTAAAGGTATTGACCATGGCAGTTCAAAGCCATGTATCTTTGTTAAGTAAAGTATTTCCATAAGCTCCATTCCATGTTGCCCTTCTTCCCTATGCAGAATTTTCTGCCTTTTTGCAAACTGCATGTTCTTTGATCCAGTCCTAGATTTCAGTAGTTGAATGAGTGAAAGCCTTTTAAGGTCTCTGGGTGCATCTGACTGCAGTTTGAAGGACCTCTTGCCAGGTACAAAGTTCTGAGTTCTGAAAGGAACTGAAACAGCCTCAGGCTGTCCCAAAACTGAAATGTGTGTGTAAAAAGCTGTTGAATCATCACCTTTTGCCCTCCTTGACTCATCCCCTGAAGAAAGAAATGTTTAACCACAGAAAGAATCTAACCTAAAGCATGGTTGTTTTTGATGTATCTTATAAACCTAGAGGGAATGCTAAAATGAAAGCTTATGCTATCCTAATCAGAGAGAAGCCTATGAAAAACATCTCTTGTCATGTGCTAACTGCTTTAAATCATTCTTTCATCATTTAGGAAAGAAAAGGTAGAAAATGTTCATGAGGATGAGTATCAGTGAACTGATGCACTTCCTATAGGTGGCCTTATCAGAAAAACATAGGGAATTTCCATAGGAGCTATATAATAAGTACAGGCTATGCCTTTCCCACAGGCTCACTTAGGCTGAAATTGTGGTTTTTTGGCTATGAAAATTACATGCTTTTGGAGTTTTAATGCATACGTGTTTGTCTGAAACTGACAAACACAGAGTGAAAACTCATCTCCACATGCATGTTTGCAAAGAGGCTGTAGACATTTGCTGCTACCTCTGAATCCTTTTATTCTCAGTCACTCATTTAACTGAAAATTGCTTAGAAATCTTGGTGTTCACGTAGGAGGTAGACAGTCATGTAATATAGTAACACTCTCACAGCTACAGGCTCGATTATGCATTGGCAGTAGGAAGACACACACTTTTACAGGCATCTCTCCTTTACACAAAAAATTAGGGTGCTGGAATACTTATGGCATTAGACAGATCTAAACTGGATTGTATGTCCCTGACAGTTAAGTATTTCTCTGTTCAGCATCTATAAAAGAGAGATAAAATAAAATATAAATCTTCCTAGAACATTTCGTGGATAAATGAATAGTAATTGTGACATTACTATGCAAAACAGCATCACAGAAATTTTATAGCCAAAATGGACTATGGTGATTATAGTCTAAGCTTGACAGAGGTCATTGGACTTTTATTATTTAATTTTTCCTTTCAGTTCTGTGATTCTCTTTGAATCAGGGGAAACACTTTAGACAAATATTCAGATTTTATTTCAAAGTCCTCAGTGAGGCTCTCCCACCATCCACGATGAGTTGCTGCCACCAATAGCTAACTAATTTGTTGCACAGTTTGTAGTTTCTTTCTTGCATTAGTTCAAAGTATTTATAAACTGGGCTTTTGTTACCCTTGAAATTCTCTGTCATTTATTGAACAAAGAGGACAGCTTCAGGAACTTGCCATAAGGGATGTTTTCTGTTCCTCTGGCCAATCTCAAGGCTCTTCTGTGCAACATCAGAACACTAAAACAGTTCTCTACTCCTGTTCTCAGTTCCTTTTCTAAGGACCACACCACTACCACTGTATCAGACCAGAAATTTACATTAGATTGGCTAAATCCCAGAGTCCCTAAGTCCTTTTTTAGAGACACAAATTCTCAGAAAGGAGTAATCTATTCAAAGATTATGAACTCCATTTACTGCTTTAATACAAAATTATATTTGCATATAATTACATTTGTATGATTTGTTTGTGCTCTCTAACAAGTGAATAAACATCTTTGTTATTTGCCATTTGACCTATTATTGTGCCAGTTACAGTTGTTTTTCATGAGAACTTAGGTTTTTTTACATGTCAGAGTGTAAAAAATATATGCTTAATGACAAAAAGAAGTAGGTCAAAAAAGAACTAAACTACAAATTGCAAAACCACACCATTATAATAATTCTCTATTATGTGACTAATTAATTTGTGGTTTACAAATAACCTGTGTTGATCTAGTACTGTCCAGGTTTCTTTGCACAGCACAATATCCAAAGCCATGTGGAACTCTGACAGTATCCTATCAACCAAGCTCGGATCTTTCCAAAAGCTTCTTTTTAGTGAGATCTGCTTTCCATGGACAGATGTTGATTGTCTCCAGTTGCACTGAAGCACTGCAAAGATGACTGCAAAGCATTATTAGAAGATTCTCTATTCAAGATTGCTGGTTGATGGTAGTGGTGGTGGTATTTCACTATTGATATATATAACCACTATCAATATCTATTTTTGTAAATGTAAAAATGTGGTTTCTATTCATGACCTCACGTGAAACTGTGAAATTTACTTTTTTTTATACAAGCATAGACACAGTCTAAAGCTGGAAAGTGACAATGGATAAGATATAAACAAAGCCAGAATTTATTGGTTTTAATGTAAACTAAGCATCTGAAACTCTTGCATCTGCAATGTAAGGCCTGACAAGGTGAGACAAGCTCTCTGCAAAACTGCTGTCACTCCATATTCCCAATTCCTAACTGAAATGCTGAATCCATTTTTCAGATGCTGAAACTTGGTGCAACTCCACTAAAGCCATCCAATTTAAGACAAAAGTGCTAACTCAAACACAATAAAGAACTTCTGCTTGTAATGCAGACTTTATGATGGTCATAAACAGATCAGAGAATATGGAGTTGGGAAGGAACAGAAACCTTCCTCATGCTGAAAAGTAAATAATGTCCTCATGTTCTGTAGCCAGGGATTCAGAAGAATATAAGATAAAGAAAAATTAAGATGAATACCTGTTTCAGATAAAGTAGAATAGTTCTTAAGTAGTTTGGAAGGAAAACAGGTTTAAAAAATAAAAGAGGTTAGGTGTAGATAAGCACATAGTCAAGTTTTTAAAATTTTTTATTAAAAAAGAGCAACAATAAATTCCAAATAAAATAACATGCTTCTCAAATGATTAAAACTTTCCTTTTCCTTGGTGTAGCAAGAGATCCTGCTCTGAACACTTGAGTGTTCCTGCATGAACACTGAACTGCAGAGACTTGTCCTTGCTTTTCTGTTTGCCTTTGGCCCTTGGTGATCGATCTTAATAAGAGAGCTTTGAGTATATTGCTCCCTTTGCACCTTTTCCTTCCTTCTCCACACCTACTTTATGATCTGGTAGTGAGGGTATTCTTTTATAAAGTGGTAAACAGAAGTCTGATCCATCTCAGTATGAAAAGAGAATTGAGCTGAGGTCTAAAATAGCCCAGGCAAGTACAAAAGCTATTAAGCCAAAGACAGGCAGCAAAAACTTCTCCAGCAAACTTTTTCCTTCCTTTTGTGAAACAGGTTGAGTTTGAACTTGGCAGGCTTCCCAGCATGGAGTGACAGGAATGAAAAGAAGTACCAAATATGCAGTCTTGAACCAAGTACCCCTGCTTTAAAGGCAGGCTGAACCCTGACGCACATTTCCCATGGATAACTATAAGAAACCTTTGCTCACCATCCAGGTTTTCCAGCTTTTGATTCTTCTTATCCCTTTCCTCTGCCTCTGAAGGGATGGGTAAGGATCTCAGATGTTCTCAGTCAACTTTCCAGGGCTGAATTTTTGGGTGTTGAGATTACTAAACCTTAGGGTACTAAAGCACAGATTGTGACGATTTTCCTTTGAGCTGAAATAACTTCTGCATCTGACATTTAGGTATTTAAACCATTTGAAATCATATTTATGAACTAAAATCTCTAGGTTTAAAGAGATTCAAAAAAAAAAAAAAAAAAAAAAAAAAAAACCAAACCAAAACCTATGAATAAATTTTCTTTGTAACTTGTTGTCTTCTAAAGCACTTTTTCCATGATAGAGTTCAAAGTTGTTTGAGCAGCAAAATGAGCAATATTCTCCCATTGCATGAGATCTGGCTCACTGGCCCTGCAACTAGAAGGCCTGATGGAATCAACTTCTGCCACATGCTGTTGCTTTATCCATACAGGATAAAAGAAATAAGTTCTACAGAGCCTCAGATGTTCTTAAACTATTTGTTTTACAGTCAATGTCAAAATAATTATTTTCTTAAAAGTCTTTAGTGACATCATTCATGTATGGAGAAAGTGATTACAGCTGAGAGAGAGTCCTTTGGAAAAATATCAAGGAGCATTTCTTCCAGTATAATGCATTGCCTAATATGTCAGCTACTCAAATTTCATTAAAGCTGGTTCTGTCTCCTGCAGAGGTTTATACAGAACTATGGCATGGCCAATGGTTACAAGAAAAGCAGCTGACAAAACTATTTAACTACAATACACTGTGCAGCTACTGGAACTGCCATTAAATGTTCACAATATTTCTTTGTCAACACCACAGCTCTTTTTTTTACCTGTGACTTTTTTTCTGCCTGGTGATCTTACTGAATTGCAGAACTTCCATATTTGCTCATATATTTAAAATGGTCAGTCTGGATTTTTTGAGTATAAATATTCTATGCTACAGGGGAAATTCTGGAGGGTTGAATTTTTTGGTATTGCTGCAAAAGCAACAGTCAATACATTCATGTGTATATATTATGTAGGGGCAAAGAATTAAAAACTATCAATATTTTTTTGGTTGAATCTCTTCTTCTTTCCAGTTGAATCATAAGCCCTTTAAAAAGCAATAGCAAGATTTCAATATGGTTAATTTGGGCTACTCTTAAAAGCCATAGAAAATTTACAGTTTGAAAAATAATAATAAAAAAAATTAGAAAATAATTTAAAAAATAAACAAAAAGAAAAAACCTCCTTTTTTAATGAGAGGCAAAAAGTGGGTACACTCACCTTTCATGCAAGTGTGGCCTTCCTGCATTTTATCTAGTGACTCTTAGGAGATCCTTGTAAGCCTGCATGAATCCATGAATTTGGACTTCTCTGTGGGGAACATTTTCCCTGGAAACTCGAGGAGAATATCAAAGAACAGTGTGCACAAAATTAAAATTTCTAAGAGACTTGCATTATTCCAGGACCCCTTTTATTCATGTAAGAGATTTCTTCCTGAAAATAGATGTAGAGGACAAGAAGAGAGCTGAATGGGGACTTGTGGATCTCTCTCTCTATGAACCACTTAGCCCCAAAGCTTAGTAAAGCATTTTTCCTCCTGGGAATGTTTGACAACTATTTCAAGGACAGATATCCAAATTGTACAGTACCACTATTCATGTGAAACTGATGCTGCTTTTACCTCAGAGTAGAAAGAAGACATTACTGGACATTCTTTTCCTTAAAGTGAGAGGGAATTAAATAGAAAAATCTGGACAAGAAGTGAGGGGTTTTTTGGGTTTTTTTTACATTCTTTTACATTTTTTTAGGGTGTCCTTGTTCTGGCCAGGACAGGGTCAATTTTTGCAGTATTCAGGACCCAGAGGTTATTCCACATATTATTGAAGTAAGGGGTCCCTTCCAGGCAGGCAGTGGGAAGGGAGCAGTCAGGGGTAACGTTGTGTCCCACGTGGTGGGTGTGAATTGTTTGCCTCTCTTGTACACTCTGTTATCAATATTGCTGCTGTTCCTTTCTTATCTCACTGCTGTTCCCAGTAAATTGTTCTTATCTCAACCTGTGCCCTTCATGCCCCCAGTTCTCCTCTCCAGCCTGCCACGGGGGGAGGGTGGAGTGAGGCCCTGGTTTGGAGTGTTTCAGTGGGAACACTAAATTGGGGAATACCTAACCATGACACACGTTTTGTTAAGAAGGATTTTTAAATAATATTAGACTACATGAGAATTTGGGAACTTTTGCAGAAGTATTTAACTCTCCAGTGATGGTGGACTGGAATTTAAACTACCCAGGCACTTGTTGAGAGGCACTAACTAAACTGCAGAGAACTTGTCTCTCAACCATATTAATATCCAAGGCCATGGACATCAGATTCAGATTGACTTTAACACATGCAGGTCCATGTTTAGAAAAAGCACTTTTTACTCCCTTGGGATTTTTATATGAGATTGTACATGAATTTTACTGGAAAGAACAAAGATTTTTAAATGAAAACATATTTTCTGTGTATTACAGATGCATCCAAGGCCTCTTCCTTTGCCACTGTAAAACACAATTTTGACTTCCTCAAGTGTTTAGACTTTTAGTCTGGAATAGACTGAAGGCCTTCCTTGACCTTACAGAATGCAAAATTTTATTTCCTAATTTAATGCCATTATTTATTCAAATTTTTGTGTTCACAATTTAGGGCATTTTTATATTATGTGGTTATATTGAAAACAAGACTCCAGTTCAAATCTAATTAATTAGTTAGTATATAACATGGGCATATTACAATACACAATCAATAGAAGCCAGTAGTAGAACTAAAGGCAGAATATTGTCTATTTCATTCCCAAGAAGATAAAAATTTAATTTTGTAGAAATAAAGACCATAGGATGTAAATGAGAAATACTTTACAAAAAAAAAATTAATTGTTTTGGGTTTTTTTTCCAAACACTAGAAGTTTTATGTACTTTCAGTACTCTTTGACCTGTGGTGGGTTTCAACTCTCATTATAGGTCATTGCTTTTACCTTGATTTACAAGTGACCCCTAGGAATTCTTTAATTAGGCTTCATTAGCTGCACTTCAGTAATTAACTACCTTGAACTCTAGATATTGTTGCCACAAAGTACTGGTGTAAGAACCCATGAATGAGCTACTGAAGAAGATGAACTTGAAGTCAACAACTTGGTCGCTTGGTTGTTTCAACAGTGTCAAATGGAACAAAATTTTATCATTCAGCAGACTCCTCTCCCACTTTGGAATATTCCCAAGGTCTATTATAAGGCTGCTCCACCTCACGTTTCCATCAATAAACTGCACTGAATATAGCAGACAACCAGGCTTAAAAGAGAGCCTCAGAGGATATCACTACTCACTACCAGCATCAGGAGCACTATTTTTAGACTGTCAGTCACTATGACAAATCATATCTCCCCAGTCTCTCTTCTCTACTGCATTTTTATATCCCTTCTTTTTCCATGTAATTCATAAATCCTTACTTTCTGGTAAGTCTTTTATGTGACACTTTATCAAGTGCCATTTTATGAGTCTGATAATATAACACATATCTTTGACTCCCTTCTATTATGTATTTCTGTGACAGGAGAAGGTTATTTTACTTATTTATTTATTTATTTATTTATTTTCAAAAATAAGCTAAACAGTCTGGGAAAAGTAAAATCCTGAAAGGAGGTGCTAGTTTGAAAAGACAAATGTCTAACTGAGGAAAGTATGAACAAGGGAATACAGACAGCTTTAAAAAACAAAAAAAGGCTACAGAGAGTACCTGGAAGGAAAAAAGAAACCACTCATTGAAACAATCTGAGAAACCTTCTGTCTTGCTAATACTGAGCTAATTTAAGATTTTTTTCTACTTCATCTGATCTTTTTCCTCTGTGGGAAGCAATAAAAAAGTTTTAGGATCATTCCATTTGATCATAACAAACAGGGTTGCCCGAAGGAGGGAGGCAATTAAACAGACATGCTTGTTTATATTAATACAACTGTCCTCCTTGTCAAATAATCTTAGTTAAGCCAGCTAAATGATTTCACAGCTGACTATTGGCCCTTTGAAAAAGAATGGAGACAGCCTGCTTCCTAATATTAATGCCTCTAACAATCAATACCTTTGGCTGAAGCCAGGCAAATTGCCAGCAGGCGCTGCACACATTGCTCTGCCTTCTGCCAGGAATGTCTCCAGTCTGTGGCACGCCAGGCTCCCAGGTTTGGAGGTGCTGACCTGACCACGCTGCCCGCTGGGCACGCAGACGCCCTGGGGCTGGCTCAGGACCCACACAGCCAGGGAGGAGTTTGTTGCTGCTGTGCAGAGCTGCACCAAGCCAAGGGAAGGAAAAGCTGAGTAAGAAATGCAAGTGAAGGTGAAGTGATGGCAAGCTGACACTGCAGGTTACCACGTTTACTTGTCCTGTGCTGCTGCACTCACACCAGAACAGAGACAAGGCACTCCACCACCTTTGGGAAGGAGAGGTTGTGTCAGGGAGTTCACACTCTCATCACCCACTCTGGGTCCTGAGTCGTATCATCCAAAAGTATCTGACATTTTAGTCTTTCTGGTTTAATTTTAATTCCTGCCAGCAGCTAACTAGTACAGAGCTGCTGACTCACATGCTCCTCAGTGGGACGGGGAGGAGAATCAGACAAGGAAAAAGAAAACCCTCATGGGTTGAGATAAGAACAGCATAACAATTGAAATAAAATAGAATATAATAATACTAATTATCGTAAGATATAATAATACTAATAGTGATGATTATAATAATAATGATTGCAATTAAAAAAACAAACCGCAATTAAAAAAACAAGTACTGCACAACACAATTTCTCCCCACCTGCTGACTGATGCCCAGCCTGTCCTGAGCAGTGCTTGGTGGCTCACAGCCAACTCCCCCCAGTTCATATACTGAACTTGGTGTTTTGAGGTATGGAATATTCCCTTGGCCAGTTCAAGTCAGCTGTTCTGGCTGTACTCCCTCCAGGATTTTTGTGCACCTTCTCACTGGCAGAGCATGGGAACTGAAAAGGTGTTGATTTAGAGTAAGCCCTTCTCAGCAACACCTAAACCATCACTGTGTTATCACCATTATCCTCGTGCTGAATCCAAAACAGCACTGCACCGTCCACTGGAAAGAAGATTAACTCTATTGCAGCTGAAAGCAGGGCATTGGCCCAAGGCAGAGATGTATCTTGGTCTCTGGAAAAAAGAAACTGTCCTGGAATTGTCCACACAAATAGACTTTGAATATAACAGGAGAGGTTCCCTTGTCTGTGTAACACTGTACTTGGCAATGTTGAGATAAATTAAAAACCCTTTCCTTTGCAAACAAAACTAGTTTTATTTATTATTTTAGCACATTTAAAACTAGCTTGATCAATACATTGTAAGGTAATGAGTTAATAAGTAGTTCATCTTTCTGTGACAGATAATGAAGAATCTCAAGGCTGTTTCTAGAGTCAGAATAAATATTGTTTTAATCAAACTGCTGAATTGTTTGGTTCCAATATTTTTATTAAAATATATTTATGTTATTTCTAAATGGAACTTTAATACATAATTCAATCACAAGATCAATTTGAAAGGATAGAAACTGTTCTTTAATACTGAGTTTTAATAATCTGAAATTAGCTAGTGGAGCACAACTACAAAGATGGGTCAGGTAGCTAAAGAAAGGAAGAGAGAAAAAGCAACATGAAATGCATAAAGAGAGAAAGGGACGAGTGGTTCATCTAGATTTATTTATTGAGCTCTGCCTGTATTTGCTCATACACAGAATATAATTTATAAGAAATTTTTTTCCTCTGCTCTGCAAAGAAAAACCCAATACTAAATGGAATTAGATAATGTGCCAGACATAAACAGTATATAAAATTCTCAGTACTTACAAAAGAAAAGAAAATAACTTTAAATATGCAAGAAAGGAAAATCAACTTGAATGTCTCTGTTAAATTTCAATTATTTCTAGAAGAATCTACTACAGTCACCTTTCTCTTAGACTACTACACCAACAATGACAAATTATTTCAATGGAATAACAGCTACAATATGGTACTAGAGTGAATCAATGCAGAACAAGTGGGTCTATGTAGTTTGCAACCAACACCAAAGGAATGCCAAAGGCATATCAGCTAGAAACCAACCCTGAAAGGTCTGCCAGACTATGGTCCTGAACATGACAGAAACCTCTAAGTGTTCTTAAGACATTTCTTTGTGAGGAACGAACAAAAACACCTTTTGCTGAGAGTTAGTCTAGAAGCAGTGTTGGAAAAAAAAAAATTAACTTCCCTGAAAGTGCCCAACTTTTCTGAACTTTAAGTATTAGATTTTGAGGAGAATGGTTTTCATTTTTCTTCTTGTTAAAAGGAAGAAGACTAAAAAATAAAGAAAAAGCAGGACAGGAGAACAAGCACTTTGAAAAATATGCAAAAATAGCCAAGTGGATGTGCTTCCAGGTTTGTGCATGTTCCCTCCGTTAAGAATGATTTTACAGCCAGATGACAAAGACCCTGACAATAGGGCTTAATGACAAAGCACATGAAACCCTATGCAAGGCAGTCTGACTGGCATTTCAGCATTATTGTATGCAATGAGAGCTTTCCAATCAGCCAGAACAGTGGGATCCACCAAGGAATCATGATCAAGTAGCTATTAGGCCAAACGGTATTGTCAGAATTCCACAATTTATGCAGCTTCTTTCAGAGAACTGAGTCCTGAAACTTCTGAATATCAAAAGGGTTCAATAACGAATAGAACATGTATTTAAGGGAAATTGGCCCCCAAATTGCTATGCTATTGTCATTTGTTCTTTTCCAGTTCACTTAAAGGGTAAAGTGGAGACTATTTTTAAAATTCAATATGAAAAAAATTACAACTGAAGTTTCTTTAGAAAAAAAGTTCATTTAACCAGCTGCATCTTTCTTTTGTACTCTGCTCAGATGTTAACTTGGATTATAGCTTCAGTGTTTTTCATGCTTTTCTGTTGTCTGTCATTTAGGTTTTGGAAAATTTAGCACAATTTTAGGTTTGAACTGATTTGTACTCCTTTGGCCAAGCTTGAGCCCCTCCAAACTCTTCTGGAAAAGCACCACATCCACAATCACTCTGGCAAAGGTCTGCCTGGATCCCTTTCAACTCACACAAAAGCTGTGCAGCATGTTATTTAATGCCTTATCCTTTTCTCATTGGAGTCTGCTGCAGAGCTCCAACTGACTTTGCTGGGAGCTAAAAAGAGCCCCAGATGCCAAAATGATTTGACTACTGCTTTAATAAGAAGATTTTGCAGCCTAATCCATCTTTGCACAAGCGTGATGCTCTGCCTGTCCCCAGTTCAGCTGGACCCCTTTCACTGGCCACTGCATCCAGGGGATGCTGAAATTCAGTTTCTCTCTCTGCAGCACTGTAAGTGTTTCAAACCACAGCCAGGAAAAGGCTCTTGGATTGGTGAGAGACAACAATGTCTCACATGAGGGTAAATGAGCATTTCACACAAGGTTTTTTTTTTGGGCATTCATGTAGAAGCTTGTCACAAACTGCTGCTCGAATATTCAGCAAAAAGAACTGAACAGTTTTACAACCCAAATTACAAATTGTGTTGCTTAAGTTGGAGCTTTATTTGGCATAGGAGACTTATAAGCTGTTGGTGATGCCATCTATATCTTGCCTCATAAGTGACTGTGTATCTACAAGAATAGTGAGGGTAAAGGACCACATTTAGGCACAGTCCAAGGCACATTCCTCACATTCAAATAGCTTGCCTGGGAATTCACTTATCCCACCAGGAAACAGGCCCATTAAAAGACAAAAGCATTTCCCTCCTTGCATGGATCCATTTATCTCTGTACCAACGTGACTGCTAGAGAAGGTAGAAAGCCTGAGAGCGAAGCAAATGGAAAGGAGTGCTTCAAGATGGAGCTTTTGTGCCCCCATCTGCAAGCCTGAACCTTTATCATGAGGAATCTGGGGAAGAGATGTGAGTAGGGAGTATGGAGTCAGAGAGAAGGTACCTCATTCTAGAGAGCCCCACTGTTTCTGCATGAGCCTCCTGCAATAAGGCTGCAGTGTGAGGAAAGGCTCTTCAATTGCCCGTTGACTAAAAGGAAGAAGGAAATCAGTTTCATCTTTGACTTCTTGTAATGAAAAGCTAAAATTTGTGCATGAAAATAAGCAACAATATTGAAAAATTGTACCAATATGAGCGAGCTATTTTTATAGATTATTTCAATAATTTATGACACTCAGCAGCTTTGAACTTCGTACCTTGAATCCTGGGACATTGCATCACTGTATTTTGCTTCCCATAATGTCACATGTATTATCATAATTTAATAATCAGAAAAAACTGTAGTAATAGACTCTCACAGAGATTTTCGCTCTTGTTAATGAAACAGTTTTAATTTATCTTAGAGAATTAAAATTACACAATTCCCTTCCAGATAGTTTTAACTATTCATTTAAAAAATCCTTCCCTCCACAAATACCTTATCCTTTTTGCAAAGCACTAGTTATTGCAAACTATACAGCTTTACTGAATGCAGTTAAGATCCCCAAATGCTGTACAAATGGTACACTACCTAAGCATGCTAATTAATAATTGTATTTTTAAATACTATCCCTCCAAAATGAATGATTTTAGGGTGCTCTAAGGCACATTTCTAAATCAGATTTTAATATCATACAGATTGCTTCTGCAAGAAAAGATCAGTGGCACATTCCACTCTTTCTACCCCAGGGAATATTCATTTTGCACTCTGGAGCTGCCAGAGTTTTCACTTTTGAAAATAAAAGACAATATAAATCAATTTTTAATGAATGCAGAAAAACAGAAAGAAGATTCTTGCACCTTTTCCCAAATAAAAGCCCAGAGAAGAGTTCTGATTAATAAACAATTCCAAGTGGAATCATCCCTTTTTTTATTGGCCATTACTTATATGGATGTATACAAAGCAGTTTCACGTTAAGTCTCCCAAAACCATCACAAAAGAGGCAAGTCTCCTTGCAGTGGTAAGTTAATGCATTGCAGCACTGTGGCCATGAAGGTTGTGCCATCAGTTACAGAAATGTTGTCTGCAGAGGGTATTATATCAATTGTCTTGTTTTCTTTATTAGCCTCATGCAAATATGAAATCAGAGACTGCTGATCCAGAGCTGCAAAGGCCCATCACTTACCCAAATGTGCAATAAAACCTACTTTAATTAATTTTATTGTCTGTCTCTTAGAGACAGAATGAAAGGGTTAGAAAAATGTGAGCACCTCCAGCTAAAGAGGCATTTGCATGTATACAAGGAGTAACACAGCCTGATAACAACTGCTGGGGTGAGCTGGAGCCAGCCACAAATGCTGCTGGGCTTCTCCTGAGGTACTGACTGGTGGCAGAGGGGAGGAGAGGCAGCCAGAGGAAATTCTCACTGGGAAAGAGCCAAAGTAGGCTGTGGATTAGGGACCTGCTCACTGCTTTTTAAAGTAATTATGTTTCAGTGAAGATGTCATCTAAGAAATAATCTTCCCTTCACTGGGATTCACTTCCCCTATCCTCCACTGCAGACAGCAGTGGGTGGTAACATTTTTGGAAACTGTTTTGATCTATTAAAGAAAAGAATGAAATGGAAGTATCATAAATGAGGAAGTTAATTTTGCACAGGCTGTGTTGCTGGTCACAAGTTCTTTGTGAGAGGCTCAATGTTATTGATATTCCTGCAGAGACACTCAAAGGAGAACTTGCCAAATGGTGTGATTAATGAACATGGAGCAGGTAAGTAGGCAATACTTTTNATCTAGCCAAAGTAGGCTGTGGATTAGGGACCTGCTCACTGCTTTTTAAAGTAATTATTTTTCAGTGAAGATGTCATCGAAATAATCTTCCCTTCACTGGGATTCACTTCCCCTATCCTCCACTGCAGACAGCAGTGGGTGGTAACATTTTTGGAAACTGTTTTGATCTATTAAAGAAAAGAATGAAATGGAAGTATCATAAATGAGGAAGTTAATTTTGCACAGGCTGTGTTGCTGGTCACAAGTTTTGTGAGAGGCTCAATGTTATTGATATTCCTGCAGAGACGCTCAAAGGAGAACTTGCCAAATGGTGTGATTAATGAACATGGAGCAGGTAAGTAGGCAATACTTTTGTCAGTAATCATTGGTGTAAACAGCAGGAAAAAGGACAATTTTTAGAATGGGAAAATACATAAAAGAGGACTCATGGAAAGAAATTAAATAACTGACTTCTTTTAATAAACTTATTAGTGAGTTTTGCTGGACAAAACTCTTAGTTGCAAATTCAGGTGGGGCGTTAATTGATATTTGTGTATACACAAAGTATCCCTGTCATTAAGGTAAGTGGATGCTTCCCAAACCCAGCAGCAAAGGTTCCATCACATGTCATTTCAATGTGGGAAACATATTATCAAAATAATAATTTTGTATTTCAAAGGAGATTACAGTAAGTTTTCTTTTATTCTCATAGATGTAGTGCTGCAGTCTCCTCTTGCAACTTCCTCCAAGTCTTGATCTCCAAGCAGAAGAGCATGATGTGCAACTAAGGTGGCAATACTGGCTGGCATAGAACTAAAGCTAAATTATCCATCTCCTAGATCAGCTTGATTAAATATCAATTTGATGAGTAGAGGAAAAGGAGGAGCAGAGATTGACAGTAACAACACTGTTGGTTGGAATATTGTACTAGTCAGCAGTTCAAAATCAAGTAAGCAGATGAAGAAACAAAAAGTGATTTGGCCTAGTGGTTTTCATACAGCCCCATGGAGAAAAAAAGAACAGTTAAATTCCCTAACTCAATAAGAAACAACTTTTCTTGTATTAAAAAAAAATATTTATTGAAAAAAAAAAAAATGAAAAAGAAAAACCCCATGAAGCCAAAGGAGATACAGTGTTGTGTAGATCTCAAGAAAACTTACAGATAAGGACCTTTTCTGCCTCCACCTTACTGAATACAATGCTATTCAATATTTCTTTTTGCCTTTCAATAGTCCCTTCCAAAAATATTGGCTACCTCTAAATAATAGCAAGTTATCACACAGCTGAAACAGAGAATGTGAAGATTAAAGTGGGATATTCAAACAAGGGTCATAAGAAGGTCGTTGTGTGCTATGCTGTACCACAATCTCTTCTACTATATTGGCCCACTCTTATTCTTGCTCCTTTTCCTAGTTCTTTCACTGGAAATACATATGAAGCAAGGAATATGTCTGCATATCTACAAGAATTGCAAAGAATGTCATGCAGTGATTAGAAACAATCTTTTCTATCTCCAATTAGCCAGATACAACATTTTAGCATTCTGAGCAGGACTGTATTTGGCAATATGCAAACTCTGTTTGAAATGTCTCAACAAGTCTCCAGTATAGAGTCTGAGAGATGATAGAAATCTCCCACAGAATTATTTATCTGTACTGCACAGACTGAAGCAAGCTTTGTCTTTTTTATTTGGGACAGTTTAATCAGATGTCTTTGAATATGCCGGGTAGAATAAAGTAAGCCTAATAAACATGCACTGGTTGAAAATGTCTTTGTAAGAGCTCAATATTTGTTTCCCTTTCTTAATGCCTTTGAAAGAAACCATTTGAAGCTCTGTGGTGCCTGAACTTCTCCTGCACTGAAGTGCATACAGAGATGAGAAGAAAAGCCAAGCTGACTATTGTGATCATGCTTTTCTTTTTGGCTTGAGAGATAAGACTCCACAGAAATCTGCCATGTGGTACTGAATTTAAGAAGATGAGCAAAGCAGTGGCGTGAAGCTTTAGGCTTTCAATAACACTGCTATATTTATATGATGATACAATAATAGGAAGGAAAAAGCCTCTGCCCCAGTTAAAAAAAAAAAAAAAAAAAAAAAAAAAAAAGATACTAATCCTNGTTGTTTTTGAAAACAAGTGTTTGCAGCTCTGAAACTTGTAAAGATGAAAGTCACTGAGGTGAGGGCCCCAGTAAAAAAAAAAAAAAAAAAAAAGAAAAAAAAAAAGATACTAATCCTGTACCACTGAGTACAATGGGAGTTTTGTTATTTACATATACAGAATGTATAGCACAAAGAATTCTGTACTCTACTAAGTTCAGTACACTCAGATATGAAGGTTAAAAAGACATTCAGTGTCAATGCCTCTGATGCTCACATATTGAGACTTTGGCCGATTTTATATCACATCTTTTCTTTCTCTCTCCAGTTTAAAAATCTAAACTAAGCAAATATTGTCAGACCTTGTTTTTTTTTTTTTTGTTTTTTATCAAATGAACTAGATTCTGACTTTACTTACATTTAGTCATTCCCAAATCTGGCTTCAACAAATGGTTCTACCTGCATTTTAAAAAATGCATAACATTGCATATTTCTACATTTAAAAAAATCTCATATACACACACATGTAATTTTTTTTATATATATATGTAGTTTGATACACATGTAGATGAATATTGAAATTGAAATTTTTTTTAGATATTTTGCCTGCCTTTTAGGGTTTTAACCTGTGATACAACCATAGGCACTATTTTAGGATTTAACATATTTTGCTATAGAAAGGTGTTAGCTTTTGAGATTTAAATTAATATTTTACCAGTTTCATAATTCATGAAACATTATGAAATCAGTCAATAAGTCAGCAGCAATTTCTTTTCCACATTGTTTGAATTATTATGGTCAAGTCCAGAGAGGGAAAACATATTAAAAAGGGCTAAAGTACTACAGAGATTAGTTTGAACTTAGAGAATTTCTTAGTCCAGCATGTATATCATCTTAAATGGACATTTTGGAGAGATTTGACCTACAAGTCAGAAGGAAGCTTCATAATCAACAAGTAAACCAAACCACAACTTCAAAGAAACATAGAAAATGAAATTTTGAATAGACAAGGAAAATTAAAAATAACAAATTAAAAAACCCCAAATGATTGATAAAAAAATAATGCAAGAAGACAGCTGGCTTAGAAGAAATATGTGTGTGGAATTTCAGAGAATGGGGGAGGGATACTTTGATGAGAAAGAGATGCAAAATTGGTGTGTGGAAGCAGGCTCTCCTCTATTTCTGTGCTCAGGCATACAGGAAATGGGAGGCATGCAGGGGATATAGGACTAGTCTTACTTCAGTGTCCCTCTCCCAAATTCATGGTGGCTGTATATGCAGAAAAATGGGTTCTAAAATAAACTTTCCCTTTATCACCTGCAGAGATGCTTAGAGTATGCTTTAGCTTTGCTTAAAGCAGGTATCAGAACCTTTTTGGGGAGGTTGTACATACAATACATGTAGTGTATATGAACTTAACACAAACAAGAATTGAATATATGATTCTAAACAAGAACAAGACTCAAGCACTGCTTTCTGCTGGTATATTTCTTGTCTGATAAAAATTATTTTCCATAACCTAGCCAAGAATTTTTTTTGTTTATCATGAAACATGAAAATACAGTTTGATTTCTACGTGCCAACTTCACTTTTCATAAGCCAAATAACATCTTACCTATAAATGGTCCCACTGCAGTAGTGGGGTTCTTGGGGCGTCCTGCACAGGACCAGGAGTTGGACTGCATGATTCTGGTGGGTCCTTTCTAACTCATGACATTTTATGAACCTATGATTCTATGCCTCTACTAGGAGAGCACAATGTTATCAGAATATTTATGTTGCAATATGAAGGTTTGATATGCATACAATGTTTTTTAATCTTGGTTTGCTTTTTTTTAATGCAGAATCACATCTGGGTGGAGATTTTGTTTCAGCCAAGCATGGTCAGAAGGCTGTTTCTGTTCTACTTGCCAGGTCACATAAACCCAGAGTTTATGCTCATTTTTTGTTAATCATGAAACAACAAATAAGACCTGCGGAACAACAAATAGTAGCTGTTTTGTCACAAATTATAAAGATGTGGATGAACTAGTACACCCAGGTTCTTCTGATGAAAAGTAAATATTTTCTTATTGACAGCTCCAAAAAACCAAACTGGATGCTTACCATGTGAATACTCATGTAGTTATTTGTTCTAATCTTGGGCTTTAAAATTGTATTTAATTTACTACTGAACTTGCCTGTCTGCAAGCTGCCAACAGAACCCAGTCAGAGTGGACACTGCTGCCTGAGGAGAAGAGCATGAAGGCTGGAGATGAGCTTGTAACTGCATTGACCATCTCAAATTGACCATCTCAAATTCCTCAAGGGCCTCCCTCATCCTGTCATGGCCCACAGCCCATTCCAGTCCCCCAGGGACCAGTCCCTGTTGCTGGTCTCCACCTCCCCACAGCCCTGCCCTGCCTGCAAACTGACCCTGCCATTCTCAGCCCACCTGCAGGATGGCAGGATGGATAGGATGATGTCCCAGCTGAGGCTGGCCTGGCCCTGTCCCAAAGGAGATGCCCAGTGCCTGGGGCTGTCCCCACACCCTGCCCTGCTCCTGGCTGGGCTGGGACACACCCTGCCAATACACTTCTCCCTGCCAACACACTTCTCCCTGCTGGGCTGGGACACACCCTGCCAACACACTTCTCCCCACACTGCCCACGAGCTACTCACTTCCCCTGACCTCTTACTTGTATTTGTGACACCACTGCTCCTTTGTGCCTGGATGACAAAGTGTATACAGAACCAAGTTTGTCATCAAAGAAAGAAATGCTAAATATGTCCTTGTTGCACACTAATAAATGCCTTTGGTGTACAAACAGCCACTGTCCACGTGGAGAAGTATCTGGCCTCAAGGAGTCACAAGAATTGGGAAAACAACGTGAAAATAACAACAAAGATGAGCAGCCCAGGTGATTGGCCCCCAAAACCCTGGGAAGCCACCGGAGGCCCTGCTCCATGGATGAGTGTGGTGCTGGCCCAGGGGCAGCAGAGAGTGGCTGGTGGCTCTTGTCCCAGGGAGTGCCAGCCTCGGGAGTTGCCAGGCTCTGCTGCTTTGCTGTAAAACCTGTTTGTGCAGGACACATGGAGCACACCACTCCAGGCTCTCCAGCTCTGTCTCTGCTGACAGGATTGCTCTCTGTACCCACGAAGAAAGAAAGTATATTTTGACTGCCAGGATATGTCAGATGTTTGTTACACGAGGAACGTTTTTACCTTCTTCCACGTTGACATTTTGCATACAGAAGTTTTAGAACGTGACTCCTCTATAAAAGGGAATATCCTGTGAATGTTTACAAGGGAAATAGAACGTTAGTTAACCTTGTTTTCAAATGTTTTTAATGAGACTACATAAACCACTCATGTTTTCAGCAAGGCAAATATATGTAAGGGTACACAGAATTTATAAGCATTGAAAATCACCCAGAAATTCCACACAGAAAGAAACATCCACTTCTTTGCAGATGAAGACAAAAAAAAATTAGGTTTATAGCATGTTTACAGTACCCTCTGATGGAAATAGGAAGCATTGCAGCTCCCCCATAACATTTATTTGCCTAACTATAAAGATAGAAAATATGTATTTGGCAACCTTTTGTAACTTGTTATAAATAAAATAGATAAATAAAGTTATTCTTTAAAAAATTAGGGGTTTTATACACACAGACATCTTAATCAATAGAATAACCTCTTATTTAGGTTTGGCTTCCTCAATAAAACAAACAAAACACAATATGAGTTCTACTAGTTAATCAGGGAGAAACCTGTTCAAAGATAGAATTTTATTCTTTTAATTTTATAGTACACCTATCTTAATTTCTGTTTCATAAGAATTATAAAAAAATGTGGTATTTTTAACATTCTATTAAAAGTACATCACCTATCAGTATTCATCCCATTTGTTTGTTCAGATGAATCACTAACAAACCTCAGAAACACTGGTCAAAATTGCAGAATGTCAAATGATTTTTAGTAAAATGCAAACTGAAATAATCAGAGAATTAGCTTTAACAATTAGTATTCCTTTTAAACTTTAAAGTATCAGAGAAAACTTGCCCTCTTTTTTTTTTTCTTCTCACTGACTCATAAACTACTTCAGCTTTCATTACTAATTGGCAGATCACCACAAAGGTGTTTTACACAGCAAAATTAGAAGCATGAATATTTTTGAACTCTGACCAAAACTCCATTTCAGTCTTAAGCAAAGATTTTGTTTTTTGAGATGAGCAGTCAGTACATTACTTTTATTTGACTGTGGTGGATAGACCCTATTTCTATAAAGCATTCAAGCTGTTGCCTAATTTTCTTTTTTCTCTTGGGAAACATCACTAACAGATGACTAAATAACACTACACTCTTATGTGCAACAGAAACTTTAAACACATTGCTAAACATATTGTTAGAGTGAAGGAAATAATTTCCCTTTACTTGAGTTCATATCTGATCCAAAAATAACTGTTAAAGTTATTACATTGATAAGTGTAAATCTCTTTACCCACAGGATACTGAGAGAAAATAATAAAACCCCATGTATTTTACTTACATTTACATATTCCAGCTTGATAGAGAGTAAGCACTTTAATTGAAAGAATGAATTTTACACCATCAATTGTAAGCCTTTAGGGTGAGTCTTCAAATAAACTGAAGACAACACATTTAGTGTTGCAGTCATAACTCCATACTGTGGGCCAGGATGTCTCTCCTATTCTTGCCTGAAAAATAATGAAGAAAATCTAGGTTAGGATTTTCTAAAGATATTCAAGGTATTATTGAGACAGTCTAATAGCTCACCACTCTTTAGTACAATAATTTGCCTGCTTTCTCAGGAAGCAGATATCCCAAAATTTTTACTTTTAAGTTTCCATGTGTTGGTTTTCTGCTGAACTCAGCTCCTTCAGGAACTTGACAAGAAGCAGGAATGGTGCAAAGGAAGAAGGGGAAGCCTGTGCCTGAGTAGAGAAGAGGGCAGTTATCAGGCTCTAGCAAAGGAGCAAGCTGTGAGAACAGACAAAGTACATTTCTAAATTCACCCCAACGGAGAATTACCCATCAGCATATATTCACCTCCATGTTTATATTGTAAAAATTACACTGCAAGATCTATGAGAGGAAAGATCAATCATGATGTACATTCTACATGCTCACCTAATCCATTTGTAGGTCAGCAGAAAAAGAAAAAGGCACTAAAGATTTACTTTATGTTAGCAAACACAGTTCCATGAAAAATACTGTGACAGAAAATAAAGAAATAGATGAGTGATCAAGTTCTTTTGGAAGTGGTCAGCAAAACTGCATTAACAGGAACTGCTATATTAGAATTAATGGAAATTGAGCACACAGAAATCCTGGGAGCTCTGGAGTTCCTAGAGAGGGTAGAACTGTGACTTTATTCAGTCAAGCTCAAGTCATTTAATCTTGGTTATGAGTTCATCACCATAGAATATACATGTCTGGAAACTTAAATGAAGGAGATATATTGTCTGTGGAAGGACTTGCAAAGACCTTAGCAGAGCTAACCTACTGAAAGATATAAGTATTTGGAAAGGCTCATCATTTTCAGTTATAAGATAGGCATGTAAGAAAAGGAGTTATTCTATTGAAATGCCATCTAGGCTATGGAACAGGCCTGTTGCTTCTCATATATTTCAATTACAAATGTGTGTCAAAGCCACAGTTACCAAAAATAATCCTTTGCTCTAGGACCTGTATAAACACATAATGAATCTGAAGAATGTGAAGTACTGATAAACAAATTGTTATAAATTTGGGACAAAGGAAACATTTTCTCCATTTTACAGACAGAGAAATAAAGTAGGCAGTTAGAATGATTTTTTTCAAGGTCTCAAAAGATATCTGTGGCAAAGCTAGAATTTTTTATCATAAAATCATGAGAATCATTGAAACTAATTTTACAGTTTATGACAAACAAGTTATACAGATAATTCCTTCTCTAAAACATTCTTTCATGTCGCAGTTCTACCCTGAATAAGAATAAAGGAAGTATTCCTAATGAGCTCAACAGGATTTACATCAGTCTCCTGAAAAATCCACCAGAAAAAAGACACTCTTAATTTCACAGATTGCTAGAGAACAGTTTCATTGCCATGTATTGAAATTGCAATCTAAATAATTGATAAGGGCACAAGTAGTTTTAAGACTGCTTGTTAAAAGAAAACTGTTCATAGGCACTTACAGAAGAGAACTGAGTTTTATGAAATTGATTAACAGGCATGATGTTTCTAAAATAAGTGCCACATTTTATAATATATCCCTTAAAAACTCAATTAGTGTGCAGTGCGTAAAAATCAAAATTAATATATACCATTATAGTGCATTCCCCTGGCTCTTGGTGTTGGTATTCTGCTATAACTGACACCCTCAAAGTCCTACCATAAATGCCAATTAAAACTGTCTTGGAGAAACAGCCACATAACACTTCAACTTTTACAGCTCAGAAGACAAAAGATGATTAATTTTCTATCTGAAGAAAAGGATCAGCTTTAGCTATCCAACTAGCAAGTGACTTTTTTATCTCCTGAGATCTGAGAAAATTCTCAGTCAAGACTTTTAGACTGGATGCTCGCACAAGTCACCTCTGTCACATAATGAAACAGAATGCCATTTGCTACAGCAAAGACAAGCAATGAAAAAATCTTTTAAACAGACATATCTTTAAAACATACTTGTCTAGAATTTGGAAGTGAAAGTACCCTCCAACATGGATCCCTTCTTTTTCTCCTCCACATTTGAAAATTTACTGCTAAACCGCTGTACACAATTATCTCTGTGTTACCAAAAACATACATGGAAACTAAAAGAAGTCTTGGAAAATAACCTAAGGCACTGTCACAGTCAGGGAAAAAGGGAGCAGGGAGGAAATTATTACTTGTGACTAACAGTGAAATCTCATTGAAACAATAGGTACAAAAATTGGATCACAAAAAGTTCTCAGAATGTTGGTGTTGTTCAAAATCAGTGTTAGAAGATAAGAATCAGGCTTTCACGGGTTTATAATCTACTACATAGAAACTAAACTAAGTCATATTGCTTTTCTTCCCTAAGAGTGCTGATAAACTCTCTGTTAGGATTGCAAGCCCCTCTAGGCTCTATTAGCCCCATTATTTAATCCTAAATGAAGTATCTCTTATCAATTCATTCTATGCCATGACCCTGGTCAAGGTTAGGGTCTATAAAAATGCAAGAGGTAACAGAAAGCATTATTTTTCTGTGACAGACTAAGAAAGCAGTGATGTGCACAGAGGTAAAAACTATTCCCTGAAAATACATTTCCCCAACTATGTTCCATTTACTCACTAAGAGAATATTTTCATTCTCCAATAACATTATAAAATGCTAGAACATCATAGTAGGCTTTTTCTTTCCTGTACTTTTAAAAGATGAGATAAAAGCAAGGATTTTATTTTTTTTAGTAAATCCTGTTTATGGGAAATCTATTTAAATTAATGCTACTCTTTTTTCAAATGTCTTTTAGAGTCAAAGAAGAAAGTGAGTCACATGGCAAAATTATCCTGCATGCTATTATCAGTGGAGATGAGTCAGCCCTCCTACTGTTTGTTGATGTATCTGTCTAGTGAAGAAGGGGAAATAAGGAGAGAAAAAAATCCCTTCTCTGTGGAATTTATCAGATCACAATAGTTTGCAAAAACCAAGAACTAGATAAAAATTACTTCTTGGGAAGAGTGTCAAAGTGCTGCAATCCCACTATCTGCTTATTGCAATGAAAGCCTAAGTAAATCTTCTCTATTCACATTTTGTTTCCTGATTATTCTGCCATTGGGTGAAAAATGTTTATTTTTAGGTAGCACATAGTGGATGCATACCCAGAAATGCACTAAGGTGGCACACCACCAGGAACTATAATAAGACCAGTAAACTGCTAAACTATTGCAACTTTTGAGAACACTGTCACTTTCTTCTAGAGGGGCAAACTACAACACCTCGTATTGCATCACCCTGGGGCTAAATTGCCATTTGAAAGATGTGGGTTTATGATCAAATTCGTCAGAGAAATTTCCCCAGGTGTACTTACTTTGTGTTAAACTATCTAGTGCAACCTTGCTGAGTATGCAGCCAGACAGAAAACACAAAAAGTTGTTTTGTTCAAGAGATGTCCAGCATCATTAGGATACTAGTTTGAAATTCTTTTAATTTGAGATTATGTTATCCTGTCCTTAGTAACAATGAGGTAGGCTTGATAGGTGGTTCTCTTCACGCCTAGTATAAGCTTCAACTTGATTGAAAATTAACCAACAATTTAATGTATTCCATGTTCCTAGGTCACAAAGCTCTGTCAAAAGGGAAGTGAAGAGAAATGAGAGATGGGCCAGGCTAAGAAAAATTTCTAAAACTAATATTTTGAAAAAAAACTTACTCTGTTTGAACAACTACACAGTTTAGAATTTTTTACTTATCTGCCCTGACCATGTTTTCCTATAATGAACAAGTGGAAAGTGGTATCAGAATCTGAGACCTGTGAACAAGTCTTGTGAGTAAAGCAAAGCTTTCTACAATCTGATATTTGAACATATAGTAGTTCATTAAATAAACTGTTCTGGAAAAAATAAATGTTTTGACAGAAAAGAAACATTTAAAAGCACTAGCAGTCATGGTAACTGGTTCTCTTAACTTCCAAAAAATCAACTATCCAGGCCAAAAACCCCTTTACTGTTATTGGGCCTGTGACTGACAGAGGACTATGACCACCCTTTTAGAAAGATTAGATTAAACTGTAATCCTTTGTATTTTGTTGTCCTTCCTTCTTCAATCCTTATTTCTCAAACTACCCACATTTTTCCTTCAGACTCACTCTTTGATTGCCTGCTTTATGAAGAGGGCTTGGAAAATCTATTTTTAATCCTGTTTCAGTGGTAGTTCCCCACCTGTGCCCTTTTAATATGTGTCCCTTTGTGGATCAATACTATGGAATAACAGTTTTCCAATGGAATTTTGGGCACCAGAATGGTATTTACCAAGGAAATGCCTGTTCATGGAATTAAGCAGTTGCAGAGATGTGGATTGTTACAAGCACATGGCAAAACAGCATCACACAGACTCAGCCATTCCAAGTGAGGAAAACCCACAAGAGGCATTCACAGCTTTACTTATTCAGGGTCAATAAACAGTTCATTAAATGGGAGCTTCAGGAAGGACATACTGGAGAAGGAACTTCCTCTTTGTGTGACACTGCTGTAAAAAAAAAATCTTCATGTACCAACCAGCTGCTTTCTAGGGAAGCTTATTTAGGGAAAATAACTAACTATAACCAAACACCACTGTACAGGGCAGCCTCAGAGTTCAGAAATCCTATAAAGCCTTTAATTTTGGACACATCATAACACAGCATGAGAAACTGAAATAAGAATTGGCACTATAATAGCTAAATGTATATGAATACTTTATCTATATATTGATTTGTTGCAGGAGATCCCCCAAGCCATCAGAAATGGTCAGAAAGGGAGACCCAGGACTGGCAGAGCCAGAGGACTTGAAGGTTGGAACAGAACCAGAATAGCATTGTCAAGACCCAAAAGTAGTCTTGCAGCAGTTTTATCAGCCTCTCATTTACTCAAAGAATAAAAAAAAACCACTATATAAAATACTAAAATTAAAATATAAAATAATGGAAAAAATTTAATTACTCATTAATGAAAAGCAAGTATTCAACCAAAAAGTGGTTTTGATGTTGTGTAGTATCATATCATGATGAAACATTAAAAAATGTATATATATCAATTGTTCTATCTCAGCTCTTCAAATAGACAAAAGTGGTGAGAAAGCAGTACAGTAATGTTTGTGCTATGTAGAAGACAGCAATTAAACAACAAATCTGTTACTACAATTTTTTAAATTATTTTGTATAATTCTTATTTAACCAGAAAAAGAAGAAAATCTCTTTTCCTTCTCTTATTTATAAAGCATTACTTATTTTTCATTACGTTGAAGACATAATATTCCTTTTAAAATGATGCAGTATGGATAGTAGCATGAAAATATTTTAGTAGCATAATTAAACAAACTCAATCGTTCTCAAAATAATTGGTTTGAAGAAAGAATAAAGGTCATAGTAATATTCTATCTAGATGATACTTATATCATCAAAATTCAGATTTTTTTTTTCTCTTGAAAGCATCCATACCCATGTCAGGCACAAACAGAGTCACAAGTATTGTTATACACAATGTTTAGTCATGGGTGGACACATTTTTTGAGCTAATTGCCTGAATTATTCAAAGAAGTTTTATATAAAAGTGTGTGTGTGTATATATATGTATATAATTGGGATGACACCAAAGTCTCAATTCCTCCATGGAAATGGATATATAAATGAAATTCTTAAAAAGTGCAACAATAAACAATGTTTGATTCTATTAAAACACACAAAATATCTGTCTAAGGACGAAGATGTTGATTTACCAGAAACTGAAAACCAACATTGCTTCTTGGTCTTTTAAACATGCAGCATTACACAAGGGATGAATTAACTCTGTGTAAATGTCTCTGTGTATATACGTATATAATTAATATTTAATAGCATGGTAGATGAACTCCAGTTACTCTTGTTGCAAGAGTTTAAGAAAGCATTGCCTGTGATGTTCCAAAGCTGTCCTGGAGGACACTGCCCTAACTGCAGTCATCAGAGGAAAAAAAATGGGTGTGAGCTGCAGCAGCTCCAGCTGCTACAAAGTCAGATGCCCCTGTTCAGTCCCACCTTGGCCAAGGCCCCATGTGCAATTCCAGAGGGGGAAGCTCCTGGGGGCACAGACATCCTCCTTCTCCAGCCCTTAGAGAGAACCAATTTGCAGCAGGTTTGTGAGCACAGCTGAGCTGAAAGACAGAAACAAAACTTTAGAGGTCTTTCACCACAGCCCTTAAAGCAAGCTTCAAAATAGCTCTGTCCCTAAAGGGTTAACTCTAGCTATACACATAAGACATATAACAGTATTTTGAGGGAAAATATTATTTATTTTCAAGATAGGAAATCCCTCTCACTCTTTTCACACATTGGACCCAGAGAAGGTGTCTACACTGTACTCTGAGCTTTCTGCACAGTTGATTAGTTATTTATGCACAGGTCTGACAGGCAGCCTGTGTACATACAACAGAAATTGCCATGGGTTAAAACCAAACAATTATATCCAAATGTAAGCC
Source organism: Urocynchramus pylzowi (assembly GCA_013397555.1). Taxonomy (NCBI): domain Eukaryota; kingdom Metazoa; phylum Chordata; class Aves; order Passeriformes; family Fringillidae; genus Urocynchramus; species Urocynchramus pylzowi. The sequence continues at coordinate 1,494,519 of VZRH01000363.1, read as the reverse complement.
CAAAGTGAGTGGCTGAATATGGACATCAAATGAGCATTGCTCTGGATTTAGTTTCAAAATTTGGTCAGATAAAGGATATGATCCAATTTAAAACCGGTACTAGAAATTCATAAAAATAAATACAAAGGCTGTAAGATGACTAAATTTGAAGTAGAGGAGAAGCAAATGAAATATAGATCAGTATAAGATAATAAGAAAATAAAGAAAGTGAGAGAGATGCACAACCAATGTTTGAGACTTTGTGTTGTTCTTTAACAAAAATATTTGGATTCCTTGTGCTGGCTTGGGTTTTCTAACCCTTGTCAGTCTGCAGAACACCCAGCTTGAACCCAGATTGTGACATGCTGTTTTCAAATGCTGCAGTGTATTTCATTGCTCAGAATAGTGTAAAGCACAGACAGATTTGTGATGTCCTGCCCACAAATCAAAGGGAACCCTTCTCTCCAAACACTAACTCTAACTTTCCATTCCTCTAACTTTCATTCTCTCATCATGCTCAGGAGTTGCACTAGCACGAGGGAAATATGTGTATGACCTACTTTACTTTAGAAAAATATGTATGGGCAATGCATAATATTAACTCTTTGCAAAAACAGAGTTAATATGCTCTCACTTCATTTCATGTTATTAAAACCATAATAAGATGGTAGAACAATTTCTCTCATTCCATCTGAAGGCAAATGTAAAATGAATAATAAGCTTAGGGTTTTTTCTTTCTTGAAGATTTTTTTTAAAGTAAGTTTCTATTTGTTTGTTTGTTTTTTTCTTTCCATCTATAGAATCAATATATCTTTTGAAAAATCTGCTATTTTTTGTTTACAGAATTTCATCTCACTGCTAGAAGGAGTAGACTAATTTGGGAGAAATATTTTTGCAGTGGCAAAAACATCTGAAAAATCTAAATATTTCAACCTTAAGATGCAGAATATAGAACTTTCACATATAGCACTTATATAGGGATTACTGCAACTCAGCTGGGTGCAGCTGTTAGGAAATGCATTTCTATGAAGGTATTTTATACTAACAAGGCTCTGTCATGGGTTTGCAGTGCTACTAAAGTTGCCTCAAGCAAGCAATTAGATCTTCCTTCTTTTTTTTTCATTCATTTTCCTTAACGTCTTTCATTTTTTTCTTCTTCTACTGCTATTTTTTAAAAATTTGTGCTTTACGTGGTGTCATATTTTAGTACTTTTTGACTCTTTTTCTATTTATAATGTTATTTGAAATCAGAAACGAATCTCTTTTAAAAACTGGTAGTGAAGAGAATCAGCTTGTTAATCACAAGCACATTGTGATTAATCAGCATTTTCTGACCCAATTAAATACATGAAAACACTATTTTGCCCTGTTCAAAAGAAGAACTAAAAAGGGGAATTGTGGGCAGCAGCTGCTACATGGTATTTCTTTCACACCTTTCTGGTAAATTTCAGAGTTTTCAAGGTGGAGAGGCCTATTGTTAACAAGGGATGACAGTGTGAGCACAAGGAATTTGTAAATCACTGATGTGTTAATTTTTAATGTATTTTATAGTGTCCACTTAAACCTCCAAGTCATTTAAAAGGGTCAAGGCAAAATAAGAAAGAGTTCTGCATGGAAAAAAGTAAAAGATCTAGATCTTCTAAAATTACAAAATATACACAAGACCCAAAGAAGAGCAGCAGGTCTGATGATAATGAGCATCATCAACCAGACCAGGGATCTCCAGACAAGTCCTAAGGGATGAGGAAGGTCCACAGCCAGGACAAGGCAAGTCAGCAAAGTTAGATCAGGATCAGCAACCAGGCACAGGCATGACCCAGGCAAGGACTAAGCCTGAGCTTAAATACAGCTCCTGATCCAAGGGCAGATGCTGCATGGGTGATGATCCCTGGTGAGACTTCTCACAGATTCTCTCACACAGCTCATTTCATGACAGCCTGACCCAGAAGCATGAGAACACTTTAAAGAAGTATCTTGTCAGCTAAACTGAGGAGTGGGGCCTGCTGCTGTACACAGGGCATGGAATAAATCCTGGAACTCCTGCTGCTGGAGATCATGCTCCATGTTCAACAAGTATCACTACCTAAGAAACACTTTGTTTCTAAGGAGCTGTTTGGAGACAATTACAAGTGACTCCCCAGGGATTGCCATGACAGCAGATGATGCTCTTTGAAGTGCTGAAGTGACCTCACCAGCATTAGACCTGCTAGGGTTAGAAGCAAAGCTTAGGGAAGTATTCTATGGCCACATGTCTGAAGACATTATTCTGCTACACAGGCCCATAGGGAATTATTATTTTTGCTACTTTAATTGAAGGGATGGGACCATAGTCGGGTTAAGAACAATTTATTGCTCAGATAAACATCAGCCTTAAAGTCCGTGAGATTTTAAAGGAGCAAGCAGTCAGCCGTAACTCAGAGTAGTCACAAGTTCTTTGTTACAAGACAATATATAACTTTCTCATCCACTGGACAGTTGCCACAAAGTTTATTTTGCTTTTCTAACCTATCACCTTTACTTACTTATACTGCAATGAGTATACTTTTATCCTATGGGCTACTATCTCATGTACACAGATATGCTTCTATTATAACTTATAAACTCTTAGCTTACTCTATACAATTATACCCCAGATTATAATCACTTCATCTTATCAATACAGTTACTCACTTACTTAAGGCATATTCTTACTTACAACTATAAAAACATAAGTTTGTGATTTTTCTGATTAATGTCTGTGTACTTTATTTTTACATCGATCCAAGCTTCTTCCAAGACTGCAAATCAAACCCTTCAGTATCTGTGGAAGTTTCTATCTTTCCATTTCCCACAGCGTTTCTGAAGGTAAAATTAAATTTCTAAATGTGTATCCCTAAGTTCTCCCTGAAGGAATGTTAAGAAAAGCTCATCTCTTGGTAATGGTATGTATCTAGAGACAGACCCTTGCAAAGTGATGGTGCAACGCTGTGAATCAACAGAGAGGAGAAAGGGCAAATTTTGGGTAGGTAGAGATGGGAATGGAATAATTGATGTTACATGTTCACATCTGAGAAGCTGCTCTCTAAACTCAATTTCCACCTGTAGGCTTGTTTTAAGAAATAAATCACAGGACCATAAAGATTCTAGCTAGTGATAGGTATAATTGAACATGCTTATTGCCTGGTGAGAAGAGCAAAATCAACATCTGCAGTCTTAGCTGGAAACACCTGAACATATCCAGAGTTCCAGTGTTCCATTAGGAGCAACAGAGGAGGCTTTGGCACATGGCCCTCAACACTGTTACCATCGACATATGTTTCTATTATGATGAACATAAAGCTTATTTAGAGGGAAAATTACATTTATCTAAATTGAACCGGCAGCTGAATGTTTCCTTGCACGTGGCTTTTGGGATAGGTTTTGGCTATTTAAATGCTGCCAGTGAGACATCCACATATGTTACATAGATTGAGAGGTCTCTCCTAAGTCTGTCCATGTCAGCAGTTATCCTATTCCCTCCCTTACTGAAGACCAGAATTGGAAAAGGAAACATATAAGCCTGGGCACAGCACTGATCTTTTGAAGCTGTGCTACTTTTGGCTCACAGCAGGAGACATAATAGAGGTATTTTATGTTCCACTGTGCAGCATCAACAAGGCCAAAGCAGGGATTCTGCAGCAGGGAAATGCTGGGGATTGTTTCTGAGGATCACTCTCCAGACTCTAGTGAAGCTCTCCAAAATCATTCCTCTTATCTTTCTGCTCATCTTCTTTGTGCTGCTTATCCAAATACATAAAACATGTCAGTGCTTGCTAACAGACCAGTTTCATTATATCTAATATTTAAGTTGTGCACATGTTTTTCTGAATTGGATCAGAAAACTCTCTCCAGGGCAGAGGAGCTGATTTTCTGCACACTCAACAACTCCTCTCTCCTCCCCACCTTTGTCTGTAGGGGTCAAAATTCAGGCAACACCCAGGCCATTGTCTTTGTTAAGAACCCTTCCACACCTAGAAGTGTTGAAAACCAGGTTGGATGGAGCCCTGGGCAACCCAATCTAGTCAGTACCACTCCTCCCCATGGCAGAGAGGTTGGAAGTAGATGATCTTGAAGATCTCTTCCAACCCAAGCCATTTTGGGATTCTGTGACTATAAAACAAAATGTAAAAATAAAGAGATCACCTATTTCAGGTATGGGCTTTAAAAACCGAGGCAGTAATTTTCCTTAAATTGGAAGAGATAATTTGAATTTTCTGCACTATTCTACTTAGCTTATAGCACATGCACTGTATGAACAGAGAATTTCAGAGTGGCTACATGTAAAGACATCTTTGGACAGCCAAGACTTGAGAAGTTTTACTACTAGTGCACAAACTGGAATCAAATCACAACAAAGTGGAATGGAATCCATATCTTCATCAGACAGAGATCTTAATTTGATGCAATATATTTGATCTAGACAAACACAGGATTTGCATGTGGAAAAAAAATCTACCACTTTCTCTCATGAAAAATTCACCTGCATTATTTTACCACAGCTGAACACAGTTTTCAGCAGTGTTAGAATCATTAACAGTAAAGTCCTTATTGAACTTCTGGAAGACTCCAGAATATCTTTCATGGAGTTGTAACTGCTTGAGGAACAGAGCTTTTGTGCTACAGTATGTGTGTGAATAGCAAAATAGGATTTCCAGCTACAGAATATAGTATTTTTAGTTTAAGCTTTATCTGATCTCCTGTTTTCAGTGGGTTTTGGCTCCAGTTCTCTTTCATCCTTTAGAAAAAGCAGTTAATTAAAAGAACTCTGAACACAAATAGGTTCAAAGTATTCCATCAGAAGTCATTGACTACAGCTTCTGCCTGATCCTTAATCATCTGCATTTCCTGCTGAATGAAATAGGACACAGAGTGAATTCCAAAATAGCCAAAGACTAATTTTTTTGCAGTTCTGGAAATGAGTGTTTTCAATTATTGAGCAAAGACATAACAATTTACATATTTCAGATGTTTTTATTTTGATATGCATGTCTCAAATGATTTTTCATCTAGATAAGTTGTTCACAAATGAAAAATGAGTGCCACTCAGTCACACTCCGTTCTTTGGAAGAGACTTTAGTCATGCATATTAGAGTCTGTGTATTCCTTGTCATCCACAGGCATTAAAGACAAATCCATTTCTACTTAGAATTCAAGGCTGGAAACCCCCTGCCCATGCAGTCCCTGCAGTTTCCAATCAGTGACCATCATGGGGAGTTGCACCTTTCCTCCACAACTCACTTTTGGCATACACACACCCCCGGTCACTCACTGCCCAGGTCAGAGAGCTGGCATGACACTTGCCATCCTTTTCAGACACCCATACAAAGAGTCTAGCTTTCCATATCTACAATAAACTACATAAAGATGTAGACTATGGTTAGGAGTAACTTTTCTTGAAACAAATGCTTAGTTTCAAATGTTTTGAAACAAAACTACTTCTTTTGGATTCAGCTCCTAGAAAAAACCAAGGTGATTGACCCAGTGGGCAAAGAAGGAAAAGAGAAATGTTAGGATAAAGAATAAAAAATTGTCATTTGTCTACAGTGAAACTCCTAATCCATAAATGGTAAAACCCACTAGTCTCATAGCATTTTCTATCCAAAAGGTCAACTGCAAGCAGGATGCTAACTGAGTAATCAGCACGCCCTGGCATTTAAAAGAAGTAGCAGAAAAAGGCCTCATTGTAATACTCTTCATAATGAAATCATGGAAAGGCATTAGTCCAAAAATGATTACAAATAAGCTTTGCTGAACCACGATAGGAGCAGGTTTTACCTTGTGGGGAGATTAAAGCTGTGTGCAATCACTGCCTGGAGGCTGCACGTCATTTCACATCAATTGGCATGATGAATCTTTTACATAATGTGAATCACAGTCTAATTGTGAGTTTGATTGCATCTACTGTTCTGATCACACAACCTCAGCACACAGAGGAGAGCAGGGAACTGAGCTATTGTACGGAGTTAAAGGAAGAAAGAAAAGCTGTGTAGCATGAAATGAAAGTGACATCTCACAGGATATATATTACCAAAAGTTGCTGAGCAATTTAACAACTACCATGTAATATATATCTTGACAATATCAAAAAAGGCAATTAGAGGAGCATGTCTTCCACCAATAGAAATACATCATTTCTGAAATCAGCAGACTGCTGCTAGGAAACTCAGACTGGAAGCCTTTTTGCCAGAGAAGATGCATTTAAGACAATAAACTCTCCATTAACTGCAGTGCAGGCAGAATATAACCAACCCAGGATTCTTACAAGAGCTGGCAGAAAAGCTGGTACTATATGCTTCAAAGATATTTCTAAATATCAGGTTCAGTCATGGATTTGTTGTAAATCATCTTGCAAAATAAAGCAAAAATCGATCCTCTATGGAAATTATATTGCTTCTATTACCATAGGAGCTGAGGCATACAAAATCCGTAATGTATTTATTTCCCAATACCATTACAACTATTGTCTTCACTTTATAAAAGTGAAATGGAATATCAATTAATTAAGGAACTTGTCCTAGACACTACAGGAAATCTGCAAAACAGCAAGTGGTGTTATCCAGATGGCCAGGTAGCAATTCTGTGTGTTAGTTACTGGAAAGGTGCTGGACTGTAGCCCTTCCTGGTTGTCAGAAAGCCATCTGGATGCAGGGTACAAGGCATTGTGACATTCACTACAGAACTGTCATATTTCTCAGTCTTACAGGAAGAGAAGAGAATCACAGAAACATTTAGGTTGGAAAAGACTCTTAATATTGTCAGTCCATCCTAAATTTGTCTGCAACCCTCTTATTTTTTAAATACGTTATATGTTTAGGACCACAGCACTTTTTTTTCTTTCTTTTTTATCTCATACTGTTTTTCTGCAAGGCAACTCACTTTTTCTCTGAAATTCATTACAGCTAAAGACCAGGGAATCATTTCAAACTTGGATTATGTGTAAGTGGTTGGCTAGGGGCTTATGCAGCCTCAATTTAATTTCACATGATTGTGTAAAGCCTTTGAAATGTTTCTAAAACAATAGATATCAATAGAAATAAATGAGTCAAAGGTTGGTGTATCAGTTGACATAAATCATAGCTCCAGTGGTGGAACTATGACATTTTACCTCTGCTAGACAACTGTTCCAAGGATCCTGGAAATAAACTACCACTCATTGCAGAAGTTTGCTGTGCCAGCAATTTTTTCTCTTACAAAGTTGATCGCTTAGTTCTAGGATGGGATAGCTCTAGGATAAGCTCTAAATGTTTATGGGGCCAATAAAGGCATTTGCATTAAATTTGCATCTTTTTTAAAAATCAGACTCTGATCTTGGATCTTTCTGCTAGATGCCTCTGCTGGGGATATCTCTGGCCTATATTTCAAAGTTTCTGATGTGCTGACAGTCAGTCAGCACCTACTTTAACCTTTTTTGACCCTCTACAGGGTATAATGCAGTACAATTAAGTTGTGCAAATCTGAGTATGGAACTACCATTGCTCCTTGGGGATTTGGAGTCTACTCATTAATAAGAAATGAAAACTAGCACATCTCAGTTGACATTACAGTGCACAGTGATGTTGACCTGGGAAATATTTCAGAAGAAAATGGAACTATATTTCACCATTTAGAGTCCAAATATTTAGTACATGGGACATACAAAATCTGGCAAATAAGACATTTCTGGACTTTCTGGACTCTTTTTTTTTCTGAGACACCTACAAAAGAAGTAAAAAAAAAAGTCCATTACAGTGATGTCCTTTTTGACAGTTAGGGTGCTATGAGGATGACTTAAAACCCAGGAAAATGCATGTAACAAAAAAATCACAGGATGAGGCAAATGCAAAAGGCAGAATTTTCTCATGCCTCAAACAAATGGAAGAAAAAAATCTGGAACTGGGTAATTAGACTGCTGTATGAATTCCCCCTCATTTGATAACACAAATATCAACCAGCAGCTTGAGTACTGAAGTTTAGAGATACAAGGAATGTGTTTCAGGTAGAAGACATTGCTACTACTGTGGATTTCATCAGGACAAAGCACCTTTCCTCAATGATTTAATTTTTGCCATCTTTCAAGGATTTAGTATCATGATGAGAACTGAAAGCATCTGCCTTTAGCAGGAACAGAACATGGAACAGGCTAATAGGTAGAACAAAAATACAGGTCTGCCAAAACTTCTGGACTTTAAGAAAGCTCAAATTTCCCTGAAACATTCTCCATTTTCCTCATCTTAAAAAACTCACTACAAAACACTCAGGAAACCATAGAGGTGTACCCTTATCATACAGAAAGATCATTTCTGAAAAAGGTATTAGTTGTAAATGCTGTCTGACTTGTCAAGTATTGAGGGAAGATTCATAGCTCCAGCTGTAAAAGAAGGGCACCCATCAATTAGTTTTCAAACACAAAAATAGAACGAGATACAAAGACAAGTCAGTGGCTCATGTCAGATGGCCAGGTAACAAATCATAGAACTGGACACATCTTGAACCATTCTTGCTGGCATAAAAGCCAAGGAGTTTCTGAGAGGTAGCCAGTCAACCCAGACAGGCTCATTACTGCAAGTAGCATTAAATTAAACAGTGGCATAAAGAGTCACACAATATCTCAAACTCTAACACATTGATTAGCTTATTACTTAAGCAAAATACTGCAGAGAGCTGTGTGTGCCAGTGTGCATGCATTTAAAGTACTACACATGCACAGGTCACTCACATACCACATTAAAGTCAATAAATTAAACATGAATCGTTGGGCACGTTAAATGAATTGCAAGCCATAATCATCTAAGTAGCAACAAGGCATTCGTTTAACCTGACCTAGATGGATTATATAAAGAGTTATTAAATATAACAGGAATACAAATTGCAAGTTAGAATCCTTGGAACTCTTTTCTGGTTGAAGGGATTTTTATAAGAAGTCACTAACTGAAACTGTGCATATGTCTGATATTTTTGGACCTACTTCACTAGACACTGGTTTATTGGGGTAGTTTATATGCAAATCAGATAACATGAGACTGTAAATTACACAGCCATGTGGTGGTCCAATCTGAAATGTTGTGCCTTGTCTGGGATAACAGGGTGGTAGAATACAGTCAGTTGTATCAGGTATCTCCAGAAAGGCACAGCAGGCGTATTCGGCTTAAGTGAAGAAGAAAAGGTTTATTTGAACTTATTCTGGAATGCACAACAGTTACTTAGATTTGTTTTATCTTCCAATTCAGAAGGATTTCATGGTTCAGAGAGAAAAGCTTCAGTTCCTTCAGTTGAAAGATTTGGGGTGGAATTCATCTGATTAAATGTAGAGGCCTGCTCTTTATCTGAGTTACCCCAGTCTCCAGAAATAATCAGTAAAAATCTAGTCACCACAGACTACAAAGTCTAAGACAGAATTTCTCTAACTCTAAAATAGACATTTTAAATACATCTGATGGATTGAATCCTGAAAAGGCCTGTTTCTCTGCAGTGAATATAAAGGGAGGTTCAGAAATAGCTGTTACATGTGTTTAAGGAAGATGAGGTGACTCCTATTCCTAGAATCTGGTCTTGGTCTTCCTGCTAACCTGCTGTATGGGTCTGGAAGCCTAAATGCTATTTAAAACAAAACAAAACAAAACAAAACAAAATAAAAACCAAAAACAAAAACCAAACAACAAAAACAAAACAAAACAAAAT
>VZRH01000363.1:1451481-1477309 GCA_013397555.1 Urocynchramus pylzowi | reverse complement strand
TTTAAAAAAAAAAAAAAAAAAAAAAAAAAAAAAAAAAAAAAAAAAATTAAGTATGTATGAAAACATGTCTCCTGAAGTCTGCAATACAAAACTATATTCAACAAACACTTTAATTTTCCTTTATATGGAGCTGTGAAATTTCCTTCCCCTAGTAGTGCCAATGAAGTCAAGGACAGTAGAAAGTCCGAGAAGTACAGCTGCTCTGAAAATAAAAAGAACATAAAAAGAGAACTCTGGAGGTGGGAAGAAGGAGTTTAGGTCCTAACATGAGATATAGAGTGTCCTCAGTTTCCATGACTTTGAACAGGTCATAAGTCTCTGGAAACCTATTTGCTTAAGAATGGCTGCTAGTTACACCCCTGCAGTATCTTTGAGGAGCATGATTAAGATACTCATCCTTACTATCAGAACAATAGCATTTCTCTCTATCACAGGAATTATGTGCAAAGAAAAAAGGCATGTTGATGATGATGAAGCAATCAGATTCTGCTGTAATCAGTACCTTAAATTGTATTTGGGATGGCTGATGCAGCCGGTGTAGAGGCAAGCAACAAAGACCTGTGAAAGACATTCTCTGCAGAAACTTACTTCTAAAGCTACTGTTGGTGTCCTCAGGCAGGAGGTTATCTGAGTCTCAGTCTCACACAACACATACTTGCAATGAGAGCCACCATAGCCCAGTGTTCTGTTGGCAAGTGTTTTTCTGACTTTCTATGAGCCCTTTTTGTTTCCAAAGTCCAAGCAGCCTAACTCCAGCTCTGCTGAGCTGTACTGCCACCCCCACAAAGCACCAGCTTCTTTTTGTGTCCCACTGCTGGCTGTGCAGCCAGAGGCTGGTTCAGAGCTGGGCACACAGAGAGTGCCTGGCAAGCCCCTGGGGCTGGGGTCACCTGGCAGCCTAAGGAGGATACAGACTTTTGTGCCTTCCATCTGACCTGTATCTCACTGAATATCATTGATACTCTCTTGTCATGTTTCTGGATTTCTAACTTTCAAGATGAAAGTCCAAAGGTAGTAAGGGAAGGTCCCTATAGCTCAGCAGCCCCAAAAATATATCACTGCCACTGCCTTTAGCAGGCTACAGGCTTGAGCTGGCTTTCCAAGGCCTTGGGATTGAGGCTTGGTAGGTTTGGTTTGAACTTGGCTTGCCTGGATTTTTCTACCAGTTTGTTTAGATGTGACACCAATCATTCTATGTGGAAGGACTGCTATGCCTAATTAGCTTTATCTTCATTTATCTTTCAGTGGGAAACCATAGCTTTTCTACATACAGAGTGAAAAGTAACTCCTCTATGTAGAGGTAAATATTTCCCTTTACAGCATGATGGCAGTGTTAGGGCAGCACAGGAATGGTATGGCAGTGCTGAGAGCACAGGATGCAATACAGAGAACAGGCATGGGGGTGGTTAGAAAGGTCCCAGGGCAGCACTGGAGGTGTCAGGGATGCAGGTAGTTAGTAGTTAACAAATGGACACGTGGAGCTGGACAAAATCGTTTTTTTACAAAAAAAAAAAAAAAGCAAAAAAAAAAAAAAAAAAAAAAAAAAAAAAAAAAAAAAAAAAAAAGAAAAAGCATCTAATATTTGTAAAGCAGTTTACATACAAAATTTAGATGCAGTATGATGTTGCAAACATTAACTATGAACAAGGCATCAATCTGTGTCAGGAAACATAAAAACAGCTTAAAGTGAAGAAGAAACCATCAACATGATACTTGCCTGACAAAGGGGAAGAAACACCATCATCACCATCATTCCTCCCAGGACAGAATGTGGGGGCAATGAACCTTTATGCAACACTCTGCTCCCTGCATTCTTTGTGGGCAAAAATGGACCCTTTCCTTTTCTCTTTCTTCATTAATTAGACATAGCAATTCCTTTGATCATCCTGTTGAGATTGAAATTGTATCAACAATAAATTCTTGGCTTTACTCAAAAGGTGTGTTTCTTTTTTTGCATTATAAAGGTTTGAATTTAGCAGACAGACAAACAATTACAATGATGACATAAACTCTCTTTCTTTGGATGCCAGGCTTAGAATTGAGATCCAATTGCAACATCAGAGTAGAATCCACTCTCTTCTATCTTCCTTTTTTTTTTTCTTTTTTTTTTGGTTGTGACACAACTCTGCTACAAAAGTCTTTTGTCAAAAACTACAAGAGCTAAGCCTTCTTTTCACAGCATCAGTGTGGATACTTTCACATCAATAATCTAAATAGCAGCACTAATTCAGCACCAGACTAAGAGACTGCTGGGTTATTCTAATTTATTTAAAACTGAATTAAGGGAGATTTACTTCAGAACATAAGAGAAACCTTTATACAAAAAGAATAGTTGAGATTGGAACAGATTAGATGTGGAGGTTGAATAAAAGCTTTGTAATTTGAGCTTTTTTAATTACCAGTTAGCCAGGCAACTATGAATGAATAGCTCAAATGTAGTGAGGACCAATCTTGGGCAGTGGGATGGAATGGATGGCCTCTTCAATCCTCCTCCTGCTGTATTTCCTAAGATAATTCTATACTTACTGCATTAATATTTCCTAGTTCACTCATTTTCCTTTGTTGTTGTGCCTTGGACTAAGGCTAGAACTTTGTTTCTAGGTTTTTTGTTTTGGTTTTTTTTTGTTTGTTTTTTTTTTTTTTTTTTTGTTTTTGTTTTTTTTGTTTTTTGTTTTTTGTTTTTTGTTTGTTTTGTTTTGTTTTGTTTTGTTTTGTTTTTTTGTGGCACAGAATCCAGAAGAACATGCAAAACCACAGTGATGTACAGAGAAACCTTCTCACCCAGAGAAAGGCAGTGGCTGATGCTAATGCCTAAATCAGGCAACTACTCCTGGATGTATAATTTCTTCATTTTGTTTCATAGGACCTGATGGACTGTAGAATTTTTATGATTTCTTTGAGACTGTGAGCATCCTTGTAATGATGACACAGAGGAAGAATTGAGTTAGGAAGTTTCTTTGGCAGTGCATGTAGGGTTGACATTAACAGGGCAAGGTTATCTAGGTTGTAAGGACAGCTTATATCCCAGAAAGGTGTTTAGTTAATGACTGTTCAATGCAGGAGACACAGTGAAGGAACTGAAAAGGTTATTAGTTGAAAAGAGGACACAGACTGTGACCAGCAGCAGATAACTGAGAAAATATCAAGGGTCAGAATTCCCACTGCCCAATGTGCCATTCAGGACCCACCAGCCTGTAAAAGGGTCAGCCAGCACTTAACAATGCATGAGAGCAAACACCATGATCAGGGTCTCACAGGAAAGACCAAATATCTTACACAATATTAGAAGAGGCTTGTGGCCCTGCATGAGACAGATTATGGGGTATTTTGAGGGAATTGTAGGAATGTGAAGGCCTTACTTGGGATACTTAGGGGAAAGAGCAAAGGTAGTGGCAGGGATCAAGGTGGATTGGGGAAGAGCAGGCATGGAAAATTGAAGAGGACAGAATAAAAGAGGGCAAGTCACAGGTAAGCAGGTGCAGGCCAGGGTAGTTGTCCTGCACTTGACATCTCCTTTACACTCTATTTCTACCTATTTTCTGTGCAAGCAGGCTCTCCTGCTCTCTGCTCTGTGTGTGTGCAAGTGCATGATTGTGTGTGCAGGGGCACATGTTCTGCTGCTGAGCCTCAGGGCCACCTCCCAAATATAAGGCTAGCATCCAGACAGACCCAAGGACTGAGAGTTTGACAGCATGAATGGAAGAATTCTAGAGACAGATCAAGTACATTTAGGATTTAACTCTACTGGTGAAACTGCAAAAAACAGTCATAAAATGTCTGCACATCCAATAGGCCTCACATTAGTCTTTTTCTGCACTGAATATAAGCACCAATGTAGTCAAAATACAGTATACAAAGCAGCTTGTAGAATATTACTAAAATTACACATAAATCAATAGGAAAATGTTATATACTTCAGGTTTATTGTAATAACTCCAGTGTCTCCAAAGACTCCACAGTGATCTGATTAAAAAAGATTTGAATCGTATAAGAAAATACTTAAAATAAGCTCAGTAAAGGCAGCAGATTGTTACCTAGACAACTTGACTCATCTGTGGTGCTAAAACCAAACATTCAATCTATCACAGCTGGGAGAGGTGTGACCAGCATAAATTCTTAGGGCCTTCTTTTAAAATTGACAGTAAAAATGTAGGTTCTAGGTTACAAACATGAAAACATGCAAGATGCGTCTAACCAGTGGATAAATAAAGAAGAACTTTTTAAATTTTATTTATAGACTGTTGAATTCATATTTAGGATTTTTTAATATTCTATAAATTATATTTCCCTACTACAACACCCTTGTTTCCTATTATTTACAGTTATTTCCTAGGACAAGGAGAAACCCATAGCACCTTTTTTACAAGTTACATGCTATTTTGAAATCTAGTGTGTTAAAGTTTACTTTTCACGTAGATTAAAAAAGCCAAAAATTAGTGCGTGAAAGAAATACTCAAATACTCATGCAGGAACAAATGACTCCTGCAAACACAACATGTGCATTATAAGGTATGAGGGGTCCCTCTGCTGGGTTTTTATGTTATTCCAGTCCTGAGATACAATGCACACTGTAAAAGCTCACACTGCATAGCTCAAATTAGTTTTGAAGGAAGTGGCAAAGAAATTAACACTCCTGATAGTTCAGTTGTAGTAATTCTTAAACTGTGCACTGATAGACAAGACAATAAATGGTGTCACAGACATTTCTGAGGAAAATGAATCAACCAGAGTCGTGTACTTCTAAACTGCTGCAGAGGAAAAGTTGTACAAGTTGTAATACTCCCAAGCTATCATTTTCAAGAAATCCATGCTAGTTGAGCACTGAGGGTACACCAGTCAGAGATTCAGCATTTAGTTCTTCAGAATGTTATAAAAAACTACACCGAAAAACAGGCAGGTTGCAATGTCTCCTTTTAAACTACTCAATCCCAGGTGGAATTTTCAGCATTACAATGTGAAAGAATATGCAATTTTGAGAATAAAAGAAATATAAGATAAGCAAAGTAAGATAACATGGGTGTAGCAGGCTGCTCTGCCTACATGGAGGTAAAATAGCTTCAAAAATACCCTATTTGCAAAGGTGATAGATGGAGAATGGGGATCACACTGCTGTTGGTGTTGAAGAATGCTGAGCCCAGCCCAGCTCATTAATCCCAAATTTAGACATTCTAAGAAGAACAAGGTTTCCTGACAGAAGCTAGCACTGAGCAGGATGTGGCAGACAAAGTTCCTGACAAAGGAACCAACTTGTGATAGCATTGATAACTTATTGAAAGCCCCCAAGCAGACACAGCTTACCCAGCAATGTATGACAGATAAATAAATCACTTTATCCCTGAAAAGCCCAGCCCCACTTTTTCATGGCAGGGTCTTCTAACATACCCTTTCTTGGACTGTGTGTGGAATTTACTCCCTTGAGTGAGGATGCCCTTCAAGGGTTGTCCTAGAGTCTGAGTGACAGAGATTTGCCCACAGCCATTGGTATGGGTTACATGGGTATAAGTGACATCAATTTCTATTTAATAATTTTTTTAACATTTTTTTTAACAGATTTAACATCACTGCTTCAATACTTAGTACATTATAGTTAGTTTTAGCTACCTATACTGTGTAGTAAATTATGCTGATTAAGATCTTCCAGTCTATTTATTATCACCATCAATTTAAAACAATAAATTATGTTATTGATATAACATAATCCTGCAGGATTAAACAGTATAAAGGCTCGGTTACACCTATATAATACTTTAGATCTAAACCTTTGATTAAGAATGTGGCTAAGATTGAATTCAGCTGCACCTAGACTCCTATTTGTGAAGGAATTCAGAAAGCAAGGAGGTTCTTTCTGCACCCTGTAAACCAATAGGTTTACAAACTATGTCTGAAGATCCTGTTCTGGCCATGATAATGGGTAAAGGCAATCTGCACCAAAATTATTTTCTAAGTAGATTTGTAAAGGATTCTCCTGGCATAGTGCTACTCACAGGCTTGAAAATAGAAACAGAGATAATAGTTCATAATGCTATCAAATAGCCCATAATGGTATCAAACAAAGCCATTCTGCTGGGAATTGTGTCATAATGGGAGGCAAAGAAACATAACAGAAAGAATAAATAAAAGCAGTCAAGTACATAGGATTATTTATAAACAATAATTCAAGGAATTAACCAAACTAGAGACTCCAGAGGCCTGAGGGTGGAGGTGTCTCGTTTCAGTTGCTGGTGATGCTGTGTGGTGTCTAAGAGACACAAGGGCAGCACAGAATCATCTGCCTCCCTGCAGGGAGGGTCCACTGCTGCCACTGACAGCAGCCAAAAAACCACTTTGAACAGGAAAATGAAAAACAAAGGAACACAAAGAATTATCTCCTGTGTATATCTGAGCTCTTCCAGAGAGTGACAGTTGCTGAAGTGCTCCTCCACAAAACCTGCCTGACCTAGGGCAGGTCGTGTATTCCCAGTGACCTTTCCCTGCAGCAGGAACACCAGATTTCATCTGCACTTTTCAACATACTAGGCTGAGGTTTTCCCTTTGTACATCAGCTTGAGTTTAATTTTCCTCATTTTATTGTGTCATTTCATGGGTAACGTGTTCTCTTTTAGAAATAATTGCTGGTTTTCTTTGTGCTGCAACAAACATGATGAAATATCTTACAAGGTCTCATTTCCTGTTGGATGTTGAATGCTTTATTCATTTCAGCTTGCAAAACTTTCTGCAAGAGGGAAAAAGTGGAAAGAAGAGATGAACAGAAAACCTGGTAGATGCAAATGAAAAGCCCTCACTTAATATCTGAAGTTCAGACTTTAATGCCTTTTTATGGGGTTAATATGCCATGGTTCATGTGGGTAATAGGGTGATGAAGTCCTTGAAAAAATGTCATTTAAGCATAGTCTGTTGTTTAAAATGAACATTTTGCGTGGTTCATACTGA
Organism: Urocynchramus pylzowi; assembly: GCA_013397555.1. Taxonomy (NCBI): domain Eukaryota; kingdom Metazoa; phylum Chordata; class Aves; order Passeriformes; family Fringillidae; genus Urocynchramus; species Urocynchramus pylzowi. Next base: position 1,470,379 of record VZRH01000363.1, on the reverse strand, counting down.
GCAAGAAAATGTCCCCTATTCTGTTTTTACTTTTCAGCCTAGGGCAGCTGGAGAAAAGATTTCTATTTGATTTTGATTCTTTGTAGCAAAATAATAGCTTGGAGAATTCTACAGGCCAGTATATATCCCACTCAGGGTGTGCAGTACAGGACAATTTTAGAGAGTATGACACCCCTATTTCCTGAAGCATTTCACAAAAATGCCAAAGGGAACATCCTGCAGAAACTGTCTTGGCTGTTTGTTGGGCAGTTCCCATCTGGACTATTATCAGTGTACTTGCTGAGGTTTACTGTGAGTTACTTCTTTTCCCACATATGCATAATCTGAATTTTGCAATATTCAGAAAGACTATTTCACATGTGCTCAAATTTATGTCAGAATATATTCTTTATTATACCCATTCATAAATATTTATTTCTTTTTTTTTAAAAAATTACCAAACACCCAGTGCAAAACAGCTAAATAACTATTTAGTGCAATACAACAAAACCCCAACAATTAAACAACAAAAAACACCCGAATCAACCCCTATAAGACAGAAAAATAAGTTTTAAATACTGCTTTAGGGAAAAATATATTTGATCATTCTTATAGGTTATTGAATGCATATGGAATTTACAGCTATGTAGGACAGAGTGTTGGTATAATTTCCTAGACAGAGAAAGAAAATGTTCAGTTCTTGCCCTTTTAGGGTTAAAAATGTCAAGTAAGAGCAGGAGACTCTCTTTGCCATAATAAACCATCCCCTGATGGGGTTTGCTTATTGTTGCTGCTCCAGCATGGCAAACAAACACAGCTTTGAGGCAGGCTGGGTCCTCAGCTGCCTGTAACACCTTTCTGGCTCCTGTGAATACAGTTTCTTCAAATAGGAACAAGAGTACAGAAACAGGAAGGGAAATGGTGTTGCCTCATCCCAACACAGATCCACTTCTTGTCCCAACATGGTCAGGGCATGCACTAAGAGATAATAACAAATAATTTCTGTGAGGTGTCTGAACACAGCCTAAGAGAAACAAGAGCACAAGTTCCATGGAAAATGTATTCACTTGAAATATAAAATAGGCCTTGTAAATATTAAAGCACTCATTTATTTGTGGAAATTCAGTCTTGTAGTCCTAGTTAATCTGAGGACATTTATTGAAATACATGGGACATTATAATCTTTTTAATTAAATATAGGAATACTCCATCATGGTGAGATTCAAACTCTAATTCACTAGATCCAAATATAAAAGAAAATTATTTCCTGACTGAAATGATTGTGCACTCACCTGGAATGCACATTCCACATTTACCATATTCAGAGAAGGGAAAACAGCTGTTACACAAAAGGACATAACACTCAGAGTAAATATTGGGAGCTGCAAGATGAAACAAGTATGAAGATGAATCATCAGGAATGTTTTGCTGAGCCTTTGAAGTTGTATTCCCATTTATCTAGAGCACTCAAATGGCAAAAAGCACAATGACCATGTGATAATTTCAGACTGGCAAGTTGCATTCAAAGTTAAAATGTTTGATCTTATATTTTGTAGCTCTCTCTGGTTACACTGTTGGGCTTGTAGATTTTTTTTTTTTTCTAAAATTTCTTTCTCATTGTAACTCATTCAACTAATTTTAATATCTTAGCAAGGCTTTTGACATGGTCTTCCAATGTAGCCTTTAATCAAACTGGTGAAATACAATTTCAATTCATGGGCTATGAGTGGAAAATTGACTGGGCAGGGAACAGGTTGCAATCAACAGCATAGAGGGCAGTGAATTCCCAACACTGATCCTCAGGAGTCATGGGATTAAAGAATTGTGGAATCATTTGGTTTGGAAAAAGACACACACAACCAGCCACTGATCCAGCACACTGCCTGCTTCCTCAGCCCCAGCTGAGGGGCAGCAGCCTTTGCTGGGGTCAGTGCTTCCAGAGTCATTTTTAATGACTCAAACAATGCAAGTGAATATACTCACAGCAGGTTTGTAGAGAATATCAAAGTGGAGGGAAGGGGCCAGGACACTGGAAGGTGACAGACTTGTATTCAGAGGAATTCCAAAGGACTAAGGGTATGGACTGATGTCAAGCTCAACAAAGGGAAATGGAAAATCCTTGTACTTGGGATGGAATAACCACACTCAACTGCCCATGCTGAGTGCTAGCAGCTAGAAAGGAGCTATACAAAACATACCTGTGTCCTGGGGGGCATGAAAATGAGTCAAAACTGCCCCCTTCCAATGGAAAACATCCTGGCCTCTATTAGCAAGGGCTGGCAAGCAGAGCCAATTAAATATTTATTCTCTTTAATTTGGCATTTGTGAGAACTCACCTGGAGTTCTGTGTCCAGCACAATAAAGGATATTGTCATACCAGAACAAATTCAGCACAAGGGTCACCCAGAGGATTAGGGGGCTGGAGCACAAGATGAGTAGAGGCTGAGAGAGCTGGCTTGTAAACCTGAAAAAATGAAAATCTAAAGGGAGGTCTACAGCTGCTTAAAGAGAGGGTACAGAGAAGAGAGACCCAGACTCCTCCTGGAGGTACAAGAGATGAAACTGCCAATGGACACATATGGCAAGAAAGGGAACTCTGACTAGTATGGAAAAAAATATTCACAATGAGAGTAAGCAAAATAATGTCCAGAGAGACTCCATCTCTTCATACTGGACATGTTAAAATCTCAGCTGGACATACCACTGTGGAACCTGCCCTAAGGCTGGCCCCACTTTGAGCAGGAAGTTGGACCAGAAAACTTGCAGAGGTCTTTTCTCAACTATTTTATTAAGACAGATTCCTCAATATGCAAATTTATTCCATTCATTCTAGAATGAAGTGACTTATCCTAAGTCTCTCTTTCTTCATGGCCTGCCATTATAGAAAATATGTAATTATATAACTGCTATCTCGTAGATGGCTAGTATCACATGAAATAAATTCAACCTTTACTACTTTTTATCCATGAAATTTCTCATTAAAAAAAATACTCTACACAATTAGTGTGTTGGTTATTTAACACCCAGAACAATCATTAATTTAAACCAGAAATTCTTGAGAAAAACAAACTAAACCTTATATGAGAAGATTGAGGATTAGATTGAGGATTAAGAAAGTGAAGTAGAAATAATTCTATAGAAATATATTTTCTTGTATACAAATTCCATTTCAGATATTCAAATACATAGGCCAATAAAAATCATGAAGCTACACTCCTTAGTTTATATATCAGAAATTACAAATATACTACAGAACCACTCAGTGATTTCTTTAAACACCTAAGCTTTTGAAAAGATCCATTATGAGTTGGCTTTGGCTAAAAACCTCAAAGATTTGCCAGCTGAGATAGATCAAAGAAAATGATGCTGATCTATTTGAGAATAATAAATTCATTTAATGTGTTCAGGTAATTATTTTTTAGCAGCTACATAAGATACTTTAAGCAGACTGATATAATTTATACATTAGTGAGGTTGGATCCTAGCCCAAAGCTACAATTTTAGTTGTCAGTTTTCAGTTTAGACAGTGTTTTCAGTTGTAAGCCTGAGCTATTCATTGTAGATTCCTTTTATATTGATAAACAACTAGAAATTTCTAGACAATTACTCTGAGAAAGTGTCTAAGTGCCAATAAATCACGTTCTGGAGTTGCCTATTTACCTTCATTGATTGTTAAAAAACCCCAGATGACCAACTCAGAGTAAGGGCATATTGATGTTTTGGGTCAGGATTGTGTTTCCAAGGCAAATCTCAGATCGTGAGTGGGGGCACTGCCTTCATCTGCAACCAGAAGATGCATGCCTGGATCTCAACTGAATATTTCTACTGAGACTAGAGTTAAACACAAATAACCACTACAAAACTTGGATAGTTTATCAGAACTCCACTCCTCAGAATCAACTGTTTGGGGTCTATGGATTCATTCCTATTGCTTGCATCATTTTCTAATGATGACATGGTCCATAATCGAAATTTAGACCTGCATGTTTAACAAAGACTAATTTCATTTTAGATAGCCAGTCATTAACAACTCATTCATGTTAAAGACTACTCATTTATGCCACCATGAAGTACAGCTTATCTTGCAGTTTTCAGAACAAGGTGTCACTGAAGCTCTCAATTGATTTTGTGGTTTAGAAGTTGTCTTCACTTATTGACTCCTTTTATTTACTTAAAAGAGGAACAATGACATAAAAAGTTCGATCTGTAAATATTTAAATCTTCACAGTGGTCTTCTACTGACATTTGGAAGGTCCCTATGAATGTCATGTTAATGAGAGGTTTAAGAGACAATTGCTTCCCTGAGGGCCTTTGGGATAGGAGCACTTTTTACTTTTTTTCTTCTCAACAATTCTGAGTTGTCTCATCACCTGCTTTACAAAGAATTTGAAAAGAAACCCTCCTACAATAGACAATGCTGAAGTCTATGATCTTCTGTAGCTCCTCGTGTTCCTCTGTGAGATCTTGTCTTGTAGGCATGATAATAAATCTAATGAACTATCTGACTGGTGATTCAGCTTCACTTCAGGGAGAACAAGTCAATCAGGTCTACCAGACTTGAAACAGTTTCAAAATTCACAGACTCCTGCTATACAATTAAGATGAAATTGAATGGTAAGTAAAAGGATTGAATTAAAAAAAAAAACAAAAAAAACAAAAAAAACCCAACAAACCCCACCCAAACTACTGGAAATTTCACTGACCAATCACTAGGATCAGATGGGGTATAACTCAATGGACTTAATAATTTGTTTCCATATTATTTTGTTGTATTTATGTATTTCCTCTATTTTATTTGTTGCTGTTTGCTACATTTTTTACAAGGTTTGTTTACTTTGTGGCATTCCTTTTACCTTCACTGTATCAAATTTGTAAAATAAAACAAAATAACTCCACTTAACAAAGACATATCCGGTTTTGCCAGGCAACATTATCATTTTAACATGGCATTACATCATTTAAAAATGTACTTTTTGCTGCTTTTAGTATCCACTGGCAAGTATAGGCAGCAATGGTACTAGACATTGCAAGAGTTTTTCTGTCAAGCTACACAGGCCAGTGAGATGGCTGTGCAAAATTCTGTGCCTTACACTGAAGCAAACCCCAAATGACACACGTTTTCAACTCAGTTATATATCAGGAATATGAAGAATAGCCATTAATTCCAACTTGTCAGATCTCCCAAGATCCACAAGTGACAAACACATCAGTCCTACATGAGAGATGGCATTTTGGAAGGCAGCCTTGAAATCAGGTTTGAGATGATCAGTAGAAGTTATGAGTACTTTGTAAAGTCACTCCTTGACACTACTCAAAATATATTCTCTGGGGTCTTGAATCCCTCACAGACAAAATTAGGCAGCTAGCCTAAGGCTTTCAAGACTTTTTCCCAGTGCTACCTACTGAACTTAGAATATAGCAAGGAAATTGGAAATTATTTAGACATTAGGAGGAATTTTTTCATAGAAAAGGTAACTAGACATTGGAATGAGCTGCCCAAGGAGTTGGTGGAGACACCATCACTGGAAGTATTTAAGGAAAGACTTAAATATGGTCTGGTTGACACAGTGGTGTTGGGTCATAGATTGGACTCAATGAGCTCAGAGGTCTTTTCCAGCCTAGTTGATTCTGTGAAATGGGCAGGGGCACACTAGAAGGAAAGGAAAGTAAATGTGTCAGACTTTCTCCAAATGTAGAGTCATGAAGTGTGGAGAAGCATGAAATTCCCCAAGTCTCACTGTTGCATCATCATCAGAGATGTTCCATTTATTGCCAGGAAAGCCATTAAAGAAATTCTGTGAATTAAAAAAAAAAAAACCAACCAAAAAAACCCCCCAAAAAACAACAAAAAAAAAAAACCCTCAACCTGTAACTGGCAAGAATGTACTGTAGAAACAATTGTCCATTTCATCAAATGAAACTATAAAACAAAACAAAAATTGAGTTGGCCATTAAAAAGATTCTGCAAATTATTGTAAAGTGAGGTGTTTAACTTATGGGAAGGGTGGAGAGTATTTTCCAGCTGCTGGTCAGAGTAAAGTGAAACAATTCAGTGCTACTCTGACCAAGAAATGTGGAAGCTAGGAATTGAACATTCTGATTTGCACAATAAAAAATGAGGTCTGTTAGGCAACTGGAACAATCTAAACCATAAGAAACTTGCTATTTTTCTACACAAATTTCTCAGTTATGTACACATAGGAAGATTGTATATAAGTATCCATGTCACACTATTGGCATTGCTTTCAAAGCCCATGGTAAAGAGAACCAAGTAGTTATTACAGACATAAGTTATTCTAGTCAGAAATAAGTGTTTAAAAAATGATAACCTTTCAAGTTCATTTACTGGTTTTCTTTTATCAACAATCAACTTAACAATCTTTAAGGTCTCATTTACCTCTGCAGTTAAAAAAAACCCAGTCACTATAAAAGTTTGGTTCAAAAAATTTCAACTGCTGTTTTCAGATCTTGTGGCAAATTACTTATTTTTTTCTATATAGTATAGTAAGTCAACATTGAAAATAATATTTTTATGTATGGATAAATATCCATATATATACACATTGGTTTAGAATATCTTGCAATTATATGTTCACCATTTAAAATATCTTCCTGAGTTCTGATAACAGCAAGAATGAAAATAAACATATCACATTTTATCTTAGATTATGAGATGGGCAAATCTGTAACTTTATGCTGTGAAATATTCTAGGATTTTGGGAGAATTGTATCTTTTGCTAACTATAAATCACAAAGCTTTAAAAATACCTAATAATTAAATGTTATTTCAAATAACTCTTCTAAAAAACATGAAAAAAAAGTGCTAGAAATTTAAACTTATTGCAAGCACTATTCACAAATACATGTTTCATACTTTCCAGTTTCTAGATTGTATGAAAATCCAGATATAGCTTTCTAAGACCAGACTTTATAAAATGCCTATGCCATGATGATGCATTTTCCTATAATACCCTGTTAAAAAAAAAAAAAAAAGAGAAAATAAGACTATAATTGTTACTGCAAGTCAGGACAGAGCTTCTTATGACTGACAAATCTAAAAGATTGAGTGGCTTGTACAACTCTTCTAAATGTCCATTTCTGGGAACTGAAAAAAAATTGGCTTCATTCTTTCCATGTATTGCCTCTTCTTCCCATTCATTTTGCACTGAAGTTAAGCTTTCCTAAAGCAAATTACAGAGTGCAATTTCCCATATGCAGCAATTAAAAAATTATCTTCTATAATTTTACCACCTAAAAATGATTAAAAACATTAATGTTTATGAAAACTCTCATTAATTCAGTCTTTTTATGCTATCAGTAGATAGAGGTAGTCCAAAATCCTTTTATCAAAAATTCCAAAACTACTGTGATCCTCTTAGCACAGCGTGAAAAATCTGTTTTATTATAGAAATGTCTCTGCCTTGTGTACATCACTCCTCAATTTAAGCATACCTGCACAAGTGCCATAAGCCTAAAATATTTTATTACAAATGAGGCTGGCAGCACCTGGATTATGAGGCTGCCCTTTATTAAGCAGAGGAGAGTTTTGACCTTAGGTCTCCTACATCAGGTTGCAGGTTTATTTGCCAGGCTTCACACAAATGTGGGTGACTTGCTATGAATTTTTAATGAAATGAGTAATCCTAAATTTTCCCAAAAACCAAAATGAAGGTGCTTAATCTCTGGAGGCTTCCAATTACACTGTACAGCAGCATCTGTTTTTTTACCACCCACTCAGCTACTTTATCAAAGCTACAGATAAGAATAGAAAATTGAAGCCAAAGTCACTGTAGCAGAAAGCACCTCAGATGTTTCCATAGTAATCTGTTATGTTTTTATAGATTTAACAATCCTCATTTCTGGAGTAGTACTTCATAAACAAGGACATTAAATTGCCACTGGAAAAAATCTCTTCATTTTAGATTGTATAATCCATTCTTCATTGTTTTCCCCCTTTCTTTTTTAATCCTGAAGCATTTCCATGCAGTAATTAATAATAAACAACGAGCTGTAGAAAGGCTGAAAGTGCCCTGTATATTTATAATTTCATCGACTTTTTAAATGTCAGAAGTTTTTTAATGACATTTTCTTGCAGGTAGTTGGTGGAATCTGGTGAATAAAGGAGTTTATTCAAGATACAGGTTAATGCACACTGGCCAGCTATTACAGTGCACATTATATATATATTTGTAAGGGAAAAAGAAGTAGCTATAACATTAGGCAGTAATGTTATAAGAAGGATTACTTTGGAACAATTCCGAAAAGGACTGAATACTGAAGTCCTACATCATACACTTTTGCTCAAGACTTCAGTTCTGGAAGCCTTAGAGATGCTTGAATTTATCAGGACTTCAACTCTTTGAATTTGTTTATTCAAGCCATGTAACATTCTTCCCCTGCACGCTACTGAGCCTGACCAACATTGATCTCACATTTAAGCACAGCACAGATCCTGGGTCTGAAACCCTCAAGGGAGACAGTCTAGTATTTCAACACAAAACAACACAACTCTGCTTTAGTGGGAAGACAGAATGGATCAGCTCGAGAGAGGAGTCAATGAAGTTTAGTTTTAAGGCATATCTGGGGAAGAACAGCAGTTCTTCTTCCTCTTTGTGTAACAAATGAAACACATATGGCACTGGAAGGCTGTGCAGCTCTCACATTGCCTGTACTGCCTCAGCAGGCAGTCTAGGCAGGCACAAGGTTTAACTAAAATGTTAACACCAGTAGGATGGCTATTATGTTCATTCCTAGTTGGTGCAACCTTCCTTAAATCTCCAGGTGATAATTTATCCTAAACTGAAGGATGCCACCTATGCTTCTGACTGCTTTTATCCTACACTGTAAAGCAAAATAATTCGGTTTGTTTCCAAAAATATTGCCCTTGTATTCAATCACAGACTGACAGAATGATTGAGATTGGAAGGGAATCTCTGGACATCACCTGGTCCACTACCCATGGCAGGGAACACTACACATGGCAGCAGACACTACCCATGGCAAGGAAGAAAGAACAAATTCCCTTTTTAGCTCAGTCTCTCACTGTATCTGGTGTTCCAGATCTGTTTATAGCAGCTGACTTTTCCAAGTACAGTTTCCAGAACCTTTGTGCCTAGCTCAGGAGCCCAGAGTCCACATTAGGAAATATGTAAAGATAAAGAATATGATGAGGCTTAAGAAGATTCTAGAGAGCTGAAAATGGGTAGAGTTTTGCTATAATTAGATTTCCTTTTTGTTGTACTCTTTCTTCTGTTATTGGCCTTTCTACTTCTTCATTAATTCTTTCCCAAAACAGGAATTTCATCTGCCAATCAAAAAGCACGTATTTTTCTGATAAGAATTTGAGCATTTCCACCATTTTTATAATCTATTACATCACTACAGATTTTTGTGCATCCTTTCATAAATATACTTCTGTGTTAAAAGCATAAATGTCTGCTTTTAATTTATGCTTTTAACACAGAAGTACATTTTTTTTAAATTGCATTGACCTTTAAATAAGTGCGAAATCCTGTGGAATTTAATGGGAATTAAACTGAATTTCGAGGCTTTTCATTTTAAATTTTGAATGATAAACTATCACACTTTAGGGAACAACTGGACTATATATCTAATTAACAGACTTTTCAGAAAGTCTGTATTTTTGTATTATTTTCTGACAGAAAATAAATTTTAAAAGTCTAAATTTTAAAAAAAGTCTAAATTTTTGTATTATTTTCTGACAGAACTGAGTTAATTAATAAAAATTAAATGCTAGNTTTTTGTGTTATTTTCTGACAGAACTGAGTTAATTAATAAAAATTAAATGCTAGCAAGGCCTGTATTCATGCACAACATGAATACATGAAACAGGGTAAATTTAGAGAAAGTTTTAACAAAAGATAACCTTAAAAAGGTTAATGCAAAGTTAAAAGATGTGTGGCAATGATTTTGAAAATAATTGATGATTTTTTTAAGTCATAACNATTTTTTTTAAATTGCATTGACCTTTAAATAAGTGCGAAATCCTGTGGAATTTAATGGGAATTAAACTGAATTTCGAGGCTTTTCATTTTAAATTTTGAATGATAAACTNTTTTTAAGTCATAACTATTTAAAGTATGATTTTCAGGGACTGGATGATCACTACTTTCAGGAAGCCAGGCCTTTTGACAGTGCCTTGGTCTGGATGCCAAAAAAATGACATCATAATGTTTCATATTACAATATTGGTGAAAGAGATTATATAAACTACAAAGTACTTCCAAACATGAGCTCAGGAATTTCTCACACAGACCTCTGTCTATGCATGAAATATTGTACACAGAAAAAAATTGAATGAGAATATTAAAACAGATGCATAAACCTCAGGAATAGAAAGCAGGGATCGTTAAATCCTATGGAAGGAAATGATACCAAAAGTAGTAAGGATTAATCATTTTCAAATGAGTTCAGGCCTCACCACAATGTTTAAACAATCTGATCATTTGTTCAATTATTTTAATTAGGCAGTGAAGTGGTTGTGAGAACTTTTGAAAATGAGGCAGCTCCTTTTTACTGTAATTTTCTGGCTTTCAAATCAGGATTCAATCTGGCTGTGTTAAAACTTTCTGAAGAATGTTTACACAAGCTCACAAAAGTGTGGAAAAAAAATATGCAGGAACTTCTATATTCACCAAATCCAGCTTCCAGCTCTGGCACACACTGGATTTCATTACATTTTCATCAATTTATAAAGGTCATATGTTAATGCAAAATATAATTTATTACTACTTAGAAATTTGTTCCAGAATCCAAGAGGTTGTAAAATGCCAATTAAATATTGTTAGGATTAAAATGGTCCCTGTACAGTAGAGTGTCTCTCAAAACAGCTGTGCTAAGCACTCTGGAGGGCCTGGCCCTAGTGAAATCTGGAAGCCACCAAATACAAAGGCACAAGATCCCTGGAGTGATGTGTTGTCATGGCTGTCACTCTCCACAACCTACTCCTGCCACTCAGTTGTGCCACACACTCAGAGCTTCAGTATTCAAACAATACCTTCCTTTGAAGCAAATTGAACACGGGTATGTAATCACAATTTAATCATATTTGCCTTTTCTTCAAAAATGTAGTGAAATGTGCTGAAACAAGACAATACTGACAATCAAATAAAATATTCCCAAATCATCATAATCATAAAGTCAGGTTATTAAATCACCATTGGTCTTCTACATTCACCCTTTGGACTCTTGTATGCCTCATGTTCTAATAGTCATAATTGATAACTTAATAATAATCAATAACATAATATAATCAATAGTCATAACTGATAATTTGACTTTCACTGAAGTTAAAAAGTAACTCAATTTAATAGAGTTTGCTTTGGTTTTTTTTAAGCAACCTGAATTTCTTATCCATCATTTCTTATCATCCAAGTTCAGGTACCAATAGCAGTGACAAAATACTAGTATTCTCTCCCCTTTCTGGTAAATATTTTAGTTTTAGGATTTGTCATTCTAAGTTATGATGAATTTGCAAGACAACTTCCTTGTGAAGACTAAAAATGGAAATAAATATTGTGTAAACATGGTTTAGATCATGCTGCAGCCTTCTCCACTAGGAATGGTAGGAATGATTACAGGTTGATATGACAGGAAAGATATGATAATGGTAGGAAAGATATGATTATCACAGGAAAGAGTCTGTCCATGCTCCCATTGCTGAGTCTCCAGAGACTGTGCTGTTCCTGGCTCTGCTACTAACACAAGCTCTCACTTAGGCTTTTCTGTTTTACTCTCTAATAATATTCAGGTTTCTTTCTGCAGACAGAAAGCCTTCTGTTAAATTTCCCAATGCACACTCTTCTAGAGATAAGAATTAAAGTAATAAAGAAAAGTGATTGCACGAAGGTCACCAAAATACAAAGTCTGAATGTCCAGATTTTCCAAGTTCCATTTTGGTGCCTTAAAGACAATTTATAACCTATATCTTTATGAGGCCTAACAAAGGTTAATAATTTCCTCACTATCAATCTTCTTGAACTAGTGAAAGCAATTTTTTTTTCTTGAGAGCTATGATGCTATCATTTCAGTTACAGGTCTTTACTTTGAAATTCAAAATGGTAAAGTCAGATGCTTAATTCCCAAGCTTGAATTCCTTTTTCTGAAGAGCAGGAAATTGCCTTCTTTCAGATGTCACTTTCACTTTCTGCAGTCATGTTTCACACAGTAAGGTGTGCCTTTCCAAAAAAAGCTAAAAAAAAAAAAATAGGTGGGGCAGAGTAGGTACACACCTTCCACACACATTAATCCCAAACAGAATGGGATCTCCTGGCATAAGGAGTTTTTATAGTTCCATAGTGAAACTGACACTATTCCATTGCCTGGTTTTTGGAAAATGAGCTATTGTTTCCTCTGTCAAACCAGCAGAAAGAGGCTAATACACAATAAAGAATTTGGTTCTTATGATCAATAAATTTACTATGAAATATTTTTCATTATTTAATTATTTTAAAAGTTTGTTTGTAAATGCTTTAAAGAGAAACACACAGAGCAGAAGTTTTACCACATCACTGCTGAGAAACTTATAAGAGGAATACCACAATACAGGAACAAAATATTAAAGCAAAAAAGCTAAAAGTATTTCAGGTACCAGCCCCAGCCACTAATGTTGTTCCAGTGCACAAAAGGAAATTATATTATCCTGAAATGTGAAGCCTAATTTTGAAAGCCAAGCTGGGTGGAAAAATGAAGTGGCAGATTTCCAAACACAGACATTTGTCAGTCATCTTTTAGGCCAAAAAAAGTCTGTCATTTTAACAACACACAAGCAGCATTTATGCTGTTAAGATAGTCTAATTTTAAAGGTAAATACATTTAAAAAAAAAATCTGTCAGTGAAAGATTTTCAAATAATGTTATTTACATCGCTATAAAAATGTATTGTTTCCTCTGTTCATTTTTTTGAGGTTATTTTTTCTTCAAGAGAACATATTTGAATCCTGACATTAACAGATGAACATATTTGAATCCTGACATTACAGACTCTCACAGAACTGGAGGCTCACAATATGGTTATTTCATCAGTCATCTGAGAAAGGACCTCTACTAGCACATACAATATAAAGATAAACCTTTTGAAAGCTGATGTGTTTTAGCTGTAGCCCCACCACACTCCTTCCCTGAATCCACTCTCAAATGGTTGAACCCCATTTTATTGGAGGTACAATAAAATTCTAGAAAGAGCAGTTACGATTTTGTCACAGAATACTACACACTAATCCTGGCTACAAATGAATCCCTAAGATTTAGGTCCACATCTGCAGCATCAAGTTAGGTAGTCAGAGGGCTCACACTGAAAGGTGTGATCACACTGAAATGGCAATCAAGTCTGAAAATATTCCAGGCCCCAGCACTGATGCCCACTTTGCCCTGTTACCACTGCCCTCTATCCAATCCTGACATGGAACTGTGCTAAGACAGCAGAATCCTCAATTTTACCCTTCCCTAGTGGCTGCAGGTACCTTATGGTAAATATTCAAGTCCTGTATCCAGAGTCTACTGCTGAAAAGATGTTCATGAGACATCTCCAAGACAAGATAAAATGAGGCCTGTTTTACCACACACACATATAGTTATTCTCAGACAAGTGGCAGAAGTTGCCCTTAATCCCAGCTGCTAGGTTCATCACAGTTCCTGATGATTTATAAATGGCACATGGAGAATTGACATCCACTAGAATTATTAAAGTAAAATTATTGAAATGGGTAGATATTCTGTAAAGGGGCAAACTGACAAAATACTACAGATGAAAGTTACAAATATGATCTTTATGTGATTTCCAGAAGCTGGATGTTAGGTATCTAAGGACTTCTAAAATTACAAGCAAATCCTTCCAGGAAGGGCTTCAAAAACCTGGTGTGATCCCCTTTCTGTCAGCAAGTGATGCAGTGCTTAACATTTGGCCAAACTATCACAGAGAAACTTCAGGCAGTAAGATGAAGGAGCTCAGATAGGTATGAAATAAAAAGAACAGTACAGTTGGATGCTAGGCCTGCTTTGAGTTTTAATGGGATTTAAAACTCCCAGGGAGAAAACGTAATGAAATTTCATTGTTTTTACTATTATTCTTATTACTACTACTATCACTGCCACTACATTTTCTGATTTTGTAGAGATTAGTTCTCTTGGAAGTTAATTCTCTTCAGTATCTCAAACCTTCAGTAAAATAAAATTTTCTGCAGATTACTTCATAGTATTTGGTGCAACTTCTGGAATTAACATGTCTGTATGTACATACATGTGACACGTAATATGTGTGTGCATATGAGTTTGTATTTTATATTCTAAAGTAAATATAATAGTTATAGAACTATAAACTAAGAAGTTCACACAGAAAGAGTACAGTTAAGCTTTTTTAATGTTCAATTACTACAAGTATAAACCACATGGAGTAAGTTATATGAAATTCTACATTCATACTGTAAATACAGAAGACAATACTACTCATATAAAAGAACAGTGTACCCTGTATTTTAACACCTGCATGTGAATGTTTACAAACTGTTAGCAATAAAGTTGTTGTAAAATCAAGTAAGATAAAAATGAACATTTTGTTCTCCAGACTTTAGGGTCTTTTCTGTTTAAGTAAAATCTTCAAAACATGCCACCCACATACAGCCTCTCTGTTGCCTGGAAATCGACACACCTGAAAGGATGGAATACTGAAAGAAGATAGTTTCACTCTGCATCATCTACTGAGAGTAGGTGGTCAGAAATTAATATAAGTGGAAGACTATTTAAAAGGGACTCAGCTGACAGAATGGTACCCCAGGAGCCCTACAGAAGTGCACAATCAGGAGCTGAGTATTATCCACAAGGTAGGCTTCTTTGATTTTGTTACTGCTTTTTCTAGATGAGATTTATTTATTCATTTCATTTCTTCCTCCTTTTTACTTTACTACTGTAATGCAAAATGAGTTTATGAAATACAGTTCAATTAAAATATAACCTTATATTCGGAAGAAACTGTTCTAAATCATGTTATGAATTTGAGGTGGCAAAGTTACAGTTTAATACGAATTACAGCAAACCACTGGAAACTGGAATAACTCATTTTTAATTCATCAATGAGTACAAAATAGTTTATATTTAGTCGAATTTACTACAGTAAATAATTCCAGTTTTCTAAATACAGTATGTATTTATGAAAATAAGTATTTCAGAAAAACAGAAATAGATAAAAAAACCCCACATATGCAACCCTTAACCTATTATATAAATATAATTATATATAATATATAAAATTATAAATAAATATATATAATTATATATATATATATATATATAGTATTTTTAAAAGGGTGTCTTCATACAACTTTTTTCTATTTACTCATTGGATAAATGTATTTACCTTTCAAATGTCCCACCATAAGATCTGAACTTGTTAGGTCTATCACAGAACATCTGTAAATACAGAGCACAATGAACAAGCAGGAGCTTGTTAAAAGCTCCTTAAAACTGATTTTATTAAGCCTCCTATCTTCTTCTCCTAGTTCCAGAACCTGAAGATGTATGGCCCTGGGAGCTGCTTCTTCCTCTTAACTGCCTGCCTTATTGCTGCATCCCTTGGTAACCCCCAACACAACAGCCACCAGTGCTTCCAAAGCGTGCCGTGGAGTGAGGTTTTACAGAAGATTGAGCAACTGGTAAGTCAAAGAATAAAACACTGCCACAACCTATGGATGTTGTTTTCTATCTTTCTTCAGTTTAGGTGTAAGGAATTCTCAGATGTGTAACTGCCAGATTAAATTTTTTTTTCCCCACATAATTAAAAAGTTATGAGTCAGATGTTCCTTCTCGCCAAAACCAAAAATCTTAAATTTAGATATTTTAGTTTGCACCCATCCTGTTGAATATATGACATTTGTCTGCCTTCCCAAGAAGAGAGCAGAGTCATCTGGGAGTCCTTCTAATTGGCCTCCACTGAAACTGTAACTCCATCACATACTTTACCATGACACAATTTCACTGAAAGAAAAAGACATCCACAGTCGCAAAGTTTCTGGTACAAAAGACTCTCTGAAGCTCTTTTGAAATCAGTAATATGGAAAGTTTCCTTTCCCACTTTGGCTTCTTTTGTGGACTGGCCTTTCCTCACCTCTGTACATATTGACATTCCTGGAAAAGTTGAAAAAAAAATTGAAACAAGCAGCTATTTTTCCCATTTCAGACAAGCTTGGGAAGCAAATGAATCTTCAAACTCATGAGATATAATGTCAGTGTTGTCAGTTTTACACTTCATTGTTAAAAAACCAACTGAGAAGTGAATTCTATGAATTTTTTACATAATAAACCTGTTTTGACACATGCTTATAGTTTTTACTATTTGTTTTCTTTAAGAACAAAAGAGGCTTTTCCTTGGAGTGTGAGGAAGTGAGCAATGAAGATTTGTGTTTCCCTGAGCAGATGCTGAAAGCAGTAAGTAGAAAAACTACTTGAGATTATCTCACTGTAGTAGCTCTACCCCACATAGCCTATGCATCTTGTCATGAGACTTCTACATTAGAATTGTACCACGTTGTATTACAGGCTTAAATGATAATTCTGACTGTTGACTTTTCAGTCTAAATTATTTCCTGGAGAGCTATTTATGGAAATCACCATTTTCTTCCTTCTCCCACTATTTAAGTCACAATGCCACTTTTACAAGGAAAGAGTTAGATTTTTCTTCTTAGTCCTGCTGTTTAAAGGGGAAAAAGTAGTTGGAATAAGTCTGGTAGCCTGGAAACCACCAGAACAGCATGCTGGCCTCAGTTTCAGTCAGAAGCAGATCCCATAAAGGCAGTGCAGAGGTAATTCCATGTACTACTCGGCACATACATCACTTCATGGGTACAGCTCACTTTGCATCCAGATCTGCAATGCCACAAGATAAGACACTGCACCCCAGCAATTCATTCTGCATGTTTCCAGCTCATCTCTTCAATGGATCCTCTAAAATGCACCCAGGGAACAAAAGGACAAAGGATGGCAATATTGGCTTCTCCTGTATTTCATCTTCTCCAAGGTAGAGGGAGCTGCCCTTCATCAGATAGGGGCTGTGCTTGGGAGGAAAGCCCTGCACAGTCTGATGTCTTGGGCCTGAATTCAAAAGATCTGATTTTGCTTCTTGGCCTTTTATTGACTATTGTCTATGCATTGTAAATATCAAATTATATAAATGCAGCCCAAAACTGCAAGATAGACTAAATTTACCAAGTAGGGGTCCTCCTTATGAAAGCAACTTGAATTGAAGCAACTCATGAATTGCAACTGGAAGTTTAACATACAATTCCTGATTTTCAAACAAATGCCATCTTTGCAATGCATATTACTAGCTAGAATTTTTGTACTGAAAAATTTAGAAAAGCACAGGAAAGTGGCGAAAAGTGTTTAACAACTTATGATAATTGGACTCAGGTAATTGAAAAATTAACTGATGTTTAAGGGCAGACTTCAGAACCTGAATTTGTTTACACTTTTTTTTGTCATCACAGGTTAAATATGATAATACAGCCATTATTCATATAGTGCATGAAATTGCTGAATTTTTCAAGAGAGCAGACACTCCTTTTCAAGAT
The DNA here is from genome assembly GCA_013397555.1 of Urocynchramus pylzowi. Taxonomy (NCBI): domain Eukaryota; kingdom Metazoa; phylum Chordata; class Aves; order Passeriformes; family Fringillidae; genus Urocynchramus; species Urocynchramus pylzowi. Next base: position 1,452,822 of record VZRH01000363.1, on the reverse strand, counting down.
AAGGACACTTTTCTAAGAGAAATGTATAAGGCTCATGCTCAGCTCAAGACATGTGTAAGTACAATTTATTTGTTTATATGGCATGATATTCTAGTCAGGTATTCATGGTGAATAAAACTGATAATATGTATGTTGAAAATGCAGTAGAAAACTTAAAACACTACATTTTCAAATAATGATACCTAAATCATATGTCTGAAAATAAAGATAGGCATCTTTCAACTCTTCTACTGACATGTATGATACAGGTAATTTTAAATTCACACATTTTATTTATGGGCTTATTTAAAGATGTGATGCCTAAAACCCAGTATTTCACTTTCTTCTCCTTAAAGACTGCACTAGTTCTAATCAGAAGTACTTAATATTTCAACTAAATATCAATTTCATGTGTTTTTCTTCAAGTACATATGACTTCTGTCAAGACAAGCTAACATAAAGAATTACATGCAAGTTGTAGGAAAAAATCTTAGGTCTGCATTCAGCCTATTTTATTTCAGCTGAGTGAACAACTTAAACATATGTGCAGATAGTTAACTCAGCTGGGGTCAGCTTAAGAACTATTTACAAAGGACAAAGCCTCAGATTTACTGTAGCTAACCTTGCAACTAATGCCTGTGCAAGGCACCAGATTTGCCAACAAACCTTCAGGAGAGCAAAACTGGGCATACAAAGGTACACCCTACCCATCTGTGCTGCAGGGGAGGGAACGCACTGCTCAGCTCTACAGGGCAGAGAACTTTCCATGGCTGGAGCACAGGAGCAGGAGCACAGGAGCACTGACCTCCAAACCCACTCTGCTGCTCCTGACCAGGCCAGGCCCCAGGACTGAGTGTGTACAGCTATGGACAATAACTACTGCTTAATACATATATACACACACATAGACATCAATAATTCTTTTGTGTTACTGGTCGAACATAATCACCTGTGTGCATCTGCAACACTGAATGTCAATGACCAACAGTTATTCTGAAATTTGTATCCTTCAGACAGCACACACTGACAAGAAAAAAAACCAAAAAGATCCATAGACTCTTGCCTTTCTCTGAACACTGATATATTCATTTCTTGATCTCTCTACAGATACAGTGTGTACTGCACTACCTTTAGCATTAACCCGTTCAGCAGGCTTGCATATGGCAGCAGAATTACAGTGCTCTCAGTCGATGACCATGTCCATCAGAGGGCACTGTTTGAACTTGTATATACTAGTCATTGTTTAAAATAACAGTCTTTTCTTTTCTTTTCTTTTCTTTTCTTTTCTTTTCTTTTCTTTTCTTTTCTTTTCTTTTCTTTTCTTTTCTTTTCTTTTCTTTTCTTTTCTTTTCTTTTCTTTTC
>VZRH01000363.1:1436778-1451452 GCA_013397555.1 Urocynchramus pylzowi | reverse complement strand
TCCTCTCCTCTCCTCTCCTCAACAGCTGAAGCCCAGACATAACATTAGCCATGAATCTATAGTGAAAGACTGCTTAAAAAAAATGGAGGAATTTGTGGCCAAGGTAAGTAGGCTGTTTCTTTTAGGCTGTTTTAATTTAAGGAAGTCTAAAGATAAAAAGCAGCTTCTTATGAATCCCACTGCTGATCAAAGCTGCACATACCTGTGAAATTGTGCCCCACTGCCATGCACTATAGATTTTCACTCACTGAAAATCTTTTGGTCCACACTCATGTCAAAGCCAATGTATCACCATGGGCTTTTAAAAACATTTCATTTTAATTCAGCACCAAAACCCATGGCAGACTGTGTCTATTTAGAAAAACTTTATATCACATTGGTCAGGATTACCCATGTGTCTGTTGGTGGAAAAGAAATGGTCATCATATATACCAAAGAATATTTATAATTTAGATAGACTTCCTAAAATTAATATTAAATGTTTCTTAAATTTCTTTTAAATAATTATATGCTTCTTCTCATCTCTCATTTTGCTTGCCATAATATTGGATGCAATTTTTTACAAACCAGTTAATAGACACTTCTTAATAACCTTTCTTTTCACAGTCAAATGACCACTGCATTTGGCAAGAGATCCATGCACATTCCAGAGAAATACTCCAAAGAATTGAAAACTACTCTTTCAAGAGAAGAGCAAAGCACTAGCAAAGTCAGTCATCACATACTTCAAGGATCTTCCATCAAGTCAAGATGTAAAAATTAAAGGAAGAAGCAACCGCACTGCTTGCCTTTAAGACTATAAACAGATTAACTTATTTTTGTCAAGATATTTTTCTACACTAATATAAAAACTTAAGCCTTAATAAAAAAGATACAAAACCCCTATGAGAATATATTTATATTTATTTGTTTTACAAAAACAAAGGTGATATTTTTCATAAAATAGGTATCATAGATAAGTTTTCAAGCTAAAAAGTGAGCATATAAGTTACACTATTTGATTTCACATCCATCAAGCTATGGAAATACAAACCTCTGGCAGCCTAATGCTTTTCCAATGCACATCTCACATTTGCACTCTTGCACTTTTAGCACTGCAGTCACAAGGCTCCCTAACCATTCATGTGTGAAAAGATCAGCCTCTTTCCACAACACTGTGCTGCCAGGCTTCCACAGCCATTCAGGAATTCTGAAGTCACAGTCTGCTCATCGAGATGCAAATTTCATATATGTACAGATATTTTAAAAAACAAACACCACAAAACAAACAAACAAAAATCTCCATATTCTGTTATAAAGACTAGGCCCCTCAACAGCAAAAAACCTTTGAAGGCTCACATGGTCTCTAGTAGGCTCTGGCAGCACTGCATACTGGCACATTTTTCCAAACAGCTCACTGATTATTTGAGAGGCTGTAGAAGAAGATAACATCTATGAAACTGACAGTTTTGAAGGAGAGAAAGGAGGGCTACAGAGAATGAACAGTGTTTCATAACATCTTTTAGTAGTGTGATATGCCTAATTCCTGTGGTTCCTGATTTCTAGGCAATGGCTTTCAAGCTGTCTCTTCAGGCAAAAAAAGATGTTAAAACAAATCAGGAGACTGGAAAAGATTCTAATATTTACACTTAACTTAGATTGCACAAAGATGAAAAGAGTAAAAATATTTGTAAATATTTGTAATTTGTCATTTTCTTACCATTTTTTGGACATTATTGGTTGGTTGGTTGGTTGGTTTTAAATCTGGTTCGAGTCTTTGCAGACAGCCTAGCACCTCATTTCAGTCTGACTTTTGCAAAGTCACAAGATCCCTTCATCTCTCCTTTCAAAAATGTCTTCAGAAAAAAAAGCCAAAAAACCCCAAGCTTTTATGTAACATGTTTACAAAGAAATATAAAAGTAACTAGTTAATCAATATTAATCTTTTTGGACCATCACTTTGTCACCAAGTTTAATGACAATTACAGTTGTGTTCTTTCTTGACATATTCATTATACTGCCCTGTTCATGCTTCATCTGAATTGGAAAGTGTTCACTCAGCTGAGACTCGATCAGTGTGCAGACACTGTTCCAGCTGAAAAAAATAACCCCCTAAAGTCACACAGAAATCAGTACAAGAATCAAATTTCTTTAATGAATAAATTCCACTAAGCCAAATAATACATTAAAATAATGAACAGACTTTCCACATCTTTGAACTGAGGGAGTGCTTTGCATTCATGACCTTCTAGGGCAGATATTGATACATATTAGTGTTATTTTGACATGGATCTGGCCTCTCCATCATAAATGGTACAGTGCCAATGTAAGCATATGATATATACTGATAGCATTAATTACTTATAAGGAAAGTTATAGTAATAGTAATAAAAAAGTCTTTTACTGTCACATTCCAATGTGTTCCCTTGATTATAGTTCAATTTAAAACATACACATATTTATTCTGTAACATGTAGACATTTGTAAACTGAGTTTGGGTATGATTATTATTCTAATGCATATTACTAATAATAATCATCATCATACATATTATGATTATTATTCTAATGCATATTCTATGTCTGAATATTTATTTTAATAGTGGTCATAACCTGTTTTAATCAGATTGGAAAGTACAAAAAGCATTTAAATTATTTAATGCAGAAAGTATAAGGAGACAAAAACAACTTTAGAAAAATAAACGAGTGAAGAGATGCACTGGGCTTTCAAGTTTCAGATAATGAATCATTTGATGGATGCATCATGTTTACAATATCTATCCCAATCTTCTACCATAGAGGAAGATTGACTAGTATAAGGAATTTTTTAGGCATCTAGCAGTGACACTGTGCATTTCAAATAGCCAAGGACAGACACTTTAGTTTCTGATGGAAAAGTTGGCTATTTCTAACTTTCTTTGGTCTTCACTGAATAAACTAACCTGTGCTCTCTTCATAAGAGCACACACATTTTTCTGTGTATTTGCAGATTTGCAGGCAAGTTAGAGCAATATATGAAACTAAGACCTCTGTTATCTTCTGTCTGGGGACATCAATGACAAGTCATGGCCACGATCCACTCTGTATGCCAGACAGTGACAGAAAGTTTGGACCAGGAGGTATAAGGCTCTACTAGGGACCATTCTGAGGAAAACTCTCTACAGCACAGAGCAGTCCAAAAATACCTGAGCTAACTCTAAAACACTTGGCCATAGCATGATCAAAAACAGGCTAGACACCAGTACTTCACTCAGGCTCTGAAGAGCAGAATAACAGCAATCTTGATTTTATACAACAAAAATTTAACATCACTCAAAAAATACCAATGCATAATTCACTATTCATGAGTGGTTTATTCAAATTTTTATTTTTCCTGAAAAACAGCATTAGAATTGCTAAAGGTTTTTTATGCTTTGGGGAAAAAAAGACAGAAGCTATTTAGCATCTTCTAAAACACTAATTTTGCAGTGAGGGAGAAAAGGGAAGGCTGGAGGAAAAAGATTTTTAAAAGGAAGAGAAATAAAAATATGAAAGAATTATCATGTTAAGCAGCCTACACTTTTTCTTGGAAAACTGTAGATATGGTATTAAATATATGTTACCTTATTTAGCATATGTTTATGAAGTATTTTAACATGAAAGTATTTCAGAATATAAATAAAGCATGCAGACTGTACACGTTATGAAACAACATCTTTGGAATAGACTAAATTTTTTTTCCTTCCATTTGAAATCACTAGAATGCATGAATTTTAAAGTACTCTTTTCTAGTACTCTTTTGAACTACTTATGTCCAGTAAATATGATTTTATCTGCCTAGAGGAATTTGTAATATCAAAATTTAAGCATAGTTTATTTTACCAGTAGAGTATTCACACTCAAAATTTCATCTTAAAAGCATCTTTGTACAACCTTATTCCTCAGTAGCAGCCTTGATCATTATAAGAAGTGTGTATATCCCCAGAAGTAGCAAGCACATTCTTTTAAGTAAAGAACATATTTTAAGGTACAATACTGGAAACTGACCAGCAACACTGTATTATATTAAACATCATTTTTACTGAGACCAGATTAATGAGTCTCTAATTCCAGCCTATGAAAGAGATGAGAGCGGTCACTCTTTCCAAAATATGTGTAGATGCATGATGACTTTGAAGGTTTTCACACCTGCATTCTTATTTCCATAGGTTTTGTCCCAATATCATGTGATATAATTTGATTTTAAAGTCTTCCCTAGTCTGTATTGGATAACCAGCATCATTAAAAGTCTAATGGTGCCTTCCTTATAGTCTGAACTAATTGATTTAATGAAGCACATAACACAGTTCAGTTTGTCACTCAGATTCAGAGTGAACATTTTAGTGTACCCAATATGGTAAGAGCTTGTAGCTGTCCTTGACCCAGCTGTCACTCAGGAGAAAGGTACCTAGTGGCACACAGGAATTGCAAGAATAGCAAGAGCAAGTGAAAATGGACATATTTATGCTATTAGCATATGACAACCCCAATATACACTAGTTATTTGATGTGTGAAGTTTTAATCCACTCCACTTGCACAGAGGCATCTCAAGAGGGACAGAGAAGAGCAGCACGAGACAAAGTCACAAATGGGAAAATTCTGCTTACTGGTAATTTTACTTAGCTATAACAACTGAGCTGTTTAGGTGACAACAGCGGTGTCGGCTGTTTTTCAGTTTTTAACATGAACTCACAGCTGAAAACAAGAAGAAATGAGTGCCATAAACCAGCTTCGAGACCTTAATGAGAATACATGGCTTTCTGTTTAATCTGAGCTAACCACAACATTGGAAGAAAGCAGCCCCACATTGCCTTTTTACACGATATTCACTCAGACATACCAGAGGAAAAACCCTTGCTACAGCATGGCCTGCTACAGGCTGGAGAAGCTATCTGCAGCTAATAAGAAAAAAAATAGCTGCTCTGAATTATACTCCAGAGAACTCTTCTTCATCCCTGATCATAACAGAGAGTTTCATTTAGCTTAAGCTGGTATGAGTCAGTTCACACTGTGTATCAAAACACTAATAGCTTATGGTACATTGATGAAGGGATAATTTTATATTGTTTTGTTGGACTTTGTTAACAACACACTCTTCACGTGAAAACCTTATTGCTGTAATCATCCTAAGTCTAATTTGTTTTAGATAATTTTGAAATACTTAGAGAAAAAATGGAAAGGATTTTATAACAATCGTGTTGCACTTTACAAGTTACTTTTAATACTTCATCCACTGTGATACTACAACATTACTAAATTCCACTTGAAACACCCAAGACCAGTACAAGTTAATAGTCCTATTGTCTCCAGATAGCTTGGAATACCAAATATTATTTGGTATTATAAAACAATACCACTGTTTTTTCTAATGGAAACTGTTCCCAGACAATGCTCTTTCTGACAAATGGAACAGCAGTTCCGCAATAAAGAAGTCATACTTTATAGCTAAAATTCTTTCCTTTCCATGTTTTTATATTCTCACCCCATCCTTTTTCTTTCTTCACTTGCATTTTCCCTGAATATACCACAACTGCACATCAGAAAAAACCTAGCAAAGTCTAGCTGAGATACCAAGTTGTTTACCAAGTAAGACTTTTCTTGCAGCATGGAGTCCTGAAAATAATTCCATCATCAATAATCTGAGTTCATAAGACAGTCTCACCAGAAATACAGAGTTTATCTGGAACCCCAGCTTCCCCTCTAGAAGGGCAGGTCTAGCACAGAGGAATATGTCTAGCCTTTGTCCAGCTCAGCAGATTCACAATTCTTTCTAGGCTCAGCCCTGAAACTTCAATGGACATGTGGCTCTAATGTCTTGACTGCTAAACTGCATAGGGGTCACTTCAAAAACCATCTAGATGCAAAATCCTGTGCAACATTTTCTAGGATGACCCTGCTTGAGCAGAGATGTTGGACCAGATAACCTTCCAGCCTTACCCATTCTGTGATCTGTGGCTTTCCTCTCTTTTGTCACAGAGCTGTTAATGTTGTTGGCTAGAGTGAACTACTGCTCCCATTGATGGAAATTAACATTCTGCTCCTGCAATTTAAACACTGTCCATCTTTTTGTTTTGTGGATAACTTCTGCCTCTTAAGAAATATAGATAATATAGGTAAAAATGCTAGCAGATATTAAGCATTACAGAAAAAATAATGAAAATACTATTGTCATATGGTACTCTCTTACATCTGAATTCTTTATTTCTGGTCAAAAAGATTTTCTTATTAAACTCTCAGGTCCTGAAAGAAATAACTAGATGCAATGTTCATTTTTAAGTACAGTATATAGGTGGCAAAATTATTTAAAGTTACTTTGGAAACTACTTCAAATTGTTATCTCATGTTATCTCATAAGGTTTAACTTGCCTAACCCAGAGCAGAGGGGAAACTGTGCTGCAAACCTGATGATGTGAACTCATTACAAGGCTGAAAAGGTTGTAAAACTGAATTAGCTCCACGATAAAGGAACAGAGTACAAATCTCCCATTTGCCCTCCTCGTGTGGGCTGTGTGCTGGATCCGTGCTCAGCAGCCTCTCCTTCCAACACCCACACTACACCTTTCCTCTGGAGGATGGTTATTGCTCTTTTTCCAAGTGTTTGCTGACTGACACTGCTCGAAGGTGCCATGGAAGGGATTGCTGCTCCAGACTTGGCTGCGTGCTGCCAGACCTACTCCACAAGTTATATTCACTTTCATTTTCGGTACTGGCCTAACTCTGTAGCAAAATCCCCTCCTTTAATGACATCATCTACAGCAGCAGGCACTGTGGCCTCTTGTCAGGGTGCATGGCTTATAGGACATTGTGGCCCTAATGCCTGCGAAGAAAATGCCTGTAATTTCAATAATTTTGGCCTCCTCATGCTTATAACAATTCTTTTCCCTGGACAAGGAGGTACCCCTTGGGTACGAATATGTCAGCTATGGAATGTTTCCTCTTTTCTCATTAATCACAATCTTGCACTGACTCATGCTGTTCACCCAGACAACTGCACAGTAAGAAATTCCTCACAGGAGCCCAAGTTGCTAAAACTACACTGTTTTTTTCTTAAAACAAAATTTTTTTCAGGCCAGCTGCAACTCGCTGGGCAGGGGAACCAGGTGTGTAAGTCCCACCTGATGCTTTTAGCCTGCAACTGACATTTTTCCCCTCCATGGAAGATGCTACACCATACTTCAAAGTACATCCTACACTGGGACACAGGGGAGGAGATAAGTCACGTGGACCTTCTGACTCCCTGGATGAAAAAGGTTGAAGAGATCTACACCAAACAGTTGTGAATGCAATGGGAGACCTGTGCCAACCTTCCTCCAACACCGAGATTCTAAAGATGAGATGCTGTGTGAGGCATTTGGCCTCAGCAGCAAATGGAGACACTCAAGGTCAATGAAACACTGCCTTCCTGGAAGGGAAATGAGCAGCCTAAGAAAATTGACTGCAAACGTTAAACATTAAATGTGCTCCATCTATGCCTGATCCAAACAATCACCATTCAATTTAGTCACAATATGCTGTCTATTTTCACATAATGATCCTAATGGTATTACTCAAACGTATTTTAAAAGGACTTTGGTCACTTGCAAAAACAATCAAATAAATCAATTTTTTCTTCATTAAAATTCTAAGAGGATTCAAGGAACTACTTATGCAAGTAAAGAAAAAAAGAAAAACAAAAAGGCAAGAAAACAGATATTTAATATGTTTGTATATGGATATTTAATATGTTTGACCACTGTCTCAAACTCTTTAATTCTTCAATTCTACACTACACAGAAGTTTACAACATTGTTAATTCTGTAAATAAAAGCCAAACCAATCTGGTTTGGGTTTTTTACTCAGCTCTGTTCCATAGTTTAAATATTTCACTTAAATTCTCAGTTATGCCTGTCAAATGATTTCTAACCTTTAGGTTCTGGCATAAGCAACATGTTTGGACTTTTTTTTTTTTTTCTTTTTTTTTTNGTTTGACTTTTTTTTCAGGAGGGAGGGTGGGGGTTGTGCTACAGAATCTGAGATCAGACTTTTTCTGATGTTGTTCTGTGTGAGGGATGCATACAAATGCATTTTCCAAGGAATTCAATATTAAATACATCTTTGCTAACTTATCAAGTTTCACAGACAAGGAGAAATTAGATGTTATTAATTCCCCTCACAGGAAGAAAACAGATCACATTGTACAAAGCATCCAGACTGGCTTCTTGCAAATGAAAATGGCTCTGCCAGGCTATTTTTTAATTCTGTAAGTGAAACATTACATATTTTTCATCCTCTGTTATGACACTGAATCAACGTCATAAAAATGTTTAGAAGCAAGAGTATGAAAATTGTAGCAGTTAACTACTATACTGAAACTAACAATAGGATTAAAAAAAAACCTCCTGTTATTCTCTTCAATTTAAGAAGAAAGGAGGAAAGAGGTGGGAAGAAAGTTGAGAGCAGGGAAAGCAAGGAGAAAAAGAAAATGGATGATAAGAAAATACATAAAAGGAAGGAAAGGAAGGCAAAGACTGCTCTTTAAATGCTAATTATTTGGATGGAATACTTTACTTCATTGTGATCTCTAGGTACTTGTAATCTCTCTCAGAACCTACTGGCTGCTAACACACATGTAATGATGATCCCACTCTCAGCTGTGGTGCCAATCTAGTCTACTCAGTCCTGCAAACACAACTCTGTGGCACTGTACTCCCCAGAGAGTTTTTGAAAGAGACAAAAATGTCCTGTACACTCTGGAACACATTCCATTTAGAGCAGTTAAGATCTCCCTCCACCTCACTGCCCCCCAAATCAATGTCTCCATTAGGCTTAGGCAATTTTAATCCTCTTTCAATCCAAAGACACCACGTTGAACAAGAGTCTTTGAAGGACTAGGGTCACAGCACGTACAATAAAATCTGCAGTCATGTATCATTCTGTCCATCTGAGCAGTCTATCACTAATGGCTGCCTGAGGTATCCACAACCACCTAAGTTATTTTAAGCATTGCTGGAGCTGCCATTTTCAGGCAAGGCACAAAACTGCAAAGAAAACATGCACAATCTCTATTGCCAAGAGTGAAATCTATCCTCAAAGGTAAAGTAAAGCAACGAGAAATATATATCAAATCCATCACTTAACAGTACAAATAAAAGCAATACAAATTCTTAAACTTCAGCAAAAGCATTTGGTAAGTAGGAAGTTGAGTATCTACACTGCAATGGACAACAAGGTCATCTATTTAACTCTCATGTATTACAACACATAAAGATTGCAAACTATAAACTACAATCAGTTTTATTTTAAATAAACTAAAATTCTCCAGTATCATGAGAACTGCTGAATTTCTGGGAGAACTGCTGCACAAACAAGTATTTGGGAGGACTGCATTCTTAATTCATCATATCAGTAACCATGTAACTACATTTATAATACTTCAACTATACTGCCATGTTAACTCTGTAAAATTCTATTCTTTGTGGAAGGGAAGAACCATTGTCATGTTTATAAAACATCAGAGCTTACATTTAGGAATGAAGTTACACTAATCAATCAAATGAATGCGATCAGATCATTACTACTGGTAGCATTTTTGAAATACAGTTATGAGTACATAATTTTAAGTAGAAAAATATTCATGAGATTTTTGGTTGTTTTTCTTTTACACATAAAAATGATCCCCAATGTCATAAAAAAGCAGAAGAGACTATTGTCTCCTTGAGCAGCCTTTGTTGCACAAATCATCTCCATTCTTTATCTCTCCTAGTTCTTTCAGACTTTTCCCCTTGCAGTTATTCCCATCAATCCTGCTAAGGGAAGGAACAGAGAAAGCTTCAAGCCAAATTATCCATTTGGCCCCAATCCACATAAGCATTTAGTTGATGTGTTCTGTATTCCTGTCTTTTCAGAAACAAGTGGCTAAACATTATTCTAACCAAACTCTGTCAAGGAATACAATATAACAAATCTTCAGAGAAGTCTTTAATATCATTCACTCTCTAACAGTAGCGACCGCCATGAAAAATTCCACAGTGAACAGCTTTATATATCCATATGTATCCATATATATATACACACACATATAGAGAGCCTAATAATTCAGTACATGACTAGGAAGTGATGTTCAAAGAGCTAAGTCTTGCCCAAGTACATTGATCCCCCCACAATCTGCCTACCAATCAGGAGGACATTTTCTGGATGGGGAAACTCCAACACTCCTGGTGAAGCTGTTCCAAGGATTCACTAATTCAGAAGGACTGTACAAAAGGATAATACCACCTATAATCAATTAGGGCATTCATCTAAAAGAAAGTTCTGCATTTTAGACAATTTTCTAAGGATATTGTTCACATTTTTACACTGAGCATCCAAGTAAACAAACATAATTTGAGAATTATCCCATGAATAGTGAGAATTCTGCTTGGTATCTCAAATTCTTTTGCACTACTTAAGAGAAAGCTGCAGAAAGAACTACCACATTCTGAGAACACATGAGTAGTATATATCCTTTTAATGCAGACAATGAACATGTATACATGGCCCTACCCATTTCCCAATGAGACATACACCTTTTGTGGCTCATAGTACAGCAAGTTTGAAATTATCCTGATGGCTCACTGTGGAAGTTTTCTAGGTGAGAAAGGCTTTCATATTTTTCTTCCCCAAACCTGGAGAAATAGCTTAGTCAATTGTATGATTGATTAATTGTCTAATTAGCACAACGTTTCCTCTTACTGAAGTGTTAGGCAGGCTTTTTTATGTTTCTGAGGATTTTTTAAACCTCTGAACAATGGTAAATGTATGACTAGCATGGCTCAATTTTTCCAAAAGGAGTATATCTTACACGATATATCCTTCACAGTAACACAGATCCTCTTTAGTCTGCAATATTTTTGGGTGGTATTTAGCTCAGTTGCGAATTTTCCTACCCAATAAAACACAAAGAAGAATGCACTTTTCAATTAAGAAGTGAACTCTAGGTCACATCAAATCACAGAAAGATGAATCTTTAGGGGTTTAGAACTTGGTTGGGTTTTTTTTCAATAATCAAACTTTGAGAGTTAGATAACCTAGACATACACAGCATGTTGTTTGATGGTAGCACTAAGCAGTAAATTTAGGAGCTGGCAGCAGGGGGAAGGAAAAACAGTGACGCATAATGAACCTGTTGGGCACAATTTCAAAATGTGTATGTGTCATTTAAGAAATCATACATGAATTTACCAGAGAACAAATAATATCAAGCCTAAAGACCACACTGATGTATTTTCCATATAACTACTTACAGAAGATTTTCCATAAAACCCTGGAGGCTTCAAAACTACTATAAGCTGAACAATAGCTTTTGGTTTTAAAGCTATGTAACAACATTCCCATTCAAAATATTTGCCTAGGAATTAATTTGCTACTGATTTATCATGTTTTACATTTAGATTCCAAGATAAAAACAGAGTGGAAGAAATTACTTCTACAAAATACTGTTCAATCATTGTGGTTTTTATTTTAATTAAGAACAGTTATAATTAAGTAAACATAGGAATTCAATTTGTGCTTTTCATTTACAAAAGGCCAGATTAAAGTACCATTAAAAACTCTTGTACTTTTATTTCAGTGGGAATTTACTCAATGCCTTAAATTTGTACCTAATCTTTCAACTGAAGAATCAGTTACAGCAAATTCAAAGCAACAGCCATTTGACCTTCATGAAATGGTTGTAGCTCATGTTCAATACATGATTTTTCTTTATGATGAATATATGATGATGTTTTAATATTCCTCACCAAAACCAATAAAAAATCCTGACATGTAGGACCAGGAAATTTTGTAGTATGGGAAATAGGGAAGTATTACGAAAGAAAGCAGTCAGTTCTCTTAAAGAAATCACTGTCACCATCTGCTCAGAAATGATACCTAAATGACTTATTAGTTCCTTCTTTCCATGCTTATCTGTACATTCCATGACTAGCCCACATCATTTTAAAATGACAGAATTTCTGTAAATTCTTCCATCTCATTTTCTGTTCCATGCCTGGTTTTTAATAATACTAAAAGGTTGAATATGCAGAATTTATCTGTCTTTATGATTCCTAAGTCTGATGAAAAAAACACAGCTGAGCAGAAGAAACAACTCCTCCAAGCACCTCAGACAAACTTGGAAGTGTGGGCTCGTGTGTCATACATGCCAGAGAATCCACACCCAAGAAAGTATAGAAAAGCTATAGAAAACTGTTTCAGTTGGCTGGAAATCCATTCATTCAGTTCTGTATCCATGCTGTAATCTCATTCTCTTTGGGCATAACTGTTCTTCCCAGTTGAACCTGATTTCAATGGAAAATGCTGTGCTGAATGTGGTACTGGGTGCATCTGTGGTATTACACCCAGAAGATGAACTGCTGCACAGTTTGAAGCAGCACCTGTCATGATGCTGGTGCAGTCAGAGGAGGTGGGTAGCACCCCCAAACATGTCAAAGGGTCAATCAGAATTTTTTAGGTCATGATAAGATTCAAAGATGGGCAGATATGCTTGACCTATATGGCACAGGGAACAAACAGGCAATGTGAAAAGGATGCACCAGACCACCTGCAATGCTCAGTACCAGTCAAACTCACCTGTCCTCTCCCTATTCCAGGTCAACTGGTTCCATTTAGTATTACAGTAACAGGACAATTATAGCACCTAATGTAGTGTGCAAATGACCTGCTGAGGCTTTATTCAGATATACAGTTTATCAGTTTGTACATCTGAAAAGAGCCTATTCTCTTGGTGTCAGTATGATTTATACATGTGTACCTAGCTGCATTAACAATATCCCACAAGGCTAACGCTGGTTTCCCCAGCAATCTTCAACACTTAAGCCAGGCAGTCACTCACTCCTTTTAAGATTATAGGCAATTGTATTGCTGGAAGATATTTAAGCATATCAAGACAGCCTCAGGAACAAACAGTTCCACATCCTTTCCTCTCCTCCCACCTCTAAAAACCCAACACAGCCAAAACACAATTCTTCCCCAACAGCTCTGCTGAAGAACAAGGAGTAGCCATAATAAATGATGAAAACATGGCCAGATTCCTTGTTACACGAGGTGGAAAAAAAAAATCACTTACAAGTTTATGTGTACAATAGAGCAATTGAAGAAAAAAATACTTTCAGAAAATAGGAACTCCTTAGCATTGAGGTTGTATTGGGAAGCATGAGGGACAAGTCTACTTCCAACAAAGTGTGAATACTTTAGCTACAGTGAATAGCCATATTTTAGAAATGGCAGCACCAAGCAAACACAAGCATAAGAAGTTGTCTTTGTCAAAGTGATCCTGAGATGACAATGGTCCTAAAATAGTCATAATAGTTTCTACCAGCAAAAGATCTTCTTGATTTTATAAGTTTTGCATCAAGCCCTGAATCACTCAAAGACCTAATTTAGCTTTCGCAGAGCTATTCTCAAATAAACTAATGTGATTTCAAATCAAACCAGAACCTTTTGAACACAGTGTGACTTTAAGGAGGTTTACATATTTCTGTAACAGAAGTTCACCTTCATTATAATCTGTAACTCAAGACTTCTCTTCAGATTCAGAAAAGAATTTAGTGAATTCCCTACATAGTCATTAATGTTCATGGCATGAAATCTATTTGTCAATGGATCGTTTCTGTTGTCAAATTACACTTTATTCTCAGTGTAGATTTGCAAATGTGAGCTGCCCACACGCTAGGTATAAATATCCATTTTCAGGTATGGCTTCAAACACTTATCTATGAGTAATTTTGACTGAACTACTCAAATGACTGTACTTCCACATGTGTCTGTGTGAAAGACGACAGGATGAGCACGTGTATTTTTACGATGTGAGTTGTCTGTGATGAAGACGTTGAATAAAACCAGTAATTAACACAGCAATTAAAATATAAAACTCGAGTCAGCATTTTGATGCTGTTCCTGACTCTCTCCCTGACTTGCTTTATTATTTCGTGCAAGTAAGTTGGCCCGATTTCGCAAATGCTTTTACTTAGGCAAAGTACCCCAAACAACTGTACACAGGGTAATACAGCTTTATTTGCTTAAATTACCAAAACTCGGCGCTTTTAATGTTTCTGTGACTACACACGCTGCTGTGATCAACAGAATTATTCTGCCAGCGTGGTGTTACAATACAGGGAGTTTAAGAGCGCACTTAAGTAGTAGCACTTAGTACTAACCACTCCCCAAGCAAAAGCATCAGTGCTTAACAGGAGAACGAAAAGGCAGAAAAGATTGCGATTCCCACCCAGCGCGATTCCTCCCTGCTTGGCCTCTGTTGCCCTCTTTGACCCAAACTCTGTCTCTCAGCCGCTAACACTCACACAACAACCTCCTTTTTCCTCCTTTTCCTCCTTTTCCTACGGCGCCCGGACGCCCACCGCGCTGCTCAAAGCCTCAGCGGGAAGACACCCCCGAGGATGAGAGGCCAAAAGAGAAAAAGCAGAGCTCGGGGCCTCTGGGTGTCCCTCCCGCCGCCGCGACACGGACCCTGCCAGAGGCGGGCAGGAGCCGTCTGTCCGTCTGTCCGTCTGTTCTGCATTCCCAGCGGGAGCCGCGCTCTCCGCTCCCTGCCGGAGCCTTCCGAGCGGCAGCCGGGCGGGCCAGCGAGCCCGAGCCGCGCCGGAGGCATCGGGCTTCGAGGAACCGACACGCTGGAGGCGGAATCCCCCCTCGAGCCTCCGGC